>CM054805.1:12220979-12698414 GCA_028984105.1 Lavandula angustifolia
CATGATAACATAGCATGGTTGATCCGAAGATCCATAGACATAGCAGCCCGTAGGCTTGACCCGAAGGTCCATCGCTGATCCGAAGATCCATAGACATAGCAGCCCGTAGGCTTGACCCGAAGGTCCCTCGCTGATATAGGTCCGTCGACCTTATATCCCTCGTTCATAGTTTCATTGATCATGTACTATAGTCACATGAAAAACTCAAGTAAAGGATATAATAAGGATAAACGTAAAAAGACTCCCCACCTTAACTTGACTTGATGAAAAATAATGGTATCAATGTTTAAGTCCTGCGCTCCGATCCTATACATGGAAATTTATCTTAATGACTCGTACATGGAGTGTCATGCATGCGTCAACAATTCAAATAATTCATAATTACACATAGATCAAACAACGTATACTATACATAATCTATTTATTAACATGAAATTTTAACTTTTTCCCATGGTAATAAACTTAAGTATATTAAATGTGAAAACTTTTGTTTTTCAATCTACATGCATGTTGACAAAAAAACTGGCACATCAAGGAACAAATTAATAAATAAATAGTAAATGTATCCTAAAAATTCTATATTTTAATATGAATGACCTAACATGTATTATATCCCATTAAAATTAAACCTGGTCGAAAACAATGAAAAGAAAACATGAAAAACAATTTTCCTTTCAAGATCATGAACATGATGTCAGAAACTGGCAGGTTATGAAGAACAATTTTAAACAAATATTTATCATGCTTGAAAAATTCAAACAAAATAATATAGTATACTAGACATAACTAGGAAGATGATCCTAAATTTTCACGATGAGATGACAACGGGAAGATGGGTAAATAATTCTTTAAACAGTTCGCAGATATGCTGACAGATTTTCGAAAATTTTATGGGATGCTATATTATGAGCGACTAAGGGTATTTATAGGCCTATAAATCATTATCTAAAGATCCCTAATCCTATCAGGTATCAAATATATTTTATCCATATTTATTTTCGTTCTCATATAATTTATATAGAATTTAATATATCACTTACCATATAAGAGATTCAATCCTAGATAAATTAGGATATGGATAAACACAACTATATTTTATCCTAAAACATGAATATCATACATAAAATATCTATTTTAATCATAAAATTTAATATAAAATTATCTCCTAATAATTTCAAACAAATATAAAATATTATATCCTTTCATGAATCCTAGTAGGTTTAGGAAATCCAAAATATATAAATATTATTCTTGTCTAATAATTCTAACATGATTTCTAAATAAATAAACACATTCAAAATCCAAAATAAATTTACATATCAAAAATGATTTAAGGAAAAATAACATAGATGCTTTAATTTTCATTTTAATTTCTAAGGCGCGACTTACAGAACTAAAACACTTGATAACATGCATGAATAGATATGCAATGCATTTTATATTGAAAATTCAGGATATTACACTCTCTGTCCCGCCCGGTTTGGTTGAATTTCCTTTTCGAGTCGTCCCACCCGACTTGACTTATTTTCCTAAATAGAAAATAATTAACCTAATTAATTATTCTACTAAACATTTTTACCAATAAATCAAAAAATAAATCTTTTAGAAATCATCTAAACCCTAAATCACAATAAGGACCTTCTTATTCTCTCTATATCGTCGTCTCCCTCTCCACCCTTGTCGCCTGCAAGAACCACCATTGTCGACCTCCTTGTTCTTCGTTGCCTACCACCACAGTGATGGAGTCGGAGACGACGTACGATCTGCCCTCTTTTGTCTCTCTCTCTCGTCGCCTCCTTCTCCCTCTACCATTTTCGATCTTCCTTCTTCTCCATCGCCTACCACCACAGTGATGATGTCAGAGGTCAGATACACAAATTTTGCCTTCGATCTGACCCTATCTCTACATCCAACCTTCGTTGGAACAGATACTACCCTTTGTACTTCTCCATGGATGAATTAAACCATAGATCTGAGTGTGGGTTGGCCGACGAAGAAGAATCTCGACCATTGTCGATCCTATCATCCGCAAGTAGATCGAGGGAATGGTGCAAGCAGGGCGAAGACCATCTTCTTGGCAGACTCTATTTTGTTAAGGAAACCTCCACCACCTTCTCTCTCATTTCTTAGATAAATGTCCCAATTTTTCTGGCTTTCTGATCTCACTATCGGTATCTGCTAATTGATGCATTTGTCTTTCTTGCATTGAGGGTGTGAAAGATTGAGCTGACAAGGGTGAGTAATTGTCAAGAATCTGTTCTGGGTTTAGATCTTTTTTGTCTTTTTCTTGTTTGATCCAGAGTTTGTTTTTCAACTCTTCAAATCTATGGGTTTTGTTATCTTTCATAAACCTTGGACGTATTGATGATTGGTCTTTTTTTTCTATTTGCAATGTGATTAATCTACGTCGGTAGGTTTAGATATTTCTGTTGAGATTCAATTGTAATAAAATCGTTTCTACCATAATAATGTATTTGGGTTTTATTCGGGTGGTATTTTGAATTGTGATTCTTAGTTTTGGTTACGTTTTATTAGATATTAATCGTTTAAGGTTTACCTCAGTCTCCTTTAGTGCAGAAATGCAGTAATTTAGTGGAATCGGTATTTTGCCTGAAAGGATCTAAGTTGTTTTACGTTTATCGGATGATTGAGTTCACGGTCTTACTAGATCCCAACAAGATGTTATTCTTATTACAAAAGAAGTCTTTGGCCCATTCTTATTGTTATTTTTGTTTACGCAATTTAATTGCACATGATGCAATTTTTATTAATTTGATAAGACCCGTATATTTTATAATTTGGTTACCTACGCATGGAGCTGTTTTTTGGGCTTGGTTAGGTCTTAGGTGAATGGTCATGCCTCTTGACGGGGAAAGAGATCCTGGCAGATGTGGAACCTTGCCTTTCTTATCTATCCAAAAAAATAGTGTATTTCATTTCCTTTTTATCTACTTTAAGCTTCACTTCATTATGTGCGTTTCTTTGGTTATATACTATTGGTCTACGTTAATTAATTAGCTTTAGTTTTGTTTGAATACCCATAATTGTGGGCTGCAAATTTATAATTAATTTTTCTACTTATAGTATGACTTATTTGTGATCAAGCTTCAACGTACCATTCGGAGTTTGGGTATTTACAACTTGCTTTACCACATATTAATATGTTAGTATTAAAGCTTACTAATTAGAAATGCTTAGGTGAAGTGAATCATTCTATTATTTAATATATTAGCATTTTCTTTCTTTTTCCAAGTTATTTTATTTCTTTTGAGGATTACACTCCGAACAAAAACTCCATCTATTGTTGCATATATAATGAATATATTGAATAAATATATATATATATATATATATATATATATATATATATATATATATATATATATATATATATATATATATATATATATATATATATACTGAATTCTCCTTGCATGGGAATGAGATTGTGTTGATTATATTATTATAGGATTTCTAAAAACAGGTAAGCAATCTTAATTGGCACTGTCACCAACAACATCCAAATAGATCTTGAGGTGGATTTGGAATGTCCTCCTTTTGCAAGTGCGTTTTATTTTCTTTCATGTGTTTCTTGTGTTTTAAATTTAATATCTCAAATGGGTTGATAGTGGATGTTGCACACTACTCACATTCATATAGATATGGATAAGTTACAGTTGGAGAATAGATGAAAGAAAATACACTTGAACGAGAAATCAGACTATGACGTTGTGGTGAAGAAGAAAATCACTTCAAGTATGTGGTGCGTCTTTGAATAGTGCATAAGGTAGTTCTAGCTATGAACAAGCTCTAAAAAATGAATACATGAGAATGTAATATCATTTGTTAGTATGATAGTATTGATAATATTTCAAAAAAATTGGAATTATATTTTTGGAGAATACAATCCATGTATTATGCATAAATATATTCTTAAAATGTGATTTCAAACTTACTGGTGCATGCATATTGTTGTATGTTTTATTTGTAAATTTTATCATCAATTCATGATGTAGACGTGTACATTCAACAACCAGAGCAACAAGAGGCTGATTGATATATGCCATGAAATTGAATTGACACAACTTTGAGCAAAAACTTCAAAAAGATAGATTGATACATGTCATTAAATTGAATTGTTATTACATGTTAGATTTAGTATTAGGGTTTAGCGCCTATGATATAATAAACTCATTTATTTATATAATAATTACAGTGATATTACTTTATCTTTTCATGTGTAGCACGGGTATTATTCTAGTTTAAGAAAATTATTAACAAACGGTTATCTAAAAAAAACTAATGGAACCAATATCACATGTACTGTAAATGTTTGGTGATCAATTTGTCTAGAAATAAAATTTGGAGACGACAATTACATCCATATAATGTTGGATCAATTGCCAAATTAGATTTATACTTAAACATATTTATTTAAATTAAAGTTATATAATAAAAAATAGGCTTTTGGCCTCAAAATACACGAACTTTCTTCAATTTCTCGTTTTGCACACAAACTTTAAAATCTGTTTGTAAATACGCAAACTTTCAATTTGTTTCAAATTGCACATTTCAAAAATTTATCCCTAAATTAAAGCTGACTTGGCAGCTGGAAAATCCAACGTGACATGTCGTCCGGTAAATAAATCGACGTCTTATTATTAACACCCAAACGTCGTTTTATTAAAGGTAATTTTCCAATTCCCAAATTTATACACACAAAACTAGGGTTCATCGTCATTCGGCCTACTCCCGCTCCCAAGCTTAAGAAATTCCATCTCTCCTCAGAAATTCCCATAAAAATCCATCTCGCCTAAGAAATTCCTTCTCTCTCCCAAGAAAATCCGTCTCTCCCACCACCGGTTGAAGACTCCCGCTGGGCTGTTTCTCCAAGTGTTGAAGAATCTCCCATTGAGCTGCTACCTTCGATGAGGTCCTAATTGCTTAGGGATTGTGCCTGCAATCTCTTTGAAGGGATGACCGTATTGTCTCCGGACCAAAATTGCTGCTCCAAACTATGAATATCTTCCACTGCCTCAACTCAAACACTTCTGCCCTGTAAGCATGTGTTGTTTGTGCTCTCTTTTTTTTTTAGCTTTTAGATTTTGTTGCATTTGTTTATATGGAATTTGCTGTATTTGTTAAACTTGATGAATTGTTACATTCACATGCAATTGTTAAGGTATGCAAGAAAATTTTAGAAAGTAATTGAGTGATTAACTTGATACTAATGAGTTTGCTTTATGGGAAAATATATTTGTCATTGCTTGGATGCTAACCTTGATCTTTTGCTTGATGCTGCATCTTTGGCATTTCATTTATTGTATATTTACTTGGTGAAGTGAGAAGGATAGACTAAGATATTGGTTTAAGACTATAGAGTGGAGACCCTGCTAGTAAATAGCTATTAGACGCCTCAGTTTGGTAAAGATCTTGGTCACGAAATTAATAGACTATATTAATTTGGTGGTTTTAGTTAATTGACTAGATTGCTGATGTCAGGTTCTAGCAGATTGGACACATTTGGTTTGAATATACACCATGGTAGAGGTTTTAAGCAATTAAATAGTGAACAAATATATGTTGGTGGGGTTATTGAAATGAAACATATCTTAATTATTCTTAATTTGCAGATGAATCCTCAAAGGAAGGTATTGCTTGTGAACCCTCCAAGCAAACTACCATAAAAAAGAGCATCACGACCATCAGCTTCTGGGACTACGACCGACCCCCAACCCCCACCCACCCACCCACCCACCCAAGAAGATCGTATCTAAAAATATGAAATGATGTGCTTGTATTTTTGCAAGTTGGCTTTCCGATCTTCCTACGTTTTTTGTGCATGTAGTTGTGAACTTTTTCTATTTCTGGGATAATGCATTTGGATTTATGTGACTAATTTATGGGATAACACATTCGAGTTTATGGATAGGTGGAGATGTTGTTTCTTGTCCTTAATGTTTTTTATCTATACTTTCATCTAGGCTGGAAAAGTATATTTCTATAATAAAATTACATTTCTTTCTAATGAATGCGTTTAGTTTAATTTTTATGGATTTAATTATATTGTAATCAAGAACCAGTATAATTCCCAATTTTTGATACACGTGGAGCCGACAATTATAAAATTTAAATGAAATATGAATTTTAGGTAAAAATTGAAATGGAATTTTAAGTTCGTGTGCAAATTTAAATGAAATTCAAAGTTCATGTGCAAAATGGAAATAATTATAAAGTTTGTATATTTACAAGAAAAAAAAATTATAAACTTTTTGTAAATGCTGACTGGACTGCCAAGTGTGCAGACATGTCACATTGGAAAATGTCATGTCAGTTTTGATTTGGCCGGATTTTTGACCGGTGTAAATTTGAAATAAATTGAAAATTCATGTATTTGAAGGCAAATTTTACTGTTCATGTTCAAAACAGAAACTGAAAAAAATTCATATATTTTGAGGCCAATAACCCTAAAAAATAAAATCCAAAGTGGCCAAGTTTAGCTAATTTTTATTCTGGGCCACATTAGTATTTTTGCAGGCCCAGTTCTGCGAGAAATCATTTCAACGTTCCTGTTAACAAGAAAATCAGCCGTAGGCCGTAGACATTAATTTCTTATTATTATGTTATAATTTATAACCCACAAATCATAAAGATGAAACAAAAATTTAACGCGTGCAACAGACAAATCATAAAGATGAAATAAAAATTAATCGCTTGCAACAGACTGGATTTAAATAGGTGGTGCGGTTCTTCTTTATTTCATGGAAGCGGGAGACAGCCAAACCATATATAATAATATCAAGTTCTGCTAATTTCTTATACAAGTGGGAATGTATTTTACAGTTAAATAGATTACTTAACTATGATCAACCGCATAATTTAGTATCTTCACACGTGGATTTAGACTTTCATGGTAGTTTCCTGTGGACCCATTTCCATTACTCCTAATTAACATATTAATATTTACACGTATACATATGTACGTATATATACAAATCAAAGTAATAAGCACGCATACATGTATAAAAGTATACGTATGTGCATGCATAAATATAGGAAGAAAATATTCTGTAGGTAAGCATGGATTGAGTAGTTGAGTATTTTATGTGCAATTGTTGTTTCCTGAAGAGAAGTAGGAACCCATCATATGGCTGGCTCTCAGTCTCCATCATTCATATTAAGTGGGTGTTTGGAGTAGCTGAAGTTTATTAATAAGTGCTGAAAGTGGCTTATTCAATAATCTATAAGTGTTTGAAAAAAATGTTGAAAGCTGCTGCAAGTTGATAAAATAGTGTTTGAAAATATTGCTGAAATGTACACTTTTAAAATTAAAAGTCCGTTTTACCCCTCATATTATTAACCAATATAGATTTTCGACATTTAGAAAATAGAGAATTTCTTTTTCATATTATTATATCATATTAGTATAAATGCAAGTTAAAAATATTATATAAAATTTATTTTATTACATTTATACATAATATTATATTAATTATCTAAATATATTTATTATAACTTATTATTAGTATTATAATGTTTTATTTTAAATTTGAGCATTAATCTAATAATAATACTCCGCAGTATATTATTATAAATATATTCTAATAATAATAGTATGATATAAGCATTAGTTTTATTTTAAATATCGGCAGTATATTATATATAAATAATACTATATATTAATATAGGATGAATATAATCTAATATCATAATAGTGTATTATATATAGTGATTAATTTTAAAATTAAGGTAATTTGAAATTTATACTAATTATTAGGGATATAATTGTCTTAACATTACTAGTAGAGATAAGCTGCTGGTTTCAGCTGGCATCCAACAGCTTATGGTAATTCTCTATTTGTTGGCAAAATAGCTTTCAGCTCCTATGTAAGCTAGATATCCCAAACACTTAGTTCGTTTCCCGAAGCAGCTTTCAGCCATAAACAAGTTGAGATAAGTTATCCCAAACACCACCTAAGTAGTGTACCTCTATCACTCAATTATTTTATCTAGTATTCCATTTTGTATCGTCCAAATATATTGTCAAGTTTCCATTTTTAGTAAATTAATACACTTAACTTTTTTTTGAAATCCACGTCTTTACACCACTCAAAACATAACTAACAACTCTCTTCTTAAAAACTGCGCCACAACCAAAGTGGACAAGATCATTGAGACGGTGGAAGTAATTTGCAAGCTTAATTGGTTGTTGATCAGTTGGTTCAATTAAGTCCATGAAGATCTTTTATTCTCATTTTATAGTTAGTTTATTCTTAATTAATTTATTCAAATAATTCCGACATATGAAACATGATTAATTAATTAAGAATTCCGTCCACATTATGATGATATGTACTCTCTAATATTGTTTATCTTATATGATATTGCTTGTCAAGAAGGTGCCTTGTCTATATGGTCAGAATGTTACATTTACACGTACATCATTAATAGAGGATAAGAATTGGTCATTTCCATTCTTAATTCAGAATAAATAAAGTATGACTGAATCATGATTTTTTTAGATCGAATCAATAGATCCATCAGTAAGGCTAAACTTTAACCAACATTTACTCGAAGCTCAAAGTTTTCCGTTGAACCCAATTATGTACAGTATAAATATAGATTATGCTATCTAAGATTACCTGTGTGTTTTAATATCTAACACAATCACCTAAATCATTAAGAAATTAATATAACCGATAATCATACTGCTAGGTAGAGAACATGGGGATCAATCTTTTAGAAGAATCTTTGATGCAAAATTGTTTAATTAAAAGTTGGAAGACAATAATGTGATCCTAGGCCTAATCCTGATATACTTTTATTTGGACCAATGTACTCATTAAAACAAGAATCTGCTATGTATATCTTGTATAAATATATTATGAGATTAAGGTTGATTTGGTGTCTCACAAGTCACACCCATGTGGGTGAATATATTCATAGTTATAAATATTTATTAATTCATAAATAATATATTGGGCAGCATCATTTGAGGGATTGGCTTGGCTTGCTTGTATTTTGGGGTATGCTAACTTTACTGTAGCATGCGCCCACAATCTACACTAGATATTTTTCTATTATGCATTATAAATATATACTCTCTTTTGTCACATCTCCAATCGTATATCTTTAAAGAGATTTAATACAATGTAGGCCGAACATAATCCCTTGTTTCCTTCTCTTTCTTTTGTCATAATTCATAGTATTATTATATTATGTAATAGAGGGGGTTAAGCGGCCTTGGTTTTCGTATTTTATTTGTCTAATTCGGCTTTCGTGGTTGATTTGTGGACCGCTGACCCATGTATGTCCATTATCCATAGACGTGGTTCATGATGCAATATTTAATTAAATTTGACCAATTTAGTGGCTATTAATTCTCCTATGATGGAGTAAACACACAATCATGGTGTGACAATTAGACTAAAAACATTAGTAAATTCGGATTTGTTACTTTTGTTCACAAGACACTTAAGTTAATTTAAGGTTACTAGTTATTATTTTACGACACTTAAATTATCTATGAGCGGAAAGGAAATATTCTTTTCTTAGTTTGAGTGAAATTTGATTCACTAATTTCGCTTATAAGTTTTTTTCTATTGTATGAGCAGTCATTTAATATTGGCAAAGTTTACTTGTATTGTAGTAAGCAGTTATCATAAAGTAGGAAACATCAATTATGATGTTTTTGGTATTTAATAACATCATAAATTCTAAATACTTCAAATCATGCTTAATTTTTAGTATTGATACAAAATCTCTCAATTTGCTAAAAGGTAGGAAGTAAAAAAAAAAACTTTAAATAAAAATAAATAATAAATACTGATAATACACAGTTGCAAACATGCTCTTAATATTTTTCAGTTTAATTCATTAATGAGCAATACAATATAAAAACATTGTTAGGGGTGTTTGGAATAACTTTCAACTTGACTTTATAACTTTCAGCTGCAGCTTGAGTGTTTGGAATACTCAACTTTCAACAAAAATCATCTACAAAATATAGCCAAGATAGAGAAGCTGATTAAGCTGCTATGAACCAACTTTCAGCTGAAGCTTACAACTTATCTAATTTATTAAACTATTTTATCCTTTAAATATTTCTATCATTCCAAAAAATCATTAGCTCTGAAATTAATATTTTTTATTAGTTATAAATTTAATTATAATTATATTTGTAGTTCTTATTTATTATTTGTAAATATAAATTAATCTAAATATCTCGACTTTTAAATTAATACTTTTTCTTTTTTATTTTCATTTAATGGTTTTTTTTAGCTACATAATCATTAAAATTATATAAAAACACTATTACTATGAATTTATGCAAATATGTAATATTTAAAATATAATAATATGATATGTTATGGAAACATGATATAATAGAAATTTATGTAATATAAAAATGAATTTAATTTAATATTTTATAATACTGAAATTGAAATTATAATGAAAATATAATTTTTCAATTTTATTTATTTATTATAAATTATAATTGTTTAATAACACTGTCGGTAAGATAGACATTTTATTTAAAAAGTAGAAATAAACTATTGCTATTAAGAGTATTTCCAAACACTATTTTTTTCTCACTTTTAGTAGCTTTCAACACTTCTTTCCAAATACCTACAAATTCTCAATTCAACCATTTTGAGCCACATTCAACAACTTTCAGTACTTATCACTAAGGGGATGTTTAGAGTAGTTGAAGCTTATTGATAAGTGTTGATAGCTGCTTAAAGCAGCTTATTTGAAAATCAGTTAGTGTTTGGAAATAAATGCTGAAAGCAGGTGAAAGTGGGAAAAATAGTATTTGGAATACTGCTCATAGAAGTAGCTTATTGTTACTTTTTAGAAGAAATGTATATTTTGCCCTTAGTATTATTATTTTATAATAAATAAGTAAAATTCAAAAAATGTTCTTATTCTATATTTATTTTTTGCTTTATGATTTTAATTTAATATTATAAAATATTAAATTAATATAAGTATTATATAATACTACTATAATTGATAGAGAGAGGAAGAGACACGACTATTATGTTGAAAAAAAAAGAATTCTAATAAATATTAGAGTTAGAGATATTTTAAAATTAAATAAAAATTTTAAGGGTAATTTAGTCCGAAAAAATCATAAGCAATAAACTGAAGCTGAAAGTTAGGGTTGAACAGCTTCAGCTGCTTCTCTATTTTTGACTCAATTTTGGAGAATCTCAGCTTTAAGCTGAGTGTCCCAAACACCTCCGCACCAGCTTAAAGTTGAAAGCAGCTTTCAATAAATTATTCCAAACACCCACTAAGTTTCATTTACTCCAGACACCCACTTATATTACAAAAGTTAAGTATCCGTTAATTAATTAGTATTGCCTCTGTCCCAATTATCTTATTCAGTTTGCCATTTTGGACCATACTAAATATATTGTCCAGTTTTCTTTTTTAGTAAATTATTACACATAATATTTTGTGAGACTCATAACTTTACACCACTCTATAAACAAAAAAAACAACTCTTTTTAAAAACAAGCACCGCAACCAAAGTGAATTAGATAATTGAGACAGAAAGAGTAGTTACAAGTCAGTTATTTAACGCATACATGATTCAGCTAGCGTGTAGAAATTATATATGATGATATGATAAAACTTATAAAAGTATTTTATAATATATATTCTCTGTAGAATTGGTACAATGTGCACATCGAGTCAACTTCTACACATCTATTAATTCTTGCAAGTAAAATGTGCGAAATGTAGTGTGTATATATATACGATTAGTCAATATCATAATTTGACAAAGATTTCCAAAATCCACATATATCTTTCCACACTATTTATACTCGCGTTTATATATGTTAAAATAAAATAATATTGTATGTTTTTAAAATGTCGTTCACTTAAAATGGCGGAGGAGTCAACTTTTTGGGAATATAAGTCCGTTATATATAGACAGCGAAAATATTAATTCATGTGATTTACGTTTTGATAAATTAATTAATCAAGTAGGATGGAGGCTGCCAAACTACTGTGGTTTTTACTACTTTTATATTTAGGCATGAAACCTGTAGGAGATGTCATGTCACGTTTTAGTTGCTAACTAATGTTACGCGTGTCACTTTACATCACCATTTCATCGTTTCAACCAAAATTATAATAATTATTAAAAAATCGTGAGATTAGTTCAACTTTTTTCTATATCCAATTACATTCCTGCTTCAAATTAAGTTCAAACACGATTCAAGTTTATTACTATTAAACTACTTCTAATTTGGCAGCAGTTCAAAAGTCCATAAATTATAGAGCAATCACCACTAATTCTTGTAATGCGTAGTGTGTGAATTCAATTTTTCTATAATACTAATTTATTTATAAAAAAAACTATTTACGATATGTTTGATCTATAAATATATTGTCGAGATTGAACTTGTAATTTTTGGCTGGAAGTAAATTTGCTTTGACACTTAAACCTTCATACATCACTATGACATTATTAACACACCAACCGTCAAAAACAATATTAAAGGTTTAATGTCAAATATTATCACAAATTCAATCCAACTACCAGTGCACTAGGTGTTATCTATCTCATATAACTAATTTAGTATGGTTTGAATTTTTTTTTATGTGGTTTGTAAACTTTTATATTCAATAAGTACCTCGAGTTAAAGTAAGGATTTTCCTCGTCATTCATCACATAAAAATATATTTAAGTTTAATTTTAGTGAGAATTGATAAGATTGGGCATCCTTCATATGTGTAATTCTTTTTTATTGTGTTAATATTTATTTGAGTATCCACGCATTTGCAATTGTGTAAGATTTCTAGTGTTTGCCCGACAATATCCTAAAAGCAGTATAAGATAACTTAGTATATAGAACGATTATCTTGTGGATAAAAGTGAAAAGTTCAAATCTCAATTAACATACTTATAGGTCAAGTCTGTAGTACATTTTTAATTTAATAGGAGAAAGTTGAGTAATTATTTCTCGATCCATGATTCTCAATATTTACGAACAAAATTCGAATGTAATATCGTATTGGCATGACATAGCGATTAATGTGCTTAGTTTGTATATGAAAAATCATGAGTTCAAAACTCACCAAGAACGCTATGTGTGAATCTGGTCGTCATTCAGAAATATATATATATATATAGAGAATGGATATTATGAGATCCAAATCTTAAAAGAGATACGAGAACCGATCTCGGCCCTCCATTTCGCAAATCTAAGGCTCTCATTTTATCTCCAAAAGCATTTAAAATTAAATCAAAAAAGAAAAATTAGTCTCATTAAGGGCAAATATGTAAAATTCTATTTTCTTTTTACCCTACCCCTTCAAGAATCGTTTGTAATACAAATCTCAGTTTCATTTTCGTTCTTTCTTCAAGTCACGAGTTCCTCCATCGTTTCTTCAAATCGAAGTCTTGGAAGTTGATTATTTACGGTGTGTTTCGAAATTCTATGTTTCTTGAGTCATTTAAGCTCGTTTTCCTTGTCTATTTATCCCGATTATTGCCGATTTTGAAGATTGATTTCTGCACTTTTTTCGAATTTTTACAAAATTTGCGAAAAAGAAGAATTAGTTATGGTTTTCGAAAATTTGTAGTTCAATATTTGTGGAATGCTTTGTTAGGTACAAATTCTTGAAGCTCGATGTCATTTCATATTTTTTTTCGTAGAGATTTTTCGATTTATAGGGTAGTAGTCGTTTTTCCAAGTGATTAGGGTTTCTCATGAACAGCATTAACGCGCCCGCCGCAACAATTCGAATTTATGACCGTTTTCTTTGGAAGCTTGTGACACGTGGCATCGTCTTCTCCAACGGACATATGCCTTGCTCACAACTATAAATAGAGAAGAAATCCGAGCTCCACGCACGGGACTCATAAGGGAAAAAGCTCAAGCTCAAGAACACTCTAGCGAACTCACAGATTATACAGCGAATAACTTGCTTTCATAGAATATTTGTAGTTCTTCTCTCTAGAGTATTTAGATCCCTTTCTTCTCTAGACTAAGCTCATTGCCAGATTTATAGCTTAGATTTCGAAGGAGTTCACTTTTAGTGAATTGTTCTTGTTATAAGAACTCCTTCTTAGTTGGAGATTATCCCCTCCCTTTCGAACTCAAGTTTGAATTGTACAGTCGCTAAGGACTATAACTTAGAAGTGGTCCGGTCCAAGGCATTCATTCCTTTGGCCGAGGCTTGCTCGGAATAATCAACAAGTTCTCCCTGCTAAGTCGGGACCGTGGACGTAGGATCTTGCGTATCCGAACCACGTTATATTGCTTGTGTTATTTACTGTTTTATTGCATATCATACAAACCGCTCAAAATCATATGTTTGCATAAAACGTATTTTAAAAGCGCACAGCCAAAAGAATTTATCTTGCGAAAACACGTTTTCAACTGAGACGAATCTCCGGGCCCTACAGTCAGTAGGAGAGCTCAACGTCTCCGACTGAGTTTCAACGACTGACTAAAGTCAGTAGGAGAGCTCAGTAGCTGACACACTCTGACCCCGTGATCGAAGGTTACTATTTGGCACTGTTCATCAGTTACACTAAACAGCTCAGCTGTCCTTCGGTTTGAGAAAAATAAACTGTGATCATGTGTATTCACCCCCCCCCTCTACACCTGACTATCGTCTCCGGACCAACAAAACATTATATTTCAATAATTGCACAAATTATTTGAATTAAGTGCACTTTTATGAAAAATTTACTGCACAATTTATCAGACACAGAACAAAACACATTCAAACGAAGAAAAATCAATTACCAAAATTCAAAACCGAAACCAATCAAACAAGATTCAAATGAAGCATGCTTTATTCCCCAAATTCATATGCCCAATCATTCCAATAGCATATTCTTAAAATTAACTCATAATTCATTCACAAATTTCATATGTCCAATCATTCGAATATCAAGCATAATCAATCCCTACAATTCACAATCAAAATCAATTGAAGCAGATTCATTTCAAGAAGAATTCATTCACTAGTACTCATTATCTGCAATTCACAGAACATATTCAATTGAAGCAGAAATCATTAAAAACATTATAATTGAATAACTGCACAAATTATTTGAATTAACTGCACTTTTATGATAAATTTACTGCACAATTTATCTGATGCAGAACAAAATAGATTTAGAAGTAGAAAAAAACAATTGCGCAGCCGAGGCCTAGGGTTTCGTCGAGGCTTGCGCCGCTGCTGCGATCGTTCGTCCACACGCGAAAGGTATTCCCGCCGTCGGACAGTCCGCGTCTCACCACAATCGCCGCCACAATCGATTGTCCAGAAAGGTAGCCGCCACCGAGGTTATTTCCGTCGTCGCACAGTCGGCCTCTTACCATAATCACCGTCGCCGAAGGAATTGGCCGTCGCCGCTCATTCTGAACTCACCACAATCGCCACTGCAGAGAGAATGATAGTGTATGGTGTGAAAGCGTATTTGAATTTCGGAGGAAATCTTGGTATTTTGTTGGCGGAAAAATCGGTTCCAATTTCTCGCTGGTAACGGTCGAATATGGGGCGGAAGTTTTGTGGAGAGAATTTGAAAATCAAGCTTGGTCGGTACAGCCGCCTAATTTTTAGTTTTCCTTCACTTCCGAAAATACCCTTTGTGCACTTAATATCTGAAGAAAGTGCACTGAATTTTTGAGGCCCTAATCTCTAATCGCAACCATAGATTGACTCGATCTAATGGCTTCATAATTGTTCCTAATTCCTACAACAGGGGGCGTTCCTTGTTGTAAGAATTATTCGAATATGACGCACAATCAACAGTGAGAACCACATTTAACGTGTGAACTGCGAATTATACATAATCTTTATATGTTTTATGCATAATCCTTATACATTTTATGCAGAAAAAACCTAAAATTAAATGTTTTTGCTTTCTGTATAAAATATATAAATATTATGTAAAATGTAAAATTATAGGTTTTATGCATATAAAACATAAAATTATGAATAAAATATATAATAATTATGTATAGTCTCACGTTTTTATATATATATATATATATATATATATATATATATAGGAGGAGGTTCAAATGTGAACAGCCTTTTATCGTGTGAACGTGTGAACACTGCACTTTAAAGATAAATTTACTGCACTTTAAAGGCAAATATATTGCATTTTAAAGTGCAATACTTAAAGTGCAGTACATTGTCCTTAAGTGCGATACATAAAGTGCAAGTATTAAAGTGCAAGTATATTTCCCTTGAAAGTGCAATACGTTTGTCTTTAAAGTGCAGGTGTTCACACGTTCACACGATAAGGGTACGTTTCACACGGAACCACTCCCTATATATATATATATATATGGATTAGTGGCAAGATAAAATAAATAGGACAAAGTTAGGAGAGAGATGGATTGCAATTGTATTGATATTTTTTTTGCTT
The DNA here is from genome assembly GCA_028984105.1 of Lavandula angustifolia. Taxonomy (NCBI): domain Eukaryota; kingdom Viridiplantae; phylum Streptophyta; class Magnoliopsida; order Lamiales; family Lamiaceae; genus Lavandula; species Lavandula angustifolia. Next base: position 12,237,397 of record CM054805.1, read on the forward strand.
TTATAATCGTGTGGGTGTTCACATGAAAAAAAAAGAAAAAAAAAGAAAAGATGATTCGCATAGGTCCTGGGTGTTCACATGTCCCATGGGATGGCCTAGTGGTCGAGGTGGGTGGACCGGGACCGATAGATCCTGGATTCAATTCCCACCAAGACCGCTAGGTGTTTCCTGTCACTCTGTCACATTAAGGGTGGTTGAACCCTCCTGTATGGTTTGCAGGCTATTGCACAATGAGCGTGGTTTACTCAGTGCGCACCGAAGGTAGCGGCTGCAGGTTCCATGAATAAAAAAAAAAAAAAAAAAGATGACACTTTCCACCACACAAACAACTCATAAAATATGTCCCACAAATCATGCGTCGAACAGCTCGATCGATTAGATTTGCTGCATGGCAACTATTTTTTTATTTCAACTATTATTATCAAATTTTTTTTTTTGACGTAAACTGTAAGAAGACCTAAGTTACTTTTTTTAGTTAACAAACATATCATACACAAATGCAGAGTACAGAATATTTAAATGTAAATATATAATTAATAAGTAAATAACTGGCTTAGCTGCTAATAGTATATTTGCAATCAAATCTGTCTTTCTGCAATTCATATCTATGGTTATAAATACGAGAATATATTTTTTATCCTCGTCACAATCCCCATACATTTGCTGCAGGATTTTCTGCAATCTAAATGTCTTAATTATGTTGGATCTAATCTCACATCTTTAGGTTTTCAAAAAATATATTTCTTCTAGAAAAACAAATTGGGATCAATTTTATCACGATTACTTATAAACCTTATCTAAAAGTGGTCTGAATTAGGAAAAAATGCTTAGAACTACATTGTATTCATTTTGTTTCAGAAAATATTAGTGTTCTTAAAAAATATTGAAAGAAAACTTCCTTGGGCAAATTTAATTGTGAGTGCATCTCAAATACGAGAAGCGAATTTAAGCAAGATATTTTCTTTTTATTTCTTATGTATAATATCTCAAATACCTTTAAAATACTTAAAATTATGCTTATATAAAGTATAAAAAATATAATTTTATTGATACATTAATTAACTGAGTGAAAGAGTCATACATAGATTTGATGGATTCGTGCAATAATTTTTAATAATTTAACCTTCTTTTTTGAAAAAAAAAGTACAAAATATTTTTATGCATTTTCATGGATTTAATTACTAATGATAACACTTTAGAGATGGATTAGTGTGCATCATGTTGCACATGCAACATGATCCAATTCTAATTTTGATCCATGTTTGACCCGTTGACCCGTTTTGACCATGTGTTGACCTTGTTTTTTTTCGTATTTATTTTTTTTTTCATTTTTTTTTGCTTTTTTTTTCTTTTTTCGTTTTTTTAATTTTTTTTGTCTTTTTTTCATCTTTTTTGTTTTTTCCTTTTTTTCGTCTTTTTGTTTTTTTGCCTTTTTCGTTTTTTCGTCTTTTTTCATTTTTTTGTCTTTTTCGCATTTTTTCGTTTTTTTTTTACTTTTTTGTTTCTCGTCTTTTTTCTTTTTTTCGTCTTTTTCTTTTTTTTTCGCCTTTTTCATTTTTTTTCGCCTTTTTCGTATTTTTCGCCTTTTTTCGTCTTTTTCGTTTTTTCATTTTTTTCGTCTTTTCGGAAATACAAAGAATGACACGATACTTTTTTCATTTTTCGTTTAGAAATACAAAAAATATTTTTCGTTTTTTTTCCCTTTATTATAAGGACGAGAGTGTCACTCTTTGTATACAAAAGTGTCGTTTGTTCTAAACAATGACACTTTTCTTCGTTTGTTCTAAACAATGACACTTTCATTCGGGACAATTGACACTTTTGTTTATTACGATTGACACTTTAGGTAATATTTCTGGTTATTATGCTTCATATTGATTAGTAGATGAAAGTGACACGTTCCTTAATTTTGATTGCCAATTTACTTCAGTGTGATTGACACTTTAAGATAAATGACACTTTCGTTCGTTGTAATTGACACTTTTTTCATAAACAAATGACGTTTTTTTTCGAAGCAAATCGCATTTTTAAAAAAAATAATTGATATTCAATAAATGATATAAATGACACTTTATTCAAATACAAATGACACTTTTGTTTGTTACGATTGATACTTTGGATAAGTAACAAATGACACATTTATTCATTATAAATGACACGCCTTCCTTATCAAAAAAATTGGAAAAAAATAAAAAAAATTATTTGTTACGATTGACATATTTGTTTGTTACGATTGACACTTTCATAAGCAAAGAGTGACACGTCCGTCCTTAAAATAAAGGGAATAAAAATGAAAAAAAATGAAAAAAATTTTGTTTGTTGCGATTGATACTTTTGTTTGTTACGATTGACACTTTCGTATGCAAAGAATGACACGTCCGTCCTTAAAATAAAGAAAAAAAAAAGTAAAAAAAAACCGTTAAAAAAAACGAAAAAAAAGTAAAATAATAATAATTTTAAAAAATGATGTCATGCTGACGTCAGCGAGTCAAACACGGGTCAATGCAGGTTAACGGATCAAATACGGGTCAAAGCGGGTCAAAATTGAGTAATTGGATCATGTTGCATGCACACAAGTTTTTGGCAACACTTTAATCTATGGCATGATGATATCATATATGATTTGGAATTTGAAGTCTAGAAACTGTACAATAATATATTAGTTATTAATTATAGCGAAATCTTTTCTGAAGAACGTGGTGCAGAAGCGCGTGGGTTAGGTTAGAGATCTTGAGAAAATATTATTTGCACATATATATATATATATATATATATATATATATTATTTAATGAGTTGCAATCAGAAGACAATCCCTTTCAAAGTCCATACTCAATATACAATTGTTGGGATTTCTCGGAAGTTGTCAAAACGAGCTTCAGCAAGCCTGCATATATTAAAAAAGTTTCTTAGCATACCAGCATATAAACAGAATGAATCACACCAAATCTACACACAATCAGATCCAGCGATGCAATTATTACTGACCGCAAAGCTTAAAAGATCTCTTTGATTCCATTCCCCTTCATCAGATCGACTTTGTAATTATACATCAACAAAGGAGAAAAAGAGGAAGATGGGAAGCAACTACTTCGGCAATGAAAGAGAAAGATCGTCTTCTTCATCGTCGTCGTCGAGAAAAGGGAAGAAAGGAGGTTCAGATAAGCCTAAGCAGCCGCAGAGGGGGCTTGGGGTTGCGCAGCTTGAGAAGATTAGGTTACATAGTCAACTCGGATGCAACTATATTCCTTCTGTTCATCACAACCCTTATGCCTCAAATTTTACCCAGGTTTGTTTGATTCTTTTATATAGTTTTAATTCTTATATCTTTGTTTTGTAGATTATTCATTTTTTCGATCTTGGAGATTTATTGTATTTCATGGAACTACATTCAGGAGGATATGAGGCTGCAAACACCTCATACATCGTCTTCTTCATTTTCGTATTCATCTTCATCTTCGCCTCCATATGGCTTGCAAGGACACCATGGAGTCATGGTATGCCTAGTTTTTTGTCAAATTAAGAATTTAGATCGATTCTGTCGCACATGAATTTTTCTTCGATTTTTTATTGTGGATGAGATGAATATGTGTTACTGCTATTATCTGATATTAGAATATTTCCTCTTTGTTATCATGTTCATTTCATTATCATTTCAATTTCAACTTCAAAAACTAGCTAGTGCTAATTTCTTGGCCTAACTTGATTTATAGTTTTTGTAACCCTAGACATGAGTCTGATACTTGTAACCTAGATTGGAGTGGCCAAGGGATCAGATTTTATCCAACTTTTCTTATAAATCTTCAACATTTTTGTTCCTCATATAAAAGTTTTAGAATTCTTGGGAATTAATTTCTTGCATCGTAATCATTAGTCCTTAATTAAATTCTAATTTCTGTTGTTCTAAATTCCTTATCACTTGACCATTTTCTGCAGATGGGCTTGCAAGATTTAGATAGGGCAAATGTTGGATATGTAGATTCCCAATCCACAGATGTTGCAAGGTAAAGAATCTTGGTTTCTTCTGATCAAATTAATGAATCTTATTTGGATTCTTGCATGTATAGATGAATGAGTTGTTTGTCATAAAATCAGATGGCATCATCAAGGCTATGGAAGTCAACATTATGTGGATCCAAGCATGACCAGACCCTTCTTCGAACCGCCGGTCGAGGTACATTCCGTCGCTATTTGCTTGATTTCTTGCTAGATCTAGAAAAGGGTTAGTTTTGATTGAACTTGAATCTTGTTTTGATTGTTTTAGGGCTCAAAAGATAAATCAGACTCGAGTAGCTCACAAGAGGTAGATTTGGAGCTCAGACTTTCGCTCAGAACTACTTGAGATAATCGTTCTAACTCTGCAACTTATAGCGTGTATTGAATTTGTCTGTAAGTTGATGATGATGCATGCCTTATAAGTCCAAACTAGCAACTTTGCACAGCTTAATTTGTGTAATTCATTACAGTTTGATAGATTGCTACTGTGATTGGAATCATGTAACCCTCTTATAATAAAATGAGGATTGTCAACTACGTCTAGCTTGCACCAATTGTTTAGATTCTTTACGGTGTCGGTTGGAAGATGAGTTAATCTACTAAGTAAAAATGTACGTAGTAATTAAATAGAGAGGTCCTTTGAAAAATAAAGAGACCTTTCATTTCAAAAGATGTCTAATCATAGCTTTTGAATTATGAAATCAATGAAATGATATAATCTCATCGTCGAGATTCATTCGGACATCTATAAATGGACCCCCAACTACTTCGTTTTTAATAATCTCATTCACAAATCAACCATTTGCATAAAGTGTCTTATTTTTTCCCTTCATTCTGTAAGTCTCGATGAAACTTTAGTTTGTCGTGCAACATTCTAAAATTGAAAAATTTATATTTTTGATATGATTGTTGTGAAAGTTGTTTATACTATTTATGGGACAATTTCGTCTTATAGGGAGAAGCCAAATCTCGTAACACTTTATTGATGTTGCATTGTTGCAATATTGTTGTGGTCAACATAACACAATAAATCTCGATCATTTTGGTTTGGAACATAAAACATCTTTGTAAGAATCATAAGAAGGCCGAGATCTTAATTTAATGGGTATGTATTCATCTTTAATTGCTCCTATATTTTACATTCCAAAATCGATATCGTACATGAAAAAAAAAAAAATAAAACTAAACTTTGATGCATTGAATCTATTGTTAAGTTTTGTAGCTTTAATTCGAGAATATGAATTAAAACTTTGTAATTGATATCTATAATTGGACCAACGAATAACGATCATTATATCTTGAGATTTTAATTTTAGATTATCCAGCGGTCCAATTCACTATAAATTAATATAATATAACACAACAATTAAATTAAACAATGACAATTCCGATAAGTCATGATATTACCTTAATTTCAGTTAAATAAAAATTAATAGTTTAAAAAATTGTTCAGTAGCATTACTCTTTTATTTTGTACCCATATTCTTAAACCATTATATAACTATATATGAGAAGAGAAGATCCATGCATTTACTAGGTTGCCCTATTATGCCATGATTATGCCCTAAAATATCCAAAAATACGAGATCCTATGATCTGGAAAAGCACACTAACCTGTTCGATGGTGCTATCTATATATGACCGATCGATAATGTGCGATCTTAGTGTGTTTTCATCATTGGAGTGATTTTTTCGTGAGTTCTGAAAATTTGGGACTAGGATTTAGTGGGTGAAATTGAGAGATTAAGATATGTAAAATACCTGAAAATGATTTAAGTCTCTTACCACATGTGATATAGAATACACATTCCAAATGAAGCAAGGAATGCTAATAGACCCATTAAGGGGTGTTTGGAGTAGCTGACGCTTATTGATAAGTGTTGAAAGCTGCTTAAAGCGGTGACGAAAAGTTATTTGAAAATTTGTTTGGAAATAAGTGCTGAAAGCAGCTGAAAGTGGGAAAAATAATATTTGGAATACTGCGGATAGAAGTAGCTTATTGTTATTTTTTAGATATCTATTTTGCCCTTAGTGTTATTAAATAATTATAATTTATAATAAAATTAAAAAATGGTTCTTATTCTATATTTATGTTTTGCTTTATAATTTTAATCTAATATTATAAAATATTAAATTAATATAAATATTATATAATACTATAATTGATAGAGAGAGGAAGAGACACGGCTAGTATGTTGAAAAAAAATAATTCAAATAAATATTAGGGTTAGAGATATTTTTGAAATTAAATAAAGTTTTTAAGGATAAATTGGTCCGGAAAAAATCATAAGCAATAAGCTGAAGCTGAAAGCTGGGGTGAAACAACTTCAACTGCTTCTCTATTTTTGACTCAATTTTAGAGAATCTCAGCTTTAAGCTGAGTGTCCCAAATACCTCCACACCAGCTTAAAGCTGAAAGCAGCTTTCAATAAGCTGTTCCAAACACCTACTAAATAACAGAAATAAAATAAATAAAGGTGTACTTGTCAATTTTGACTATATATTGTAAATGTTATTATGAAAGTGCATGTTTTAGGTAGTGTTTGGAAGCTCTTAATAAGCTGTTTCTAAGCTTTTTATAATAGAATTTTTTTTAATGTTTTGAATGTATGCTTCTGCTTTCTTGGAACTTAAAATAAATCAGAATAAGCACAAACTCATAAGCTGGTCATGAGAGCTTTTTAAAAGCAAAAGCAAAAAAAATTGAAAAAACAAGTTATGCGAGTGTTTGAAATACTGATTTATCTAAAATTAAGTTATTTTTTTGCGTTTCTAATATTGCAAACATTAACAAATTTTGCTTAAAAATAACTTTATGTAACTTTAAGCATAAGTAGCTAAAAATTATTTATAAAAATTATTTCACACTGTCTTATTCTTTATTTAATCAAAATGGCTATTTTTTTTTTAAATGTTAGTACCACTTTTACTTTATCCATCTTAATTAAGAAACTAGGTACGTTGTACTTAATCACATAATGCATATTAATTGTATATTTTGTATTTTTTTCATAGTATATATGTACATAAAGTTGGATTTGGTTCCAAAGTTTTAAGGATTTGAAGGCAATATTATGTTATATTAATCTTGATGGGAAACAGCCCATTTAAGGTGTCAGCAATATTATTTTAAGGTCCCAAACAAGGACCGTCGATATGCACCTTTTTGTCTCCCAAAACGTAATGTTGGGACCACGCTGATCTACAAAATCTTAATTATATACGGGGTTAAATTTAAATACTTCGATAATACAACACAATTCCATGGATAACAATTTCCATATATATTTGCATTTCAGATTAACATCTTTTTTTACATTGTTTGAGTTGCGACCCGATTTGAACAGTTGACTTGGGCCAACTAGTAATTTGGGCTAGACTAAGCTAAAAGGTTTGAGGTAAACAGTTATTATACCCGATGGATCGATTGAACTTGGAAAAAAAAAAGCCATGAAGCGCAAGCTAAACTCGTTCAATAACTATTTTTCATAAATTGTAATTTTAAATCTTAAAATACATATGTAGCGCACTGGTAGTATGTTTTACTCTAAACTAGTGCAGTATTCGTACATCCGTACGAATCTTTTTTATGTTACATATCTCACTATTTCCAACTGTTTTGGATTATAAATGAATATGATAAATAAATCTTGATATCTATCTGCAAATGGGGATCTTGGTGATTTTATATCATGTATCAAACTCTATCATAAAGCTTGAAGAAAAAATTAGATGCTTACCATGTGTGGACGGATTTGTTTCTCCTCTAATTAATGGCTAAATCAAACTTCTTTATACGTTTGTACGTAAGTTTGGTTGATTCATGTGAATGTATAATAATCTAGACGACTCTATCATTTTTTATGCATCAACCACGAATAGTTGAAATACTCACTTCATAATCAAAATTATTGGAATCTCATATGTTCTCTCATGAAGCTAAGAGCAAAGAATTATCTAAAGGTCACAAGTGTTTTTTTAAAGGTTTGCATGTTGCTGAAAAGGGAATGTCATTTTTATATCCATCATCAATGGATGCTGTAAAACAAGATATAAAGGACGCAATTGTTTTATTAGTTGTAGTAACTCTGATTGTGTCTCAATAATTATATCTTTGTCTTGAATTGATTATTAATAAATCATAATCACATAGGACTAATATAGCAACCTCCGCTACAATAGGTAGATTATATGTCCGTGTATCTCATTCTCTCTTTCAAATTAGTCTTTATTTGATTTTTGATGTTCGTGCTTCCCCAAATTTCTATCTTTCATTCTAAATGATTTCACTAAAACATATTCTCATCAATCATATGCATGATTTTCACCATAATTAGAGCATCAATTTCATCTATGTCTATATTGCACGGACACTCCGAAAAAACCCGCCGTACTGTGTCGGACATGTGTCGGACACGGACACGCTCGGACACGCGCCCGACACGTGTCCGACACGGCAAAAACGTGTCCATAAATTAAAAAAAAAACGGACACGTTTCCGGACACGGCGATTTGTGTGTCCGACACGGAACGGACACGTTCTTTTTTTTTTTTTTTTTTTGATACGTGAAACCCGCAGCCGCTACCTTCGGTACGCATTGGGTAAACCCCGCTCCTTGTGCAGTAGTCTGCAAACCACACATGAGAGTTCAATTACCCTAGGCTAACCATAGGTGACAGGCTCCACAAAGTTACTTCCAGTAGGATTTGAACTCAGGACCTATCGGTCCCGGGTTTACCCACCTTCACCAACTTTGCCATCCCAAGGGGACAACGGACACGTTTTTTGATTTAGTCTTGTAGTGGACACGGTTGAATGAGCCATGTAGTTAGAAATTAGTAAAAAGTAAATAAATATAAAATAAATAGGTAAAGGGACAATGGGACACGTATATATAATTAATAATAAGTAAATAAATATATAATTAAATATTACTTACCTTACATTAGTAATAAGTAAATAAATATATAATTAAATAATTAAATATTACTTACCTTACTAATGTATTTAGATTATCTACTTATTTTAGTATTTTACATTTTTATGCTATGGTTATCTACTTATGAATTTTGACTATGCGTTTGAGTTAATCATTTGAACTATGAGTTTGATATTGAAAAATTTGACTTGATCATTTTTAAATTTATATATATATATATACATATATATATATATATATATATTAATAATTTAATATTTTTCATATCAGCGCCCGTGTCGTGTCCTAAATTTTTCAAAAAATGTCGTATCCCGTGTCCCGTGTCCGTGTCGTACCGTGTCCCGTGTCCGTGTCCGTGCAACCTAGATCTATGTCAATATCAGTCATATTTTAAATAATTCACACGTTTTGTGATAAAATAGTAAGTTTTTTTTATTTTTTTAAATAATTTTAAATTACATAAATCTCACTTACTGCATTGTGCTTAATTAGTTTTTTTACCTCATTTTCTGTGTCCTAGATATAAAGATGTGCAAATCTAGACGGTTGTTCATGTGTTGATATCAAACTTTTGATTTGATGATAGTTTATAGTGGAATTTATCTTTTCTCCCATAGATGTGAAACGAAACATGTTATTACACCACCGCTTATTGGACAGAAAGTGTTTTCTCACTAAATCTCTACCAAATATATGATTTGATAATACTTTCAGCGAAAACTTTATTTTTCCACTTAGACAACAAAGGGAATACTTTGGATTCTTTTTACTCGAAGCCATCGTAGTTCACAATAACAACAAAAAAAAAAAAGAAAAAAACTCACATGCAGTACACATGTGTGGGTCTCCTATAACGGAGCACTCTGCAATATTCGTTTTTGATAATTTTATACTACTAATGGAAATATTGATTAAATAATCAACTTAAATAAAATATGTCATTGAACAAATAAAGACCTCACCAGTAATATCAGATTTATTATTATTGTTTTTTGCCTTTTTTTCACGATTGGTGATACCTTGATGCTCCATTATTCAGCACTATATATTTTAATTCCTAAAATCGTTTTTGTCTTCATAAATCGTTAGTGTTTGGAATATATATAAATAATTAATTAGAACAATTGATTGTATCATGGGGGAAAAATATTAAGCTAACCATTATTGTTGCTCGTATTGTTATAGTGGTGCATAATTTGAATATTTTGCAAATGAATGTATAATATTTGCTGATACAATTTTAAAAATTAATCTTTAAAAAAGACATAGATGTTCAATATCTATTCGCTTTTATTAAATTATAATTTTAATCAAATATTACGTATAAAAATTATAACTCACCAGTCATATTTTGATGCGCTGTCGTTTTGTTCAGAATTGGAAACCTCGATATTCCAATATTGCAACGCCCCAAATTTTTGATATAAAATACATGGCATATCTATTCATGCATGTTATCAAGTGTTTTAGTTCTGTAAGTCGCGCCTTAGAAATTTAAATGAAAAATTAAAGCTGTTGGGAGATGATTCAGTCTTCTCACAATCAGTTGAGATATAAGTCAGTAGCCCTGTGCACTGAATACTTACTGAAGATTTGAAGATCCCAAAACCCTATCTTGACTGATGAACCATTCAGTTGTAACCTGTTTTTGTTCTGTCTCTGAGGTTTCAGACTCAATAGACACTCTGCATCTAGTTCAGGCGCTCAGTAGATTACCTGCATCAGTACCAGAAGTAGAAGACTTAGTGATACTGGACTCAGCAGGAGCAGTATACTTAAAGAAGTCAGGGGAACTGAACTCAACAGGAGTAGTTCACTGAACTCAGAGCTGATCTTCAGTAGAGCCGACTCATCAGGAGCATGCTACTGAATCAGAGATCAGCTCAAAGAACGGCCGGGACAGTCTTCGACCGTCGATTCTCTAAAGTCAAATCAGCAGAGTCAATACGAGGAAGAGAGAAGTCAGCTTCAGATCTCCTTGAAGTTTGTTCTGTCTCACCTACTTTCCTGAACCTCGACCAATGACAAGCAGCCACCTGTCCTATATCTGTTAAAGCTGCAAGTCAACAACTTTCCAAAAATGGAGGGAAAGGACACTGCAACCATGCTTTGAAAGAGCCGTTAGCTACCCAAAAGAGAGAGACAAATGATCGTCGTCTCCAACGGATCTGTCTTCATCTCTACTCTATAAATAGAGGGATAAAATCAAATTGAAGCTCACTATTCATTATGTCTGATATGTCAGGAATCAGAATGGTACCCATGTTCTCAGTAGAGAACTATGGTGTATGGCGAGTCAGAATGGAGGCACATCTGACCTCCCTCCACGATAGCATGACAGAGGTTCTAGAGGATGGACCTATCGTTCTAATGGTCGATAGCGTCATAGCTCAGGACCCAGCACAAGGAGGAATGGTGACCGGGAAGAAGATACCCAAAAACAGAAGTCTCTTCACCCCTGAGGAGAAGAAGCTTCACAACTTAGACCGCGTCGCCAGAAACGCCATACTGACCACTTTGAGCGATTCTTATCTCAGAAGAGTTCAGGACTGCAAGTCCGCGAAAGAACTCTGGGATGCTCTAGCGCTTCTGAGTCGGGGGACTCAGAAGATCAAAGCGAACAAACTCGCGCTGGAACTTCAGAAGCTGGAGAGATTGTCCCTCATGCCTGGTGGCTCCATTGAAGATCTCAACGTCAGATTTACGGATCTGATGAACTCTATCAACGGGCTGGGAAAGACATTCTCCAACCGAGAGATGAATCTCAAAATTTTGAGGGCACTGCCAGACGATCACTGGACTCCCTTTGCTACCTTATTGCGTCATTCTGATTTAGATATTGTTACTCATGACCATATCTTTTCAGAACTTAAAGCTGAGGAGTTCGAGGTTGGCCTGCCTCAAAGGAAGCAGCGAGCTGAAGCTGACACCCAAGTCGACCATGCCTTTAAAGCATCAGTCAGCACAGCAGCTCCGACGTCTAGCAAGGCTGAACCTTCACTCAATGACATACAAGAAGGAAACTTAGCCAAGAAGTACGTGCTGCTTGCCGTGAAGTATCAGAAGGAGAAGGAGAGGCGCAGGAAGCTCTCAAGAGTCGTCAGAGACTCTAAGGGTAAGACTGAATATACACCCAAGCGCACTCCTGACTCACATACTTCTAAATGCAGGAAACAGGAAGACTCAGCTCTGTCGAAAGACAACGAAAGCAAAGAAGAAAGAGTCACAACCTTGCTATAACTGCAAGAAGCCAGGACACTACTGAAAGAGCAGCACACAAAGCATGAAGGGAGAAGTTCATCAAGAAGCGACAAGCATATATTGCCGGAGAACTCTCAGACGACTAAGATGAAGTCGACTCCTTCATGGATTCATCAGATGATGAAGCAGCATTCATGGCCGTAGAGCATGAAGCTGAAGAAGATGCTGAAAAGTGTCTCATGGCAGGAGAAGAGAATGAGGTAAACTCTCACGCACCACTTAACTCCTCTTCACACTGCACACACGACACTATTTCAGGTGCAGATGAGAATCTAGACGTCGCGATTGCGTACGAAGAACTACTCGACGAGCATATTCAGATAAGTCTGCAGCTCAGTAAGACTCTTCAGGAGTTAGATACCCTGAAAGTGGAGAATCAGAGACTTTCTCAGGAGAGTCAGGTTGCTACTGAGTCAGAAGGACTTGTGTTGAGACTCAGGGAGGAGATGAACTCTCTGATGGCCAAGTCTCAGCATCAAGAAGATCAGATCTCAGTACTGACCAATGACTTGACTCAGAAAGATCTCGGACCGAGTCTTACGAAGCAAGAGTTGTCAGGACTTCAGACTGAGCATGAACTGCTAAAGAAAAGTGATGATGTCTGGAGGAACCTGATGACAGAGCGGTACATGGGCGCTGAAAAGAAGCTTGAAGCTATGCTAGCAAACAACAAGCCCAAGCATCGTAAGGAGGGACTTGGATTCAGCCATGGAGCCTCCTCATCTGCTCCCGTACGCTCAGAAAACCGGCTAGCTGATAGGTTTGTTCAAGGGGAGACCATCAATGCAGAGATATTGAACCCCCTAGCCAAGAACAAACAAAAGATGAAGGCACCTCATCCCAGTTATCAGCATTCTGACAAGAGGATCAGTACCAAATCACCCCAGTTCAGGCAAGGGGGAACTAGCAAAGCAAAGTGGGCTGATCAGTATGGACCTCCACAGCTGACTCATCCAGCTCAGTATGGGTCATATTACTATGATCTTTTAGTCAGGAGAGGACCCAAAAGATAGAAGAAGAAGAAGAAAGTTGTATAGAAGGCAAAGGTCAGCAGTCCACCTACTCAGAAGATCAGGACTCCTGAACCTGTAAAGCCTCAGAAGTCAGCATCGACCAGTCCAGTGGTCAAATATGTTGATAAAAGTGGAAAGAAACTATCTGAGACCACCAGGGTCATAAGAATGATTTGGGTTTCCAAAACTAACATCTAAGGATCCAAAATCAAAAATAAAGGGTACCTAAATATAATTCTGTTTTGCAGGTGCACAAGGAGCCTTGGTATGTGGACAACGGATGCTCCAGACATATGACATACCAAAAGGACCTACTGAAGAATTACACTACTGAAGAAGGACCCCGAATCGAGTTTGGAGACAACGCAAAAGGCTATACCAGAGGCTATGGAACACTCAGCATTGGAACCACAACAGTTCCAAGAGTATCATATGTTGAAGGACTTCAGCATAATCTTCTCTCTGTTAGTCAATTTTGTGATAACTCGAATAGAGTAATTTTTTACGCTGGTTTCTGTGATGTCATTGATAAATCTACAAGGAAAACAGTGCTGTCAGGTTCGCGCAAAAAGAATATCTATGTAGGCCGATCGGAACTCATCGAACCCCGAAGCTTGTTTGTTGGCGAAGAATGACAACAGAACGGGATGACTCTGGCACAGAAGACTCAGTCATCTCAACTTCAAGACGCTCAACAAATTAGCTAGAAACACTCTAGCAAGAGGACTGCCGAATGAAGTATTCAGCAAAGACACTCAGTGTGAAGCATGTCTGAAGGGAAAGCAAACAAGGAATCAAAACCCTCCTGTTCCATCTCCTTCCACTGATGGAATCCTTCAGCTGTTACATATGGATTTGTTCGGTCCAGTCTCTCCGGTGACGATCAGAGGCAAGAAGTATGCATTAGTGGTCATTGATGACTACTCGCGCTACACCTGGGTCATATTTATTGCCAACAAGTCTGACGTCAAAACAGAGTTACCAACGCTTCTAAAAGGCTCAGTGTCGAAAAGAACACCAAGATCATTAAGATACGTTCAGACAGAGGAACTGAGTTCCTGAATTTTATGGTAGAGGAGTTCTGTAAAGCAGAAGGCATAGAGCATGAGACGTATGCCGCGCGCACGCCTCAACAAAATGGGGTTGCTGAGAGAAAGAATCCAACACTCAAAGAAGCAGCAAGAACCCTGCTCGCAGATTCAGGACTCCCAACCAAATTCTGGGCAGAAGCTACTGATAGTGCATATTATACTCGGGGGGGGGGTTCGGGATAGCTTATCTGAAACAGCTTATAGCTGAAAGCTGTCTCGGGAAATGAATTTGGTGTTTGGGAAATCCAGCTTATAGAGCTGCTGAAAGCTATTTGGGTCCAAGATAGAGAATTTTCGTAAGCTGGTATTCGGCAGATGAAGCTGATAGCTTATAGCTTTTATAATTTTAACCTTTTTAATTAATACATTATATTATAATTTTATAACTATTTTTTTAATTAATGATCGATATTGCTTATTTATATGTATAGTTTTTATTTGTCATTTAACAAAGAATAAGTAAATATTTGTTTTATTAATAAAATTTATAATCTTTTTTATTCTTGATTTTAATTAATAATATTAATTATACTTAAATTTTTTTCTAATTTTTATTTTAATATTTTTTTATTAAAATACTATTTTATATGAGTGGAAATAAATTTTAAATTTTATTTGTGTAAAAATTCTACATTTGTTTAATAAGTGAGAAATAAATAACATTTTCATTTTATAAGATACCACTTTATTAATATTTTCAAATATTAATTTTTGAGTTTTAGCACTTTTTGCAAACACTTACAAATTATCAAAATCAGCAGCTTTCAGCTATTTTCAGCCACTTTCAGCAGCTTCTAACAACTTTCAGCACATATCGATAAGCTTCAGCTATCCCAAACACCCCCTCAGAATAGATCTCTACTGACAAAGCAGCATAAGAAGACACCATATGAATTATGGAACGGCAGGAAGCCTTCTTTATCTTATTTCCATATATTTGGGTGCTCGTGCTTTATCCACAATAATGGGAAAGATCAGTTGAAGACTTTTGATAGCAAGTCAGATCATGGAGTGTTCTTAGGATACTCCCGGGTCAGCAAAGCCTTCAGAGTCTTTAACTATCGGACCCTTTGCGTGGAGGAAAGCCCTCATGTTGTTTTTAATGAGTTTGCTACTGAAGACAGGAGCAGAAACTCTAAACCTGAATCTGAGGACATCAGTAAGCAGCTACATGATCTGAGCTTAAAAGATAAAGTTGAAAAGATCCAGCTGTGTTGGGATGATGATTCAGATGAAGAAACTGAAGACAAGTCTACTAAATCTCAGCCAACAGCAGAAGTAGCTGAATAGATTGACTCTACTGCACAGAGTCAATCCCAGGTAACTCAGGTCGATGAAGAAACCCAAGTGGTAACTGAGACCTCTACTGAGGATAATAATTCAGGGGGAACTAATGATGTTCTTGAGCTAAATGCCCCTGAACCTGGTGACTCAGTAGATCAAACTCTTGTAACTGAATTGCTTCAATCTCATAATAGTACAACTGAAAGGCCTAACTCACCTACTATCTGTGTTGAACAAGTTTCAGATGAAGAGTTAGAACATCGTAGATCGTGGCTGGACGCTCACACTTCTGATTTAATTATAGGAGATCCTTCAACAAGAGTAAAGACAAGATCCAGATTCTGTCAGGGAGAAAGCGCCTTATATTCCTGCTTCTTGTCTACTGAAGAACCTCAGTCAGTTGAGGATGCACTTAAGGACACTGATTGGATCATAGCTATGCAGGAGGAGCTGAATCAGTTCATGAGAAACGAAGTTTGGGAGCTTGTTGACAGACCCCGACATCAACATGTGATTGGAACTAAATGGGTCTTCAAGAACAAGCGAGATGAAAACAACGTCATAGTAAGGAACAAAGCAAGGCTCGTGGCAAAAGGCTACTGTCAAGCTGAAGGGATAGATTTCGACGAAACATTCGCTCCAGTTGCAAGATTGGAGGCAATCAGACTATTCCTAGCCTATGCAACACATCAAATATTCAGAGTTTATCAAATGGATGTGAAGTCTGCGTTCCTAAACGACGTACTGAAAGAAGAAGTCTATGTAGAACAGCCTCCCGCCTTTCAGCAGGGACATCAAGTTTATAGACTCAGAAAAGCTCTGTATGGGTTAAAACAAGCACCCAGGGCTTGGTACGATACCCTGTCTGAGTTTCTTCTTCAGAAAGGTTTTCAGAAGGGCACAATAGACCGCACATTATTCAGCATACGACTGGAAGAAGACATTTTACTTGTGTAGATCTACGTAGATGACATCATCTCCGGTTCGAAGAATGTCATTATGATGGGAGAGATGAACTATTTCCTTGGATTTCAAGTCAAACAATCTGAGAAGGGAACGTTCATCAATCAAGGCAAATACACTCGAGACCTCATCAAGAAATTCGGTTGCACATCCGGCAAACCAATCAAGATCCCGATGAACACGAACATGAAAATTGATATTGATAAAGAGGGAGTATCAGTAGACCAAACTGAATTTTGTGCTATTATTGGTTCTTTATTATACTTAACAGCTACTCGTCCTGACATAACTTATGTTGTAGGTGTCTGCGCTCGATTTCAGGCGAATTCTAAGCAGAGTCATATGGACTCAGCAAAGAAGATTCTCCAATATCTCAGAAGAACACCTGACATGGGTTTATGGTATCCAGCTGATGATAATATTGAACTAACTGGTTATTCTGATGCTGACTATACATGATGTAGAATTGACCGAAAGTCAACTTCTGGAACGTGTCAGTTCCTTGGCAGTAAGCTGATCTCAAGGTTCTCAAAGAAACAGCACTCAGTAGCAACGTCAACTACTGAAGCTGAATATATGGCTGCCGGAAGTTGCTGCGCCCAAATCCTTTGGCTAAGACAACAGCTACGCGACTATGATGTCATTCAGAATGAAGTGCCGATCTTCTACGATAGTACCAGTGCAATTACAGTTACTCAGAATCTTGTACTTCCTACAAGATGCAAGCACGTGGACATCAGACACCACTTCATTCGTGATCATGTCGAAAAGAAGGATGTCAGGATGGAAATGATCCATACTGACCATCAAAGGGCTGATATACTAACCAAGCCTCTAGCTGAAGCCAGATTCAGAGAACTTTCAGTAGAGCTAGGTCTGCTGGACCCTACTGACTCTAGTCAGTAAGTGGATTCAGGAGAGGAACATTCAGTAAGGGGGAATGTTCACTCTCAGTACTGAGTAAATTCAGCATGTAGAGACTCAACAACCATCTACACGAGGTATCAGCTGACTACGATGTTCAGCTGACAGGTTTGCGTATCTCTACTCAGTAGCCATTAGAACATTTATGTTCATTTATGACTCAGATTCAGCTTCGTATTCAATGCCTTAGAAAATGTCATTTAATATTAACAGTTTACATTAAATACACGACATTCTATCTAAAAGCATGATGAACTCTGCAACGCATTAAATGCATGTCGTATCAAGTTACTTCTTTAGCTATATACAATTGTATTTTGACTTAGGCGGCTAATATGATCATTGCCTATTTTATAAAATCCAATCTTGGCCGTCCATCTCAAAAAGCGTATTCAAACTGAACCGTAGATAATTAACTGTTTATCTTCTCTAACATATATATATATATATATATATATATATATATATATATATATATATATATATATATACGTTCAAAAGTTTGAAACCGCCATTTCTACTCTGCAAATTTCGAACCCTAGTTTTTCTGAGATAAATCCTACCTCTTTACAAAAACTCATCTTTCCAAAACTGCTCAGAAAAATCTTTGGTAAATTTCAATGATAATTCAGTATCGTATATGCTTATTTATTTTTTTTATAATTTATTGGATATTGATCTACTGTGTTTGCAGATTATAGAACATGACAGGAACTACCGTAGTCGTCCTTGCCGATATGCAAGAGATCCTGGAGAAGGATCGGGTATGGTGCGAACCCATGATGGAGTTCGACGTCTGTGAACTGGATTATAAGGAGGAGATCTTCTACGTCCTCAGAGAAACAGGCCTTGAAGGATTCCTGACGTGAAAGCCATCATTCTTCCTTCCAAGACAGATAGTTGAGCTCTATCTGAACTCTGAATCAGTAGAGGGAGATACTCGTTGCCGATTCGTCGTTCATACAGTTAGCGATCCCTCCAGTGCTGTTACTGTGATCAAACAGATGTCAATCAGAGAAGCCCTCCAAAGAAGCTTCAAACTGCCTAACGAAGGATTCACCACAGTGTCCTATAAAGATGATTTGATGGATGAATATCTGTCTGAGTTCTGTGGGAAGCCGACTACGTTCAGAGCTGCCTTTCCGAAGAATGCCATGCTCCCTCAGTACAGAGCACTGGCGTATATAGTGACTCAGCTGCTGACTAGTCAGGCCGGGTCATTCGATCAAGTGTCCAGGCCAAAGCTTCAGCTCATGATGGCCATACACGATCGAGCAAGGATAAATTAGACTGAATTCTTCCTCAAGGAATTCATGACGCAATCAACAAAGTTCGATAAGACATCCAAGCGTCAAAGGAAAATTATTATATGGACTGAAGCTATCAGTCATGATTGAAGATTTCTGCGGATCGGACAACATTACATTTGCTGATAAGCAATACTTCAATCCAAAGAAAGTCCGATTCCAGAGCAGGGCAGCGACCGTTCAGTAGATAGGATTAGGGTCTGCTGATCCCTGGTCCGGAACTCAGAAGACCTCTACACCCACCAAGAAGAGGTCCCCTCCCAAGTCTACTCCTAAAACACCGACCAAGAGGCTGAAGAAAGTCAGTGAGGTCGTGCCGGAGGCGGAGCCAGAGGTAGTAATTGCTGAGCCTCCCCTATAACTGAGGGATGAATCTGAGTCATCCGGGAAGACACCGTCAGTGGAGAAGGCAGTCTCCACTGAGCGTGATGAAACAGTGGACCAAGGGGTCCAAGCTGAATCTGTACAAACACTCGACAACCGCTTGGACGTTCCACCACTCAGCAGCATACCATCTGCTGAGAAGCAGCCATCTCCAATAGATGTAGAAGATTCGGAGACAGCTTCTGAGTCAGAATCAATCGGGATTGAGGCCTCAGTTCTCCAATCACGAGCCTCCCGAGAGATTTCTGAACGGATCCCAGAGATAGCCAGCCATAATGATCTGGTCATATTAGCAAGGCAGGTTAGGCTCCACATGCCGATCTGGTTCCAGGAGTGGAACAATCTGAACCGACTCATCAAGCGCCATTCCTACGAACAGCTCCATGAGGAGGAGCTGATTATAAGGGGGAAGATTGGATACTTAGAGCCATCAGATGTTTTCTCCCTTGAAGATCTGAGGGTTGCGATGCTCGCCATGCTGAACGACAGACAACCCGTCTCAGCATCAGCACCCTTAGATGGGTCTGACCCCGATGGTCAGGACCCACCCCGTGATTCAGGCCCTGAGAAGCCTGATGAGGGATCTCAACTGGACAAGGATTGTTGGTCACGAGAGTACGTTCAGGTGTAGAGGGGGGGGGGGTGAATATACCTAAAAATCGATTTCTCAACTTAAAACGCGAACAGTCCTTTTCAGGAGAGTGCCGTACTGAACAAGTTCAGCAGACCAGATAAGCTGTTCTGAATCGCGTGGTAGAGTGACTGACTCTACTGAGGCCTGCTAGCTGACTAGAGTCAGAATTCAGTACTGATCAGATAGAGTTCAGTAGTGCGGAAATGTGTAGGCCCAAATTCAGTTGAGTTAGGAAAACGTTTTTATCAAAACAGTTTCAGTAGATTAGTGCAGTCGATTAAGTTTTCTGAAACTCAGTTGAATGATTTGAAAGATATATCTTCAGTATGCTCTATAAATCAATGCAACAGTAAACTAAAGAACACAGAATACAGCGATTTTTAAAGTGGTTCGGATCCAACAATCCTACGTCCACTGTCCCGAAAGATCAGGAGGCTATGTATTATACTGAGATAGTCTCAGTCGGTTTGTACACTGGACAAACTCTGGTCTTGAGATTTATACTGAGCAAGTCTCAGTTTACAAGGAATCAAACTAAGTATTTGAAAAACTCTCCAACAGTGAAGGAGTCCTTTACAATAAGGATCAGTTCAGAAGTGAACTCCTTCGTCTAAGCTATAGATTTATGCGGTTGAGCTTAGGTTAGAGGGATAGGGAACAAGAAATGTGGCTTCTAGAGCGACGAACGGCTAAGTATAAGCTTTGGGTTCGTGTTCAGTCGCTTGGATACTAGAGGCTGTATGATTCTAATTCAGCTTGGTTCCCTATGAGCAGAAATGTAGTCTTTCGCCGGAGATTGTCTCTTCGAATTACTTGCGGAAGACTTAGGTCGTTTATAAGTTGCTCTTTGAATGCTCTGAGTTTATGTGTCTGCTTGTTCTCTCGTTGGTCTCGTGAGCTTCAATTTGATTTCATCCCTCTATTTATAGAGCAGAGATTAGGATAGATCCGTTGGAGACGACGATCCTTTGTCTCTCTCTTTTGGGTAGCTAACGGCTCTTTCGAAGTATGGTAGCAGTGTCCTTTCCCTCCATTTCTGGAAAGTTGTTGACTTGCAGCTTTAACAGATATAGGACAGGTGGCTGCTTGTCATTGGTCGAGGTTCAGAAAATTGGTTGAGACAGAACAGACTTCAAGGAGATCTGAAGCTGACTTCTCTCTTCCTCGTATTGACTCTACTGATTTGACTTTTAGAGAATTTGACAGTCAGAAGACTGTCTGGCCGTTGCTGAGTCTGATCTCTTATTCAGTAGCATGCTCCTACTGAGTCGGCTCTACTGAAGATCAGCTCTGAGTTCAGTGAACTACTCCTTCTGAGTTCAGTTCCACTGACTCCTTTCAGTATACATCCGGTAAGTGACCTTCCTCAGCTTTAGTATCTCAGCGAAGTCAGCTGGGTCTTCTTCATCTAAGAATTTGGCTTCAGCAGCGTCCTTCACTTCCTTCTCAATTACTCCATAATGAACAGAGCCGTCTAATCTCAGTGGGGGCGGCAGGATTCTGGGGGCAGGTACTCTGACATCAACTTTGTCTTTGATAGCCTTCTGAAGTCTGGCATACATCTCTAAGTCTGCTCTCATGACCCATTCAGCAAAGGCTACTGATTTGCGCTTTTCAGCCTAGAACCTCCAGAAATAGTTCCTCTTGATAAATTCAGCTTTCAGCGACTCCCACCTCTGAGTAACTTCCCACGGCATCCACTCATCAACTCTCGGCCATCTATGGATCTTGAGATCAGTAGGCTTCCTAAACTTTCTGTATCTGTATGGAATGTCAGCTTTCTCAGGAATCCTATGACTCGCTTCTTGTTCAGCTTTCAGCCTAAGAGCTTCAAGGTCTGCAAGCCTGAGCTTTTCTCTGGCTACTTCAATCTGTCTGGCCTCTTCTCCTCTGTACAAGTACCTCTCCATCTAAGCCCATATTTCATCCATTTCAAGCTCTTGTTCCTTCGAGGCGACATAGGAAGGCTTGTGAGGCTGTTCTTCTTCTGAGTCAGCAGGTGTGGAAGATTTTTCTTTACATGTGCCCTGCTGCCCAGTAGTCTGCTGCTGCTTCTCCTTCTCTTTCTCATTGTCAGCTTCATCGCTGAGTTTCAGTGTTCGAGGAGGCAGCCTAGGTCCAGTCTTTTTGCTTCCAGCTGGAGTCTTTGTCATGCCTTTAGCAGGCTTCTTCTTAGGCTTGTTCGCAGCTTCAGCTTCAGCTATTTCTCTTGCCAACTTTTCGTCAGCAGCTATCTGAGCTTCCTCCTCCGAAGTAATATACCTCCTAGGTCCTTTCTTCTTGGAGGGAGGGGTAGGAAACTTCAGAACCTTCTTGCCTTTCCCGGCAACTGGAGGAGGTAGAGGAGCTTCTTCCTCTTCTGACTCCTCATCTGCGTACTCAACAACCTCTTTGATAATATCAGAGGGTGTTTGGGTTGCCTGAGTCGCGACTTCCTTGGCTCCTGAGCCGCTTGGGCCAGTCTCAGCAGACACTACAACTCCTGCTGCTGAGACACCTTGGGCCTCGCCAGTCCGAGTAGGTCCAGTGGGGGAAGATGACTGAGTCTGAGTTGCCCCTGCCACTGACCTTGCTATCTTTGGAGCTTTCAGTACTAGTTCCTTAGCTGCTTTTCCTTCTCTTATTCCATCCCCCTTTTTGGCATCAGCAAATTGGGTAGGGGGTGGATTTGATACCTTGTTGTCCAGACGTTTGTAAGCTTCAGCTAGATCATCTAAGATTTCGTGTAGCTTGGTCAGCTTCTCATGCATCTCGTTCCTCTCCTCAGTTAACTGAGCACTGTACTTTTTGTGGGAGGCATCGGTTGCTGTCTGGAACTCTTTCAGCTATTTCTCTACTCTCTCTTCGATCGCCTTCTGAATAGACTGGAGTTTGAGATCTGCGGCTTGAGAGATAGAGGTGACGGATTCAGTATGTGCTGTCTGTGCGGCCTTATAGTCTTTCAGCAATTGAGCCTGGCCAGCCTGAATCATCTTCAATTGTTCCTCAATGTCAGCCCTCTGGGTGGCTAACGCTTCAAATAAGATGGTGGAGAAGTCAGGGGCGGGCGAATTCTGGATGGTAGTCCTGAGCCCCTGAATCTCTGCGCTGTGGGCCTGGGTGGTCTGCCTCCATATTTTGTGGATGGTGCGGGCGAGGATTCGGTTCTGAGTACCTTGACTCCTCAGTGCCCTGGCCACTGACTTTGATCGTCGGCTCTTCGGGCTGGGCGCTACTTCGAAAGCAGACTCAAGAAGGAGCTGAGAAGGTTTAGCTGCCTTCGAAGTACCAGCCACCGACTGCCCTGGACCAAGGATGCTGAGCGGCGGTTCAGCAGTGGATGTAGGAGCACCTTGTCCAGTTGAGATCCCTCATCAGGCTTCTCAGGGCCTGAATCACGGGGTGGGTCCTGACCGTCGGGGTCAGACCTGTCTGAGGGGCCAGATGCTGAGACTGGTTGTCTATCATTCAGCATAGCCAACATCGCGGCCCTCAGGTCTTCAAGGGTTCCGAGGTCAGATGGCTCTGAGAGGCCAATCTTTCCTCTGATTATTAGCTCCTCTTCATGAAGCTGCTCGCAGGAGTGGTGGATGATAAGTCATTTCAGGTTGTGCCACTCTTGGAATCTGATCAGCATATGGAGTCTCGCCTGCCTTGCAAGTAATACCAGATCGTTGTGGCTGGCGATCTCCGGAATCAGTTTAGCTATCTCTTGGGAGGCTCGTGATTTGAGAGCTGAGGCCTCCATCCCGATCGATTTTGATTCTGAGGCTGTCTCCGAGTCTCCGACTTCTATCGAAGACGGCTGCTTCTCAACAGATGGTATGCGTTGTTGAGTGGTGGAACGTCCAAGGGGCTTTCCATAGTTTGGACCTCTTCAGCTTGGACCCCTTGGTCCACGGTTTCACCATGCTCAGTGGAGACGGCCTTCTCCACTGATGGTGTCTTCTCTGATGACTCAGGCTCATCCCTCTGTCGTAGAGGAGGCGCAGCAACAACTGCCTCAGGCTCTGCCTCCGGCACGACCTCACTGACTTTCTTCAGCTTCTTGGTCGGTGCCTTAGGAGTAGATTTGGGAGGGGACCTCTTCTTAGTTGGAGTGGAGGTCTTCTGAGTCCCGGTCTTGGGATCAGCGGGCCCTGAGCCGATCTGCTAAAGGGCCGCTGCCCTATTTTGGAATCGGACCTTCTTCACGTTAAAGTACTGCTTGTCAGCGAAGGTGATGATGTCCGATCCGCAGAAGTCTTTGATCATCACAGAAAGCTTCAGACCATACAGAAGCTTCCCTTTAACGCTCAGTCGTCTGGTTGACTTGTCGAACTTTGCTGACTGCGTCATGAATTCTTTAAGGAAGAATTTCGTCCAATTAATCTTTGCTCTGTCATGCATGGCCATCATCAGCTGGATTTCGGGCCTGGAGACTTGATCAAAGGAGCTAGCCTGACTTGTAAGCAACTGAGTCACGACGTAGGCTAAGGCTCTGTATTGTGGGAGCATGGCATTCTTGGGAAATGCGGCTCTGAAGGTTGTCGGCTTCCCATAAAATTCTGACAGGTATTCATCCATAAGATCGTCTTTGTACGCTATAGTGGTGAATCCTTCGTTGGGTAAATTGAAGCTTTTCTGGAGAGCTTCACGGATGGACATCTGCTTGACCTCAATAGCAGTACGCGAGGGGTCGCCTACTGAATGAACAACGAACCGGCCTCGGATATCTCCATCTACTGAGTCTAAGTTTAGGTAGACCTCAGCTACTTGACGCGGGAGGAAGAACGTCGGCTTCCTCGTCAGAAATCCTTCAAGCCCGGTCTCCCAAAGGGCGTAGAAGATCTCCTCCATATAATTCAAGTCGTAGGAATCGAACTCCATAACTGGTTCACACCAGACTCGATCCTTCTCAAGGATCTCTTGCATATCAACCGAAGCATATACAACATTTCCGTAATCTGCAAACACAGTATAAGTCAGTATCCAATAAAATATAAGAGAAATAAACTCATACGATACTGAGTGATCATTTGAATGTTACCAAAGAATTTTCTGAGCAGTTTTAAAGGATAGGTTTTGTAACGAAGTAGGAGATATACTCAGAAAATCTAGGGTTCGCAGGATATTAGCAGAGTAGAAATGACGGTTTCAAACATTTGAACGTGTATATATATATCTTAAGGAACATAAACAGTAGAATATCAATGCTTCAGTTTGAATGCGCTTTTTGAAATGGACGACTAGGATTAAGTTTTATAAAATAGGCAATGATCATATTAGCCGCCTAAGTCAAAATACAGTTGTATATAGCCAAAGAAGTAACTTGATACGACATGCATTTAATGCGTTGCAGAGTTCAACATGCTTTTACATAGAATGTCGTGTATTAAATCTAAATCGTTAATATTAAATGACATTTTATAAGGCATTGAATACGATGCTGAATCTGATTCATAAATGCATAGAACTATTCTATTGGCTACTGAGTAGAGATACGCAAACCTATCAGCTGAACATCGTAGTCAGCTGATACCTTGTGTAGATGGTTGCTGAGTCTCTACGTACTGATTTTACTCAGTACTGAGAGTGAACATTCTCCCTTACTGAATGATCCTCTCCTGAATCCGCTTACTGACTGGAGTCAGTAGGTCCAGCAGACCTAGCTCTACTGAAAGTTCTCTGAATCTGGCTTCAGCTAGAGGCTTGGTCAGTATATCAGCCCTTTGATGGTCAGTATGGATCTTTTCCATCCTGATATCCTTCTTTTTCGACATGGTCATGAATGAAGTGGTGTCTGATGTCCACGTGCTTGCATCTCGTATGAAGTACATGATTATGAGTGATTGCAATAGCACTGGTATGTCGCAGAAGATCGGCACTTTATTCTGAATGACGTCATAGTCGCGTAGCTGCTGTCTCAGCCAAAGGATTTGGGCGCAACAACTTCCGACAGTCATGTATTCAGCTTCAGTAGTTGACGTTGCTACTGAATGTTGTTTCTTTGAAAACCAAGAGATCATCTTATTGCCAAGGAACTGACACGTTCCAGAAGTTGACTTTCGGTCAATTCTACATCCTGTATAGTCAGCATCAGAGTAACCCGTTAGTTCAATATTATCATCAGCTAGATACCATAAACCCATGTCAGGTGTTACTCTGAGATAGTGGAGAATCTTCTTTGCTGAGTCCATGTGACTCTGCTTCGTATTCGCCTGAAATCGAGCGCAGACACCTACAACATAAGTTATGTCAGGACGAGTAGCTATTAAGTATAATAAAGAACCAATTATAGCTCGAAATTTAGTTTGGTCTACTGATACTCCCTCTTTATCAAGATCAATTTTCATGTTCGTGTTCATCGGGATCTTGATTGGTTTGCCGAATGTGCAACCGAATCTCTTGATGAAGTCTCGAGTGTATTTGCCTTGATTGATGAACGTTCCCTTCTCAGATTGTTTGACTTGAAATCTGAGGAAATAGTTCATCTCTCCCATCATTGACATCTCGAACTTGTCCTTTATCATTTTCTCAAACTGCTGACACATGATGACGTTCTTCGAGCCGAAGATGATGTCATCTACGTAGATCTGCACAAGTAAAATATCGTCTTCCAGTCGTATGCTGAATAATGTGCGGTCTACTGTGCCCTTCTGAAAACCTTTCTGAAGAACAAACTCCGATAGGGTATCGTACCAAGCCCTGGGTGCTTATTTTAACCCATACAGAGTCTTTCTGAGTTTATAAACCTGATGTCCCTGCTGAAAGCCAGGAGGCTGTTCTACATAGACTTCTTCTTTCAGTACGCCGTTAAGGAAAGCAGACTTCACATCCATTTGATAGACTCTGAATCTCTATGTGTTGCGTAGGCTATGAATAGTCTGATTGCCTCCAATCTTGCAACTGGAGCGAACGTTTTGTCGAAATCTATCCCTTCAGCTTGACAGTAGCCTTTTGCCACGAGCATTGCTTTGTTCCTTACTATGACGTTGTTTTCATCTCGCTTGTTCTTGAAGACCCATTTTGTTCCGATTACATGTTGATGCCGGGGTCTGTCAACA
The DNA here is from genome assembly GCA_028984105.1 of Lavandula angustifolia. NCBI lineage: Eukaryota > Viridiplantae > Streptophyta > Magnoliopsida > Lamiales > Lamiaceae > Lavandula > Lavandula angustifolia. Next base: position 12,264,217 of record CM054805.1, read on the forward strand.
AGCTCCCAAACTTCGTTTCTCGTGAACTGATTCAGCTCCTCCTACATGGCTATGATTCAATCAGCATCTTTAAGTGCATCCTCAACTGATTGAGGTTCTTCAGTAGACAAGAAGCAGGAATATAAGGCGCTTTCTCCCTGACAGAATCTGGATCTTGTCTTTACGCTTGCTGAAGGATCTCCAATAATCAAATCAGAAGTGTGAGCGTCCAACCACGATCTACGATGTTTCAACTCTTCATCTGAAATTTGTTCAACACAGATAGTAGGTGAGTTAGGCATATCAGTTTTACTATTTTGAGATTGAAGCAATTCAGTTACAAGAGTGTGATCTACTGAGTCACGAGGTTCAGGGGCATTTAGCTCAGGAACATCATTAGTTCTCCCTGAATTATTATTCTCAGTAGAGGTCTCAGTTACCACTTGGGTTTCTTCATCGACCTGAGTTACGTGGGATTGACTCTGTTCAGTAGAGTCAATCTGTTCAGCTACTTCGGCTGCTGGCTGAGATTCAGTAAACTTGTCTTCAATTTTTTCATCTGAATCATCATCCCAACATAGTTGGATCTTTTCAAATTTATCTTTTAAGCTCAGATCCTCTAGCTGCTTACTGATGTCCTCAAATTCAGGTTTAGAGTTTCTGCTCCTATCTTCAGTAGCAAACTCATTAAAAATAACATGAGAGCTTTCCTCCACGCAAATAGTCTGATAGTTAATGACTCTGAAAGCTTTGCTGACCCGGGAGTATCCTAAGAACACTCCCTGATCTGACTTGCTATCAAAAGTCTTCAACTGATCTTTCCCGTTATTGTGGATAAAACACGAACACCCAAAAATATGGAAATAAGATAAAGAAGGCTTCCTGCCGTTCCATAGTTCATATGGTGTCTTCTTATGCTGCTTTCTCAATAGAGATCTATTCTAAGTGTAACATGCAATATCTGTGGCTTCTGCCCAGAATTTGGTTGGGAGTCCTGACTCTGTGAGCAGGGTTCTTGCTGCTTCTTTGAGTGTTCGATTCTTCCTCTCAGCAACTCCATTTTGTTGAGGTGTGCGCGCGGCAGACGTCTCATGCTCTATGACTTCTGCTTTGCAGGACTCCTCCACCATAAAATTCAGGAACTCAGTTCCTCTGTCTGAATGTATCTTGATGATCTTGGTGTTCTTCTCGATACTGAGCCTTTTCAGAAGCCTTGGTAACTCTGTTTTGACGTCAGACTTGTTGGCAATAAATATGACCCATGTATAGCGCGAGTAGTCATCAATGACCACTAATGCATACTTCTTGCCTCTGATCGTCACCGGAGAGACTGGACCGAATAAATCCATATGTAGCAGCTGAAGGATTCCATCAGTGGAAGGATATGGAACAGGTGGATTTTGATTCCTTGTTCGCTTTCCCTTCAGACATGCTTCACATTGAGTGTCTTTGCTAAATACTTCATTCGGCAGTCCTCTTGCTATAGTGTTTCTAGATAATTTGTTGAGCGTCTTGAAGTTGAGATGGCTGATTCTTCTATGCCAGAGCCACCCCGTTCTGTTGTCATTCTTCGCCAACAAACAAGCTTCAGGTTCAGCTGAGTTCCAGTCAGCTACATATATATTCTTTTTGCGCGAACCTGATAACACTATTTTCCCTGTAGATTTATCAATGACATCACAGAAACCAGCGTAAAAAATCACTCTATTCGAGTTATCACAAATTTGACTAACAGAGAGAAGATTATGCTGAAGTCCTTCAACATATGATACTCTTGGAACTGTTGCTGTTCCAATGTTGAGTGTTCCGTAGCCTCTTGTACAGACTTTTACGTTGTCTCCAAACTCGATTCGGGGTCCTTCTTCAGTAGTAGAATTCTTCAGTAGGTCCTTTTGGTACGTCATGTGTCTTGAGCAACCGCTATCCACATACCAAGGGTCCTTGTGCACCTACAAAATAGAATTATATTTAGGTACCCTTTATTTTTGATTTTGGATCCTTAGATGTTAGTTTTGGAAACCCAAATCTGTCTCACGACCCTGGTGGTCTCAGACAGTTTCTTTCCACTTTTGTCAACATATTTAACCACTGGACTGGTCGGTGCTGACTTCTGAGGCTTTTCAGGTTCAGGAGTCCTAATCTTCTGAGTGGGTGGACTGCTGACCTTTGCCTTCTGTACGGCTTTCTTCTTCTTCTTCTGACTTTTGGATCCTCTCCTGACTATAGGATCATTGTAATATGACCCATACTGAGCTGGATGCGTCAGCGGCGGAGGTCTATACTGATCAGCCCATTTTGCTTTGCTGGTTCCCCCTTGACTGAACTGGGGTGATCTGGTGTTGATCTTCTTGTCAGAGTGCTGATAACTAGGATGAGGTGCCTTCATATTCTGTTTGTTCTTGGCTAGGGGGTTCAGTATCTCTGCATTGATGGTCTCCCCTTGAACAAACCTATCAGCTAGCCGATTTTCTGAGCGTACGGGGGCAGATGAGGAGGCTACATGGCTGAATCCAAGTCCCTCCTTACAATGCTTGGGCTTGTTGCTTGCTAGCATAGCTTCAAGCTTCTTTTCAGCGCCCATGTACCGCTCTGTCATCAGGTTTCTCCAGACATCATCACTTTTCTTCAGCAATTCATGCTCAGTCTGAAGTCCTGACAACTCTTGCTTCAGTAAACTCAGTTCAGTATCTTTCTGAATCAAGTCATTGGTCAGCACTGAGATCTTATCTTCTTGATGCTAAGACTTGGCCATCAGAGAGTTTATTTCCTCCTTGAGTCTCAACACAAGTCCTTCTGACTGAGTAGCAACCTGACTCTCCTGAGAAAGTCTCTGATTCTCCACTTTCAGGGTATCCAACTCCTGAAGAGTCTTACTGAGCTGCAGACTCATCTGAATCTGCTCGTCGAGTAGTTCTTCGTATGTGCACCTGAAATCGTGTCGTGTGTGCAGTGTGAAGAGGAATTAAATAGTGTGTGAGAGTTTACCTCATCCTCTTCTCCTGCCATGAGACACTTTTCAGTATCTTCTTCAGCTTCAAGCTCTATGGCCATGAAAGCTGCTTCATCGTCTGATGAATCCACGAAGGAGTCGACTTCATCTGAGTCGTCTGAGAGTTCACCGGCAATGTATGCTTGTCGCTTCTTGATAAACTTCTCCCTTCTTGCTTTGTGTGCTGCTCTTTCAGCAGTGCTGAGCTCTGGACAGTCATATTGATAGTGTCCTGGCTTCTTGCAGTTATAGCAGGTTGTGACTCTTTCTTCTTCGCTCTCACTGTCTTTCGACTAAGTTGAGTCATCTTGTTTCCTGCATTCAGAAGTATGTGAGTCAGGAGTGCGCTTGGGTGTATACTCAGTCTTACCCTTAGAATCTCTGACGACTCTTGAGAGCTTTCTGCGCCTCTCCTTTTCCTTCTGATACTTCATGGCAAGCAGCGCGTACTTCTTGGCTAGATTTCCTTCTTGTATGTCACTGAGTGAAGGTTCAGCCTTGCTAGACGCCGGAGCTGCTGTGCTGACTGATGCTTTAAAACATGGTCGACTTGGGTGTCAGCTTCAGCTCCCTGCTTCCTTTGAGGTAAGCCAAACTCGAACTCCTCCGCTTTAAGTTCTGAAAAGATATGGTTAGGAGTAACAATATCTAAATCAGAATGACGAAATAAAGTAGCAGAGGGAGTCCAGTGACCGTCTGGCAGAGCCCTCAAAATCTTGAGATTCATCTCTCGGTTGGAGAATATCTTTCTCAGCCCGTTGATAGAGTTCATCAAATCCGTGAATCTGACGTTAAGATCTTCAATGGTGTCACCAGGCATGAGAGACAGTCTCTCCAGCTTCTGAAGTTCCAACGCGAGTTTGTTTGCTTTGATCTTCTGAGTCCCCCGACTTAGTAGCGCTAGAGCATCCCAGAGTTCTTTCGCGGACTTGCAATCCTGAACTCTTCCGAGATAAGAATCGCTCAAAGTGGTTAGTATGGCGTTTCTGGCGACGCGGTCTAAGTTGTGAAGCTTCTTCTCCTCAAGGGTGAAGAGACTTCTGTCTTTGGGGACCTTCTTCCCGGTCACCATCCCTCCTCCTTGTGCTGGATCCTGAGCTACGACGATATCGACCATAGGAATGATAGGTCCGTCCTCCAGAACCTCTGTCATGCTATCGTAGAGAGAGCTCAGATGTACCTCCATTCTGACCCGCCATACACCATAGTTCTCTACTGAGAACATGGGTACCATCCTGATCCCTGACATATCAGACATGATAAATAATGATATGAATGAAGAATGATATGCAGTGAAAACGTTTTCCGGATCCGTTCAAGTAGACCAGTTTCAGAATAACAAGAGTCTTAAAGAACTCCCGCTCTGATACCAATTGTTGGTCCCGAGAGTATGTTCAGGTGTAGAGGGGGGGGTGAATACACCTGAAAACCGATTTCTCAACTTAAAACGCGAACAGTCTTTTTTTCATGAGAGTGTCGTACTGAACAAGTTCAGCAGACCAGATACGCTGTTCTGAATCGCGTGGCAGAGTGACTGACTCTACTGAGGCCTGCTAGCTGACTAGAGTCAGAATTCAGTACCGATCAGATAGAGTTCAGAAGTGCGGAAATGTGTAGGCCAAAATTCAGTTGAGTTAGGAAAATGTTTTTTATCAAAACAGTTTGAGTAGATTAGTGCAGTCGATTAAGTTTTCTGAAACTCAGGTGAATGATTTGAAAGATATATCTTCAGTATGCTCTGTAAATCAATACAACAGTAAACTAAAGAACACAGAACACAACAATTTTTAAAGTGGTTCGGATCCAACAATGCTACGTCCACTGTCCCGAAAGATCAGGAGGCTATGTATTATAGTGAGATAGTCTCAGTTGGTTTGTACACTGGACAAACGCTGGTCTTGAGATTTATACTGAGCAAGTCTCAGTTTACAAGGTATCAAACTAAGTGTTTGAAAAACTCTCCAACAACGAAGGAGTCCTTTACATTAAGGATCAGTTCAGAAGTGAACTCCTTCGTCTAAGCTATAGATTTATGCGGTTGAGCTTAGGTTAGAGGGATAGGGAACAAGAAATGTGGCTTCTCGAGCGACGAACGGCTAAGTATAAGCTTTGGGTTCGTGTTCAGTCGCTTGGATACTAGAGGCTGTATGATTCTAATTCAGCTTGGTTCCCTATGAGCAGAAATGTAGTCTTTCACCGGAGATTGTCTCTTCGAATTACTTGCAGAAGACTTAGGTCGTTTATAAGTTGCTCTTTGAATGCTCTGAGTTTGTGTGTCTGCTTGTTCTCTCGTTGGTCTCGTGAGCTTCAATTTGATTTCATCCCTCTATTTATAGAGCATAGATTAGGATAGATCCGTTGGAGATGACGATCCTTTGTCTCTCTCTTTTGGGTAGCTAACGGCTCTTTCGAAGTATGGTAGCAGTGTCCTTTCCCTCCATTTCTGGAAAGTTGTTGACTTGCAGCTTTAACATATATAGGACAGGTGGCTGCTTGTCATTGGTCAAGGTTCAGAAAAGTGGTTGAGACAGAACAGACTTCAAGGAGATCTGAAGCTGACTTCTCTCTTCCTCGTATTGACTCTGCTGATTTGACTTTTAGAGAATCTGACAGTCAGAAGACTGTCTGGCCGTTGTTGAGTCTGATCTCTTATTCAGTAGCATGCTCCTGCTGAGTCGGCTCTACTGAAGATCAGTTCTGAGTTCAGTGAACTACTCCTGCTGAGTTCAGTTCCACTGACTCCTTTCGCATATCTTGCTCCCGCCGAGTCCAAGTATCACTGAGTCTTCTACTTCTGGTGCTGAGGCAGGTAATCAACTGAGCTCCTGAACCAGATGCAGAGTGTCTGCTGAGTCTGAATCCTCAGAGACAGAACACAACAAGTTACAACTGAATGGTTCATCAGTCAAGATAGGGTTTTGGGATCTTCAAATCTTCAGTAAGTTTTCAGAGCACAGGGCTACTGAGTTAGTTCTCAACTGAGAAGACTGAATCATCTCCCAATATTTTCCATTTTTGCTGGGAACTGAATCATCACCTAACAAGGATGCTCCCACATCCACTGTTGAACCGCCGCTCAGCATCCTTGGTCCAGGTCAGTCGGCGGCTGGTACTTCGAAGGCAGCTGAACCATCTCAACTGCTACTCAAATTTGCCTTTGAAGTAGCGCCCAGCCCGAAGAGCCGATGCTCGAATTCAGTGGCCAGGGCACTGACGAGTCAAGGAACTCAGAACCGACTCCTCGCCTATGCCGTCCACAAGACGTGGAGGCAGACCACTCAGGCCCATAGCGCAGAGACAAAGGGGCTCAGGACAACCATCCAGAACACGCCTGCCCCTGATTTCTCCACCATCCTTACTGATGCGCTAGCCACCCAGAGGGCCGACTTCGATGAACAACTGAAGATGATTCAGGCTGGCCAAGCTCAACTTCTAGAAGATTATAAGGCCACTCAGAAAGCTCATACTGAATCTATCTCCTCCATCTCTCAAGCCTCAGACCTCAGGCTACAAATAATTTAAAAGGCGATCGAAGAGAGAGTGGAAAAACAGTTGAAAGAATTCCAGACAGCAGCAGACGCCTCCCACAAGAAATACAGTGAGCAACTTACTGAGGAGAGGTCTGAGCTGCACGAGAGACTGACTAAGCTGCAATATGCCTTAGACGATCTGGCAACAACTTATAAGAGTCTGGACAAGAAGGTATCAGTTCCCACCCCGAGCCAATTTGCTGATGCCAAAAAGGGGGAAGGAAAAGGAAAGATACCGGAAGGTAAAGGACAGGTACAGAAGGTACCAAAAGGAGTGAGGTCAGTGGTAGGGACAACTCAGACTCAGATATCTGCTCCCACTGGTCCCTCCACTCAGACTGGCGAGGCCCAGGGTATCTCAGCAGCAGGCGATGTAGTGTCTGCTGAGACCGGCCCAAGCGGCTCAGGACCCAAAGAAGTGGCTACTCATGCAACCCAAACACCTTCTGACATAATCAAGGAGGTTGCTGAGTATGCTGACGAGGAGTCTGAAGAGGAAGAGGTTCCTCAGCCTCCTCCAGTTGCCGGAAAAGGCAAGAAAATTCTGACGCTTCCTACCCCTCCTTCTAAAAAGAAAGGACCCAAGAGGTATGTTACTCGAGAGGAGGAAGCCCAGATAGCTGCTGATGAGAAATTGGCAAGAGAAATTGCTGAGGCTGAGGCTGCAAATAAGCCTAAGAAGAAGCCAGCCAAAGGCAAGACAAATGCTCTAGCAGGAGGAAAGAAAACTGGACCTAGGCTGCCTCCCAGAACTGTAAAACTCAGTGATGAGGCAGATAAGGAAAAGGAGAAGGAGCAAAGCGAGCGCGACGCGAGACACTCGGGTCGGCGAGGTACTTTGAAAGAAAAATCAACCACACCTGCTGATTCAGAAGAAGAGCCTCACATACCCTCCTATGTCCCTTCTAAGGAACAGGATCTTGAGATGTAGGAAATATGGGCTCAGATGGAGAGGTATTTGTATAGAGGAGAAGAAGCAAGACAGATAGAAGCAGCTCAAGAAAGGCTCAGATTAGCAGACCTTGAAGCTCTGAGGCTAAAAGCTAAAAAAGAAGCGAGTCAGAGGATTCCTGAGAAAGCTGACATTCCATACAGATACAGAAGGTTCAGGAAGCCTACTGATCTCAAAATTCACAGATGACCAAGAGTTGATGAATGGATGCCTTGGGAGAAAACTCAACGGTGGGAGACACTGAAGGCTGATTTCATTAGGAGAAATTATTTCAGGAGGTACTGGCTTGAGAAGCATAAGTCTGTCGCCTTTGGTGAATGGCTCATGAGGGCAGACATAGAGATATTTTCCAGAGTTCAGAAGGCCGTAAAAGACAAGGTAGATGTCAGAGTACCAGGTCCAAGAATCATGCCGCCCCCACTGAAACTAGATGGCTCCATTCACTATGGAGTTATTGAGAAAGAGATCAAGGATGTTGCTGAAGCCAAGTGCCTAGATGAAGATGATCCAGCTGACTTTGCTGAGATACTGAAGCTGAGGAAGATTACCTACAGGATGTATGGACTGCCTCTTCCTGAATCCAAATCAAAGGACTTCAATGACAGGATTAAGTAGTTCAGATGATGATTAGCTTATGTTTCTTTGTATCTTCTTTCTGTTCCTTTTAGTATAGCAGATGATGTACTTGTACTGAACTTCTTCAATCGATAAAACATCTCTGTTATTGGCCCTGACAATTCCTTATTGTCTATATGACCTTGTTTGTTTTTTATGCTTAACACTCAGAATCACTGAAGTGATTACTGACTCACACACTCACTGTTTTTATATTCTGTCAGTGTTACTTAGTCAGATTCTGTTAGTTTGCATAGTTGGGGGGAATATGTTGTTAGACAGGGGGAAATTGCTGATTAGTTTCGGTATAGGTTCTGACCTTTCTACCCTGATTCCCTCAGTAGTCTAGGACTTGAAGAACAACTCCACTAATTCTACTTGTAATATTTGTAAAGAGCTCTGTTTCTGATAAGTCATAGTGTTAGGTTTTGGCATCATCAAATAGGGGGAAAATGTTGGGTGATGATTCAGTCTTCTCACAATCAGTTGAGATATAACTTAGTAGCCCTGTGCACTGAATACTTACTGAAGATTTGAAGATCCCAAAACCCTATCTTGACTGATGAACCATTCAGTTGTAACCTGTTTTTGTTCTGTCTCTGATGTTTCAGACTCAGTAGACACTCTGCATCGGGTTCAGGCGCTCAGTAGATTACTTGCCTCAGTACCAGAAGTAGAAGACTCGGTGATCTTGGACTCGGCGAGAGCAAGATATGCGAAAGGAGTCGGTGGAACCGAACTCGGCGAGAGTAGTTCACTGAACTCAGAGCTGATCTTCAGTAGAGCCGACTCAGCAGGAGCATGCTACTGAATCGGAGATCAGACTCAGCAACGGCTGGATAGTCTTCTGACTGTCAGATTCTCTAAAGTCAAATCAGCAGAGTCAATACGAGGAAGAGAGAAGTCAGCTTCAGATCTCCTTGAAGTCTGTTTTGTCTCACCTACTTTCTTGAACCTCAACCAATGACAAGCAGTCACCTGTCCTATATCTGTTAAAGCTGCAAGTCAACAACTTTCCAGAAATGGAGGAAAAGGACACTGCAACCATACTTTGAAAGAGCCGTTAGCTACCCAAAAGAGAGAGACAAAGGATCGTCGTCTCCAACGGATCTATCCTCATCTCTACTCTATAAATAGAGGGATAAAATCAAATTGAAGCTCACGAGCAACCAACGAGCGAAACTTACGATACACGAACACACAAGCGAAATCAGAGCATTCAAAGAGCAACTCATAAACGCCTTAAGTCTTCCGCAAGTAGTTCGAAGAAACAATCTCCGGCGAAAGACTACATATCTGCTCATAGGGAACCAAGCTGAATCAGAATTAAACAGCCTCTAGTATCCAAAGCGACTGAACACGAACCCGAGTTTATACTTACATGTTCGTCGCTCTAGAAGCCACTTTCTCGTTCGCTATCCCTCTAACCTAAGCTCAGCTGTTCATATCTATAGCTTAGACGAAGGAGTTCATAGTCGAACTGATCCTTATTGCAAAGGACTCCTTCACAGTTGAAGAGTTTTTCAAACACTTAGTTTGATACGTTGTAAACTGAGACTTGCTCAATATAAATCTCAAGACCAGCGTTTGGCCAGTGTACAAACCGACTGAGACTATCTCAGTATAATACATAGCCTCCTAATCTGTCGGGACAGTGGACGTAGGATTGTTGGATCCGAACCACTTTAAAATTGCTTGTGTTCTGTGTTCATTATTTACTGTTGCATTGATTTACTATGCATACTGAAAACCGTCTTTAAAATCATTCAACTGAGTTTCAGCAAGCTTAATCGACTGCACTAATATACTGAAAATGTTTTGATAAAAACGTTTTCCTAACTCAACTGAATTTGGGCCTACACATTTCCGCACTACTGAACTTTATCTGAACGGTACTGAATTCTGACTCTAGTCAGCTAGCAGGCCTCAGTAAAGTCGGTCACTCTGCCACACGATTCAGAACAACTTATCTGGTCTGCTGAACTCGTTCAGTACGGCACTCTCCAGAAAAAGGATTGTTCGCGTTTTAAGTTGAGAAATCGGTTTTCAGGTGTATTCACCCCCCCCCCTCTACACTTGAACGTTACTCTCGGGACCAACAAAAGCATTTATCTTATTTGTCATTAAATCATTTTTGTTATGTAAATTTATTTTGAACTTTGAATGTGTTTGTTTATATCATATTATGATTATATTATTTATTTATTTATTTAGAAATCATGTTAGAATTATTAGGCAATAATAATATTTATTTATTTTGGATTTTCTAAACCTACTAGGATTCTTAAAAAAATATAATATTTATTATTGTATTAAGTTATTAGGAGAAAATTTTATATTATGTTTTAAGATTAAAAAAAAAAGATATTTTTATTTGTGATATTCATGTTTTAGGATAAAATTTATTTATGTTTATCCATATCCTAATTTATCCATGATTGAATCTCTTCATATGGTAAGTGATAGATTAAATTATATATAAATTATGTAAATACGAAAATAAATATGGATAAAATATATTTGATACCTATATGATTAGGGATCTTTAGATAATGATTTCTAGGCCTATAAATACACCCTTAGTCGTCCATAATTTAGTTTCACATTAGATTTTCGAAAACCTGCCAGCATATCTGCGAACTGTTTGAAGAATTATTCACACATCTTCCCATCATCATATCGTCTTGAAAATTTAGGATCATCTTTCTAGGTATGTCTAGTATACTGTATTATGTTTTTAGAATTTTACAAGCATGATAAGTATTTGTTTAAAATTGTTCTTCGTAACCTGCAAGTTTCTGACAGCATGTTCATGATCTTGAAAGGAAAATTATTTTTCATGTTTTCTTTACATTGTTTTCGACCAGGTTTAATTTTAATGGGATATAATACATGTTAGGTCATTCATGTTAAAAATATAGATTTTTTAGGATACGTTTACTATTTGTTTGTTAGTTTGTTTCTTGATGTGCCAGATTATTTTGTCAATATGCGTGTAGATTAAAAAAAAAGTTTTCAGGATATTATTAAATGAATTATTGATCATGATAAGTTTTAATATGATGGTATAAATAATATGTTGTTCATTTTAGAGGTCTATAATTTTTAGGACAATACTTTTATGATTTTATTAATATATTTCATGAATTGATGAATTACTCAATCCACGAATGAATTGTCAATAGAAATAAGAGTATGTTTAATATATATAATTTTATTACTAGATGAAATCATTAAAGTTGCATGTTAATAAGTAGGTTATGTATAATATACATTTTTGTTTGATTATTTTGATCTATGAATTATTGAAATTGTTGATGCATGCATGACATTCCATGTAAAGTCATTAAGATAAATTTCAATGTATAGGATCGGCGCACAAGAATTAAACATCTGATTTCCATTATTTTTCATCAAGTCAAGGTTAAGGTGGGGAATGTTACCATTTATCTTTATTATACATTGTGCTCGATATTTCATGTGATTATGACAGACATGAAAGGAAGGGTCGAAATCGGGCCCTAGGATCGAAATTGGATCCTGAAAGGAAAGGCAAGGTCCAAATCGGGCCATATGTTTGAATTTGGATCCTCTATGAAAAATCGGTCAAAATCCGACCGTCAGTCGAAATCGGACTGTTTGAAAAGTTCATGTGGTTTGTGTGGCCAAGTATCTCTTTACATGATCTAATTTTTCATATTTTATCGGTGTGATTTATAATTCTGGTAAATGTGTACATCTCCCACTGAGTAGTCGTACTCAACCATCTATTTTAACATTTTTCAGGAAATGGCTCGGCCGATGCGTAGAGGTGTTGGTGGTGATGGTCACACGAGGAAGGATTTACGAAAGTTATTATTGCATTAAACTCTGTGCATTTTATTTTCTAGAACTAGTAGCCATAGTTATTTTTATTTAAGATTTCCGCTGAGTATGAAATTAACTTAAGTTTTGCAACGATTCTTTTCCACGAAAATGTTTTGAAAGAATTAAGATATGCATGTTAAATATGAAGTAGCGTACCTAATTAAGTAAATGAAAATTGGGGAGTTACAAATACCCTACCAAATATTCAATGTTTTGGTTAGACTGGTAATAAAAGAATAAGTTTGAAATATTTATTACACCACACTCAAATATTAAACAATTAATACACTGTAATTTTTTCTTTAAAATTTAATAGCTAAAAGTATGATTTTATCTATGCATTCTATGTAGTATATAATTTAAATAACTAAATATAATAATAAATAGTACCTAAAAGAAGAATTTTATTACCTACAATCATTAATGTTTGTATTATTGTACTGATGCATAGTTGGGGCATCTTGCAAGTAAATGTCAAAATGATCATCTTCCACAAGGTAAAATAGAAGTCATTTCAAACTCTACATAATAATTATGTTTAATATGTTCTATTGAAATCAGTATGTTAAAGAACATAAAGAATATACTATAGTACCTGTTGGTCCGGATACGAATATCAGGTGTAGAAGGGGGTGAATACACCTAATTGCAAGTATTTCCTCAAACGCGAAGGTCAGTTAAATACTGAGTTTTGCTATTGACGGGTTCAGTGTCAGATAAGCCTTCTGATCGCGGGGCAGAGTGTTTCAGCAATTGAGTTCTTTCTACTGACTGAGGTCAGTACTGAGAAGTTCAGTCGCAGAATATTGTGCGAATAAGTGTGGGGCCCGGTTTCACTTCGTCTCTTTGAAAACGTTTTATGCAAACTAAAACAGTTTTGGTTGGTGCAATTTTCAACTCTGTTTTATTGAAAGTATGATTTTGTAAACAGTATAAACACAGATGCAATAAAATAGTAAATGACATCAACAATTTTTAACGTGGTTCGGATACGCAAGATCCTACGTCCACAGTCCTGCTGAACAAGAGGTCTTGTTGATTTATCTGAGCAAGCCTCAGCAAGGTTTCTGTGCACTGGACTGAACCTTCTAAGTTATAGTCCTTAGCGACTTTACAGATTCAAACCAAAGTTTGAAAGATTTTCTCCAACAATGAAGGAGTTCTTACTGTAAGAACGTTTTACTAAAAGTGAACTCCTTCGAAGAAACTTAAGATATTACAATGAATGCTTAGATAGAGAAGGGGAACTAGAGATTCTCTAGAGAGAAGAACTAAACAAAAATGATCTTCAAATAGTAAGTTCTTCGTTGTGTTTGGCTTTGAGTTCGCTAGAGATTGTTCGCTTGAAAGCTTGTGTTCCCATGTTATTGTCTCGATGCTTGAAGACCCTTCTCTATTTATAGTTGTGACCCAGGCATAGATCCGTTGGAGAGGACGATGCCACGTGTCACAAAACTCCAAGGAAAACGACCATATATTTTCGAAATGTTGTCGCAGAGTGGTTGGCGTTCTGTGCATGAGAGCAGCTTTTGTGTCAGAGCAGGTAAGCTTTGCTTGCTTCTCATTGGTCGATGTATGCGGCGGTAGGTCAGACTTATCAGACATAAGTCTTTTACCTGAGTTGACTCTCTGAACCTCGGATACTAAATGTTCTCTGCTAACATCCGACTGATAAAGGTGAGGCAGTCGATTTTCCTTGTACAGTCTGCAACTGAGTCGCAGCCTATCAGTAGATCAAAGCTGATCGTACTGAGTCTTCTTCTGAGTCGGTTGAAGAGGATCTTCGACTGAATGCTGTCAGCTACGGACTCGAAGACAATCAACTGAGCTCCACTGAACCGATGACATAGGGTTCTGAAACTATAATTTCTCTGCTGAAGTTCAGTCCAACAATATACCCTTACAGGACTTAGACTAAAATATATCTATGACAATCAAAGCAAGTCTAGCCTATTTCATCATAACGGTTCAACACATACAGGGGTCAGGACAGGGGTTTTGGGATCTTCAATTCTCCATAACAATACAGTTCGTTATCCCTACAATTTCCCCAAAACTATATTGTTGGTCCCGAGATTAAACATTCAGGTGTAGAGGGGGGGGTGAATACACCTGAAAACAATTTCTCAACTTAAAACGCGAACAATCCTTTTCAGGAGAATACCGTACTGAACAAGTTCAGTAGACCAAATAAACTGTTCTGAATCACGTGGCAGAGTGACTGATTCACTGAGGCCTGCTAGCTGACTAAGCTCAGAATTCAGTACCGTTCAGCTGAAGTTCAGTAAGTGCGGAAATGTGTAGGCCCAAATTCAGTTGAGTTTGAAAATGTTTTTAAGTAAACAGTTCAGTAAATTAGTGTGATCGATTAAGCTTTGCTGAAACTCAGTTGAATGATTTTAGAAATATTTTCAGTATGAACAGTAATCAATGCAATAGTAAAAACACAGAACACAAGCAATTTTAAAGTGGTTCGGATCCAACAATCCTACGTCCACTGTCTCGAAAAGATCAGGAGGCTATTTTATTATACTGAGTTAGTCTCAGTCGATTTGTACACTGGATAAACACTGGTCTTGAGATTTATCTGAACAAGTCTCAGTTTACAAGGTATCAAACTAAAGTATTTGACAAACCCTCCAACTATGAAGGAATCCTTTATAATAAGGATCAGTTCATATTTGAACTCCTCCGTCTAAGCTATGGATAAGATCTGTTGAGCTTAGGTCAGAGGGATAGGGAACGAGAAAGTGGCTTCTAGAGCGACGAACGGTTAAGTATAGACTTAGGTTCGTATTCAGTCGCTTGGATACTAGAGGCTTTATGATCTGGTTCAGCTTGGTTCCCTATGAGCAAGTATGTTGCCTTTCGCTGGAGATTACTCTATGAAGTTCTTGTGGAAATCTTAAGTCGTTTCTGAGTTTGCTCGTGAATGCTCGTGTGTTCTTGTATGTGTCATGAGCTTCAATTAGAAATCATCCCTCTATTTATAGAGCAGAGACATGGATAGATCCATTGGAGACGACGATCCATGTGTCTCTCTCTTTTGGGTAGCTAACGGCTCTTTCAAAGTATGGTGGCAGAGTCTTTTCCCTCAATTTTCTGGAAAGTTGTTGACTTGCAGCTTTAATCAGAAAGTGGACAGCTGGCCGCTCGTCATTGGTCGAGGCTAAAGAAAGTAGGTGAGACAAAACAGACTTCAAGGTGGATCTGAAGCTGACTTCTCTATACCTTGTATGACTCTGCTGATTTGACTTAATAAATCCTGACAGTCAGAAGACTGTCCAACCGTTGTTGAGTTTGATCTATATTCAGTAGCATACTCCTGCTGAGTCAGCTCTACTGAAGATCAACTCTGAGTTCAATGAACTACTCCTACTGAGTTTAGTTCCACTGACTCCTTTCAGTATACTGCTCCTGCTGAGTCCAGTATTACTGAGTCTTCTTCTTCTGGTATTGAGGCTGATAATCTGTTGAGTGCCTGAACCAAAATGAAGAGTGTCTACTGAGTCTGAGACTCTCACAGCAAAGTAGGGTTTTTGGATCTTCAAATCTACTAAGCACTAGGCTACTGAGTTATACTGAATCATCTCCCAACATTTTCCCCCTATTTGATGATGCCAAAACCTAACACTATAACTATCAGAAACAGAGCTCCTTACAAATATTACAAGTTGAATCAGTGGAGTTGTCCTTCAAGTTCTAGACTACTGAGGGAATCTGGGAAGAAATAACAGATCCTTTACAGAAAACTAACAACAATTTCCCCCTTTCTAACAACAATTTCCCCCTATAATCATCTAAAAGATCAGAATCTAACAAGCTAAGAATTGACCGAAAAGTATTTAGTGAGTGTGTGAGTCAGTAATCACTTGAGTGATTCTGAGTGTTAAGCATAAAAGAAACAAGGCCATGTAGACAATAAGGAATTGTCAGGGCCGATCAGCAATGATGTATTGTATATAAAGAAATTTCAATACAGTACATCAGGCTTGCTATTCTAAGAAAGAAAGAGCAAAGATACAAGAAGCTATCTATCATCTTCTGAACTGCTGAATCCGATCTTTGAAGTCCTTAGATTTTGCTTCAGGGAGCGGCAGTCCATACATTCTGTAAGTAACCCTTCTCAGCTTCAGTATCTCAGCCATGTCAGTAGGTTCATCCTCATCTAGATTCTTAGCTTGAGCAACATCCTTGATTTCCTTTCAATCACCACAAAGTGTACAGAACCATCAAGCTTCAGTGGGAGAGGCATAAGTCTTGGAGCTGGGACCCTGACATCAATATTTTCAGCTATGGCCTTGTGGACTCTTGCATAAATCTCTGGATCAGTCTTCAGAAGCCATTCAGCAAAGGCAATGGACTTGTGCATATTAGGCCAGTATGTCCAAAAGTAGAATCTCTTAATGTAATCAGCCTTCAGTGCCTCCCACTTCTGAGTCCGTTCCCATGGCATCCAATCATCAACCCTGGGCTTTCTATGGATTTTTAGGTCTGTGGGCTTCCTGAGTCTTCTATATTTGTATGGAATGTCAGCTTTCTCAGGAATCCTCTAGCTTGCTTCCTTCTCAGCCTTAATCCTCAGAGCTTCTAGATTAGCGAGTCTGAGCCTTTCTCTTGCTGCACTGATCTGCTTGGCTTCAGCTCCTCTGTCTAGGTACCTTTCCATCTGATCCCATATTTCCTGCATCTCTTGCTCTTGTTGCTTAGAAGGAACATAGGAAGGCACATGCTTTTGATCCTCTTCTGAGTCAGCAGCTGTTGAAGATTTCTCTTTGGAAGTACCCTGCTGACCAGATTGCTGCTGCTGTTGTTCTCTTTCCTTTTCCTTATCAACTTCATCACTTAGCTTCAGATTCCTCGGGGGCAGCCTTGTCCCAGGCTTCCTTCCCCCTGGAGTCTTGGTTTTGCCTTTGGCCGGCTTTTTCTTTGGCTTGTTGGCAGCCTCAGCCTCAGCTATCTCCCTAGCTAGCTTCTCATCAGCTGCTATCTGAGCCTCTTCCTGGGGAGATATAAACCTTTTGGTTCCTTTCTTTTTGGGTGGAGTAGGTAGCTTCAGTACCTTCTTTCCCTTTCCTTGGACTGGAGGAGGTAGAGGGACTTCTTCCTCTTCTGAATCCTCTTCTGCATACTCAGCAATTTCCTTGATAATGTCGCTCGGAGTTTGAGTTACTTGAGTAGCAGAATCCTTGGGTCCTGAGCCACTTGGGCCAGTCTCAGCAGGCACTCCAGCTCCTGCTGCTGAGACACCCTGGGCCTCACCCTGTTCAGTCTGAGTAGTGGGACCAGTGGGAGCAGATTGCTGAGTCTGAGTTGCTCCTGCCGCTGTCCTTACTCCTTTTGGTACTCTGGGTACCTTCCCCTTTCCTTCCCCCTTTTTGGCATCAGCAAATAATCCTGGGGTAGGAATCTGTACCTTCTTATCCAGACTTGTGTAAGCTGAGGCAAGTTTGTCTAATGCGTCTTGCAGCTTTACAAGCCTCTCATGGAGCTCATTCCTCTCATCTATTAATTGTTCAATGTACTTCTTGTGAGAGTTCTCCATCTCAGTCTGAATATCCTTCAACTTCTGATCTACTTTATCTTCCATGACCTTCTGAATGGTTTGGTATCTGAGCTCGGAGGCCTGAGTTAAGGAAGATACGGAGTCAGTGTGAGCTGTCTGGGCTGCCTTATATTCTTCCAGAAGCTTAGCTTGGGCAGCTTCCATCAGCTTTTGTTGCTCTTCGAAGCTGGCTCTCTGAGTGGCAAGTGCGTTTGTCAGAATAGTTGAGAAGTCAGGGGTAGGCGTATTTTGAATTGATGTCCTGAGCCCCTTTATCTCCGCACTCTGAGCCTGAGTGGATTGCCTCCACGCCTTGTGGACGGCACGGGCGAGGATTCTGTTCTGAGTGCCTTGACTCCTTAGTGCCCTGGCCACTGACTTCGAGCGTCGGCTTTTCGGGTTGGGCACTACCTCGAACGCAGACTCCAGCAATAGCTGTGTTGGATCCGCCGTCTTTGAGGTACCAGCTGCCGACTGGCCTGGAGGAAGGATGCTGAGCGGAGGTTCAGCAGTTTGAGTAGGAGGATCCTTCTCCAGTTGAGTTCCCTCATCAGGCTTCTCAGGGCCTGAATCACGAGGTGGGTCCTGATCATATATTTGAAGGCTCTGAATAGCCTATCTTGTCCCTTATCATCAACTCCTCTTCGTGGAGTTGTTTGCAGGAGTGGTGCTGGATCAACTTGTTCAGTGTTGACCACTCCTGGAATCTGATCAAAGTGTGGAGTCTAGCCTGCCTCGCCATTATGATCAGATCTGTGTGGCTGGCTATCTCCGGAATGTGTTCTGAAATATCTCGGGAGGCTCTTGATTGTAATGATGAAGCCTCCATCCCGATAGACTCTGATTCAGAAGCAGTCTTTGAGTCTTCAACTTCTACTGGAGACTGTTGTTTTTCAGCAGATGGGATGTTGCTGAGTGGAGGGATATCCAAGGGGATCTGATCAGTAGGAATTGTGGGTTCAGATTCTACCCCTTGGTCCACAGTTTCTCCTTGTTCAGTGGAGACGACTTTCTCTACTGACAGAGTCTTCTCACATGGCTCAGCCTTGTCCCTTAGCTGCAAAGGTGGTACAACTACGACCTCACTGACTTTCTTCAGTCTCTTGGTCCGTGTCTTATGAGTAGACTTAGGAGGCGACCTCTTCTTTTTAGGTGTTGAGGTCTTCTGAGAGCTGGGCTTGGGCTCAGCAGGCCCTGAACCAATTTGCTGAAGGGCCGCTGCCCTGCTCTGAAACCTTACTTTCTTTGGATTAAAGTATATCTTGTCAGCATATACTACTTGGTCGGCTCCGCATAAGTCTTCTATCATTACAGATAGCTTCAATCCATATAGGAGTTTTCCCTTCACGACTAGGCGGTTGGATGATCTGTCAAACTTGGCGGCCTGAGTCATGAACTCCTTTAGAAAGAACTCAGTCCAATTGATCTTGGCATGATCTTATATGGCCATCATCAGCTGAATCTTCGGCCTTGATACTTGATCAAATGAACCGGCCTGACTCGTCAGTAGCTGAGTGACGATGTAGGCAAGAGCTCTGAATTGTGGGAGCATGGCATTCTTTGGGAAGGCAGCTCTGAATGTTATAGGCTTCCCGCATAAAGTTTCTAAGTATTCGTCCATTAGGTCGTCTTTGTATCCCACAGTATTGAATCCTTCATTCGGAAGTTTGAAGCTACGCTGAAGAGCTTCCTTAATGGACATCAGCTTGATTTTTGGAGCAAAATGGGAGGGGTCTCCAATCATATGAGTGACAAATCTGCACCTGATATCTCCTTCAACAGATTCTGAGTTCAAATATAACTCAACTAATTGGCGCGGGAGGAAGTAAGATGGCTTCCTAGACAGAAAACCCTCTAGACTTATCGCCCTAAGTACGTTAAAGATCTCTTCCATGAAGTCGAGGTCGCAGGTATCGAACTCCATCATAGGTTCACACCAGACTCGATCCTTCTCAAGGATCTCTTGCATATCCAGGGGAACACTTACGTATGATCCTACCATGATGTAATATTCTGCAAACGAAAAAATATCAGTATCGAATGAAAAATATTATAAAGATTATATACGATGCTGAATGATCATTAAAGATTTACCAAAGTTTTTCTGAGAGTTTGAGATGGAAATTTGCAAGTAAACGAAAGCTTTTCTCATAAAATCTAGGGTTACGAAAATTTGCAGAGTGAAAATGGCGGTTTCTAAACTTTGAACGTGTTTTTATATGTTAAAGAAGACGAACAGTTAAAAATCCACGGTTCAGTTAAAATCTGCTTTATGAGATGGACGGCTAGGATTTAATGTTATAAAATAGGCAATGATCAATTTACCCGCCTAAGTCAAAATACAGTTGTAACTAGCCAAAGAAGTAACTTGATTCGACATGCATTTAATGCGCCGCAGAATTCAGCATGCTTTACATAGAATGTCGTGTATTAAATGTAAACCGTTATATTAAATGACATTTTCTAAGGTATTGAATACGAAGCTGAATCTGAATCATAAATGCACAGAATATTTTCATTGGCTACTGGGTAGAGATACGCAAACCTGTCAGCTGAACATCGTAGTCAGCTGATACCTCGTGTAGATGGTTGCTGAGTCTCTACATACTGAATTCACTCAGTACTGAGAGTGAATATTCCCCCTTGCTGAATGCTCCTCTCCTGAATCCACTTACTGACTAGAGTCAGTAGGGTCCAGCAAACCTAGCTCTACAAAAAGGTCTCGGAATCTGGCTTCAGCTAGAGGCTTGGTCAGAATATCTGCCCTTTGATGGTCAGTATGGATCTTCTCCATCCTGATATCCTTCTTTTCGACATGATCGCGAATGAAGTGGTGTCTGATGTCCACGTGCTTGCATCTAGTATGAAGTACAGGGTTCTGAGTGATTGCAATTGCACCGGAGCTATCGCAGAAGATCGACACTTCATTCTGAATGACATCATAGTCGCGTAGCTGCTGTCTCAGCCAAAGGATTTGGGCGCAGCAACTTCCGGCAGCCATATATTCAGCTTCAGTAGTTGACGTCGCTACTGAGTGCTATTTCTTTGAAAACCACGAAATCAGCTTACTGCCAAGGAACTGACAAGTTCCAGAAGTTGACTTTCGCTCAATACTACATCCTGCATAGTCAGCATCAGAATAACCAGTTAGTTCAATATTGTCATCTACTGGATACCATAAACCCATGTCAGGTGTTCCTCTGAGATAGAGGAGAATCTTCTTTGCTGAGTCCATGTGACTCTGCTTAGGATTCGCCAGAAATCGAGCGCAGACACATACATCATAAGTTATGTCAAGTCAGGTAGCAGTTAGATATAATAATGAACCAATAGTAGCACGAAATTCAGTATGGTCTACTGATACTCCCTCTTTATCAAGATCAATTTTCATGTTCGTGTTCATCAGGATCTTGATTGGTTTGCCGGATGTGCAACCGAACTTCTTGATGAGGTCTCGAGTATATTTGCCTTGATTGATGAATGTCCCCTTCTCAGATTTTTTGACTTGAAAACCGAGGAAATAATTCATCTCTCCCATCATTGACATCTCGAACTTATCCTTCATCATTTTCTTAAATTGCTGACACATGATGACGTTCTTCAATCCAAAGATTATGTCATCTACGTAGATCTGCACAAGTAAGATGTCGTCTTCCAGTCGAATGCTGCATAATGTGCGGTCTATTGTGCCTTTCTGCAAACCTTTCTGAAGAAGAAACTCAGACAGGGTATCGTACCAAGCCCTGGGTGCTTGTTTTAACCCTTACAGACCCTTTCTGAGTCTGTAGACCTGATGTCCCTGCTGAAAGCCGGGAGGCTGTTCTACATAGACTTCTTCTTTCAACACGCCGTTCAGGAACGCATACTTCACATCCATTTGATAAACTCTGAATCACTGATGTGTTGCGTAGGCTAAGAATAGTCTGATTGCCTCCAATCTTGCAACTGGAGCGAAAGTTTCATCGAAATCTATCCCTTCAGCTTGATAGTAGCCTTTTGCCACGAGCCTTGCTTTGTTCCTTACTATAACATTGTTTTCATTTCTCATGAACAAGCCGGTAGTGTTGATGCCGGGGTCTGTCAACATTGTTTTCATTTCTTGTTTTTGAAGACCCATTATTTCTAATCACATGTTGATGCCGAGGTCTGTCAACAAGCTCCCATACTTCGTTTCTCGTGAACTGATTCAGCTCCTCCTGCATAGCTACGATCCAATCAGCATCCTTGAGTGCGTCCTCAACTGACTGAGGTTCTTCAGTAGACAAGAAGTAGGAATATAATGCGCTTTCTCCCTGACAGAATCTGGATCTTGTCTTTACGTTTGTTGAAGGATCTCCAATAATCAGATCAGAAGTGTGAGCGTCCAGCCACGATCTACGATGTTTCAACTCTCCATCTGAAATTTGTTCAACACAGATAGTAGGTGAGTTAGGCATTTCAGTTGTACTATTCTGAGATTGAAGCAGTTCAGTTACTAGAGTTGGGTCTACTGAGTCACCAGGTTCAGGGGCATTTAGCTCAGGAACTTCATCTGTTCCCCCTGAATTATTATCCTCAGTAGAAGTCTCAGTTACCACTTGGGTTTCTTCATCGACCTGAGTTACCTGGTATTGACTCTGTTCAGTAGAGTCAATCTGTTCAGCTACTTCTGCTGTTGGCTGAGATTCAGTTGACTTATCTTCAGTTTCCTCTACTGAATCATCATCCCAACACAGCTGGATCTTTTCAACTTTATCTTTCAGGCTCAGATCCTGTAGCAGCTTACTGATGTCCTCAGACTCTGATTTAGAGTTCCTGCTCCTGTCTTCGGTAGCGAACTCATTAAAAACAACATGAGGGCTTTCCTCCACGCAAAGGGTCCGGTAGTTAAAAACTCTGAAGGCTTTGCTGACCTGGGAGTATCCTTCCCATTATTGTGGATAAAGCATGAGCACCCAAAAATATGGAAATATGATATGAAAGGCTTCCTTCCATTCCATAGTTCATATGGTGTCTTCTTATGCTGCTTAGTCAGTAGAGATCTGTTCTGAGTGTAACATGCACTGTCAGTTGCTTCTACCCAGAATTTGGTTGGGAGTCCTGAGTCTGCGAGCAGTGTTCTTGCTGCTTCTTTGAGTGTTCCATTCTTCCTTTCAGCAACCCCATTTTGTTGAGGCGTGCGCGCGGCAGACGTCTCATGCTCTATGCCTTCAGCTTTGCAGAACTCCTCCACCATCGAATTCAGGAACTCAGTTCCTCTTTCTGAACGTATTTTTATAATTTTGGTGTTCTTCTCGGCACTGAGCTTTTTCAGAAGCGTAGGTAACTATGTTTTGACACCAGACTCGTTGGCAATAAATATAACCCATGTGTAGCGCGAGTAGTCATCAATGACCACTAAAGCATACTTTTTGCCTCTGATCCTCACCGGAGAGACTGGACCGAATAAATCCATATGTAGCAGCTGAAGGATTCCATCAGTGGAAGGCGATGGAACATGTGGATTTTGATTCCTTGTTTGCTTTCCCTTCAGACATGCTTCACACTGAGTGTCTTTTCTGAATACTTCATTCAGCAGTCCTCTTGCTAGAGCATTTCTAGCTAGCTTGTTGAGCGTCTAGAAGTTGAGATGGCTGAGTCTTCTGTGCCAGAGCCACCCCGTTCTGTTGTCGTTCTTCGCCAACAAACAAGCTTCAGGTTCAGCTGAGTTCAAGTCAGCTACGTAGATATTCTTTTTGCGCGAACCTGATAACACTATTTTCCCTGTAGATTTATCAATGACATCACATAAACCAGCGTAAAAAATCACTATATTCGAGTTATCACAAAATTGACTAACAGAGAGAAGATTATGCTGAAGTCCTTCAACATATGATACTCTTGGAACTGTTGCGGTTCCAATGCTGAGTGTTCCATTGCCTCTGGTATAGCCTTTTGCGTTGTCTCCAAACTCGATTCGTGGTCCTTCTTCAGTAGTATAATTCTTCAGTAGGTCCTTCTGGTATGTCATGTGTCTTGAGCATCCGTTGTCCACATACCAAGGGTCCTTGTGCACCTGCAAAACATAATTATATTTAGGTACCCTTTATTTTTGACTTTGGGTCCTTAGATGTTAGTTTTGGAAACCCATATCTATCTCACGACCCTGGTGGTCTCAGACACTTTCTTCCCACTTTGATCAACATATTTCACTACTGGACTGCTCGATGCTAACTTCTAAGGCTTCACAGGTTCAGGAGTCCTGATCTTCTGAATTGGTGGACTGCTGACCTTTGCCTTCTGCACGGCTTTCTTCTTCTTCTAACTTTTAGGTCCTCTCCTGACTATAGGATCATAATAATATGACCCATACTGAGCTGGATGTGTCAGTTGCGGAGGTCCATACTGATCAGCCTATTTAACTCTACTAGTTCCCCCTTGACTGAACTGGGGTGATTTGGAACTGATCTTCTTGTTAGAATGCTGATAATTGGGATGAGGTGCCTTTATCTTTTGTTTGTTCTTGGCTAGGGGGTTCAGAATCTCTGCGTTGATGGTCTCCCCTTGAACAAATCTATCAGCTAGCCGGTTCTCTGAGCGTACGGGGGCAGATGAGGAGGCTCCATGGCTGAATCCAAGTCCCTCCTTGCAGTGCTTAGGCTTGTTGCTGGCTAGCATGGCCTCAAGCTTCTTTTCAGCGCCCATGTACCGCTCTGTCATCATATTCCTCCAGACATCATCACTTCTCTTAAGCGTTTCATGCTCTGTCTCAAGTCCTGACAACTCTTGCTTCAGTAGACTCAGTTCAATATCTTTCTGAGTCAAGTCATTGGTCAGTACTGAGATCTGATCTTCTTGATGTTGAGACTTGGCCATCGGAGAGTTTATCTCCTCCCTGAGTCTCAACACAAGTCCTTCTGACTCAGTAGCAACCTGACTCTCCTGAGAATGTCTCTGATTCTCCACTTTCAGGGTATCCAACTCCTGAAGAGTCTTACTGAGCTACAGACTCATCTGAATCTGCTCGTCTAATAGTTCTTCATAGGCGATCGAGACATCCAGATTCTCATCTACACCTGAAAGTGTGAAGAGGAGTTAAATGGAGCGTGGGAGTTTACCTCATCCTCTTCTCCTGCCATGAGACACTTTTCAGTGTCTTCTTCAAGCTCTACGACCATGAATGTCGTTTCATCATCTGATGAATCCATGAAGGAATCGACTTAATCAGAGTCGTCTGAGAGTTCACCAGCTATATATGCTTGACGCTTCTTGATGAACTTCTCCCTTCGAGCTTTGCGTGCTGCTCTCTCAGCAGTACTGAGCTCAGGACAATCATATTGATAATGTCCTGGCTTCTTACAGTTGTAGCAGGTAGTGACTCTCTCTTCTTTGCTCTCGCTGTCTTTCGACTGAACTGAGTCCTCCTGTTTCCTGCAGTGAGAAGTATGTGAGTCAGGAGTGCACTTGGGTGTATATTCAGACTTACCCTTGGAGTCTCTGAAGACTCTCGAAAGCTTTCTGCACCTCTCGTTCTCCTTCTGATACTTTACGGCAAGCATTGCGTACTTCTTAGCCAGGTTTCCTTCTTGTATGTCACTGAGTGAAGGTTCGGCCTTGCTAGACGCTGGAGTCGCTATGCTGACTAATGCTTTGAAAGCATGGTCGATTTGGGTGTCAGCTTCAGCTCGCTGCTTCCTTTGAGGTAGACCGAACTCGAACTCCTCAGCTTTAAGTTCTGAAAAGATATGGTCAGGAGTAACAATATCTAAGTCAGAATGTCTCAGTAAAGTAGCAAAGGGAGTCCAATGACCGTCCGGCAGTGCTCTAAAAATCTTGAGATTCATTTCTCGGTTGGAGAACGTCTTTCCCAGCCCGTTGATTGTGTTCATCAGATCCGTGAATCTGACGTTAAGATCTTCAATCGTGTTACCAGGCATGAGAGACAGTCTCTCCAGCTTCTGAAGTTCCAGCGTCAGTTTGTTCGCTTTGATCTTCTGAGTCCCCCGACTCAGTAGCGCTAGAGCATCCCAGAGTTCCTTCATGGACTTGCAGTCCTGAACTCTCCCGAGATAAGAATCACTCAGGGTGGTCAGTATGGCGTTTCTGGCGACCCGGTCTAAGTTGTGAATCTTCTTCTCCTCAAGGTTGAAGAGACTTCTATCTTTAGGGATCTTCTTCCCGGTCACCATGCCTCCTCCTTGTGTTGGGTCCTGAGTTTCGACACTATCAATCATGGGAACGATAGGTCCGTCCTCCAGTACCTCTGTCATGCTATCGTGGAGGGAAGTCAGATGTGCCTCCATTCTGACTCGCCATACACCGTAGTTCTCTACTGAGAACATGAGTACCATCCTGATTCCTAACATATCAGACATTGAAAATAATGATATGAATGAAGAATGATATGCAATGAAAACGTTTTCTGGATCCGTTCAAGTAAACCAGTTTCAGAAAACAAGAGTCTTATAGAACTCCTGCTCTGATACCAATTGTTGGTCTCGAGATTAAAAGTTCAGGTGTAGAGGGGGGGGGGACGAATACACCTGATAACAATTTCTCAACTTAAAACGCGAACAATCCTTTTCAGGAGAATGTCGTACTGAACAAGTTCAGTAGACCAAATAAGCTGTTCTGAATCGCGTGGCAGAGTGACTGACTTCACTGAGGCGTACTAGCTGACTAAGTTCAGAATTCAGTACCGTTCAGCTGAAGTTCAGTAAGTGCGGAAATGTGTAGGCCCAAATTCAGTTGAGTTTGAAAACGTTTTTAAGTAAACAGTTTCAGTATATTAGTGCGATCGATTAAGCTTTGCTGAAACTCAGTTGAATGATTTTAGAAATATTTTCAGTATGAACAGTAATCAATGCAACAGTAAAAACACAGAACACAAGCAATTTTAAAGTGGTTCGGATCCAACAATCCTACGTCTACTATCCCGAAAAGATCAGGAGGCTATTTTATTATACAGAGATAGTCTCAGTCGGTTTGTACACTGGACAAACACTGGTCTTGAAATTTATACTGAGCAAGTCTCAGTTTACAAAGTATCAAACTAAAGTGTTTGACAAACTCTCCAACTATGAAGGAGTCCTTTACAATAAGGATCAGTTCAGATATGAACTCCTTCGTCTAAGCTATGGATAAGATCTGTTGAGCTTAGGTCAGAGCAGGGGCGGATTCAAGGGGGGGCGGGTGGGTGCGACCGCCCCCCCAGAATTTTTGTGCAATACTACGAGTTATCTTTTATTTCTAGTAATTTTTATACTTGTTCCAATTAAATTTTCGAATTCGCCGCCCCGAAATTTTTAAATTTGTTATCCTAACTTTGAAAAATATTTAAAAAGGTATATTCAGTGTCTCATATTTTAGTGGAGGTGTAGATTTTAAGTTTTAGATACCTAGTTTGGTAGTGTCCACTTATATAACTTGGTGCAGTTAATATACTATATTTTTTATTTGATGCAATTAATATACTATGTTTGTGTTTTTTTTTCATGTACTTATTGATATAAAATTAAGAACATTTAAAATATGAATAAACTATCATTTAAATACTTAGTAATTCCTCAGTTAGATATTTTTCTCTAACTAAATTTAGAGTGATGTCAAAATAGGATTGTGTACTATGTTTTTCAAATAAATATAAAAAATATAGACTTGTGTTCGTATTCAGTCACAGGGATAGGGAATGAGAAAGTGGCTTCTAGAGCGACGAACGGTCAAGTATAGACTTGGGTTCGTATTCAGTCGCTTGGATACTAGAGGCTTTATGATCTGGTTCAGCTTGGTTCCCTATGAGCAAGTATGTCGCCTTTCACTAAAGATTACTCTATGAAGTTCTTGCGGAAAGCTTAAGTCGTTTCTGAGTTTGCTCGTGAATGCTTGTGTGTTCTTGTATGTGTCGTGAGCTTCAATTTGAAATCATCCCTCTATTTATAGAGTAGAGACATGGATAGATCCATTGGAGACGACGATCCATGTATCTCTCTCTTTTGGGTAACTAACGGCTCTTTCAAAGTATGGTGGCAGAGTTTTTTTCCTCCATTTCTAGAAAGTTGTTGACTTGCAGCTTTAATCAGAAAGTGGACAGTTGGACGCTCGTCATTGGTCGAGGCTGAAGAAAGTAGGTGAGACAAAACAGACTTCAAGGTGGATCTGAAGCTGACTTCTCTATACCTCGTATGACTCTGCTGATTTGACTTAATAAATCTTGACAGTCAGAAGACTGTCCAGCCGTTGTTGAGTCTGATCTATATTCAGTAGCATACTCTTGCTGAGTCAGCTCTACTGAAGATCAACTCTGAGTTCAGTGAACTACTCCTACTGAGTTCAGTTCCACTGACTCCTTTTAGTATACTGCTCCTACGAGTCCAAGATATCCGAGTCTTCTTCTTAAGTGCGAGGCCGATAATCTGAGCGGCGGCGAACCAAAATGAAGAGTGTCTACTGAGTCTGAGACTCTCAGAGACAGAACAACAAATTACAACGGAATGTGTCATCAGTCAAAGTAGGGTTTTGAGATCTTCAAATCTACTGAGCACTAGGCTACTGAGTTATACTGAATCATCTCCCAACATATACAATATAGTGTCCCTACAAATTCACATAAATTACTGACTCAAAATACAAATGCATCTACCGAGTCAAGTTCTATGTACCCCCTAGCAATGTTCTACTTGACCACTGACTCATATCCCTACAATTTCCCCCTGATTGATGATGCCAAAACCACTAAGCACTAAACTACTAACCCAAAAAATCAGTTATTAACAACTGAAAGAATTAAGCACAGGTTAACAGCAACTAAGAGAGGCACAATTGAAGAAATCAGGATAGTCAGTGTGTGTTTATCACTTCAGTGATCAATTGGTGTTAAAATAAATAACACAGCCATAAGACAATGAGTGGTTGCTTGGCCAAGTGAAATACTGATTTTATAGATGTATAAAGTTACAATACAATCAGTACAACACTAGAGAGAAAGGAGAGAGAGAGGCAAAAATAAAAAGATGGTTGAGTCTGCTGCTTCTGAGATCTAAACTTCTTAATTTTGGATTTGAAGTCAGCAGATTTGGCCTCAAGAGGATCAAGCCTATAAGATTTGTAGATAGCTTCCCTCGGACGCTTGATTTCTGGAAGATCTTATTGCGACTGGGAGGAAAGATCATGCAATTGTATAGCTATCTCCACCTCGTCCTCTATCTCCTTGGTGTAGATGGCTCCTTGAAGAGTCTTGGGAGGGTCAGTTGACGGTATGCAGGCGCATCAAATGGCGATTTCTCCTTGTATAGGAGCAATTTGATCTGAGCTAGGAAGTTGGGATCGTAGTTGTATAAGAATTGATCGAACAATTTGACCGACGGAACGTCACTTGAGTAGCTTTGCCATACATAATACGCTTTGAAGAAGTCCTCTTTCAGACCTTCCCATTCCTCATTTAGGTTCCAGGGGATCCATTTGTCTACGTGGCGGAATGGAGTTTTTCGGAGATGTGGCTTCTGCCCACCGCGTCTATAGAACTTGGAAGTCCTTGGGATCTCTCTGC
This sequence comes from Lavandula angustifolia, assembly GCA_028984105.1. Lineage (NCBI taxonomy): Eukaryota > Viridiplantae > Streptophyta > Magnoliopsida > Lamiales > Lamiaceae > Lavandula > Lavandula angustifolia. The sequence goes on from CM054805.1 coordinate 12,293,197, forward strand.
TTTTGACTGGAACTACTTCCCTGGCTGCGATATGCTCTGCCAGTTCAGCTTTTCTCATTCTTTCTCTGTCTTCAGTTGCCAGACTCTCTCTGGCTCTGAAGTCAGGGCCCATTTCAACTGCGTCCCACAATGTTTTCTTCTCCGCAATTTGTTCCACTATAAGCTTGGGAGTTTTCTTCTTCAGCCTTTCAGAAAGTGGTAAGTTGTCAGTGTCGGAGTCTTCAGTAGACTCAGAAGCTGATTTTTCAGTAGGTTTCTGCTTCTGCTGAGTCTTTTTAGGAGGTATTGGCTTCTGCTTCTGAATTCTCATTCGTTGAGCCTGACTCCTTGACGACCTGGGCACTACGACTTTTGGCTTTCTCTTCAGTTTGGCCTCTTCTTCGAGTCGGGCATCATGATCTAGCTGAGCCTGTAGCTGTTGAGCTACGCGTTCATCATGCGCCTCTTGCTACTTTTTAGATTTGAACTTAAGCTATGGAGGGGGAGAGCTTTCAGTAGCAATCTCCTTGCCAAGCCTCTTCGGTGGCGGAGGCTCAATGTCCTCTGATCCCTCGACGAAATCTGCTATCTCACCATTATGTGCCTGGGCTGAGGATCCTTCTCCTGATCCTCCAGCCTGCACTGTCAGCTGTGCTATGTTCTGTTAAGGCTCTGCATGGCCTTCAGCGGAGGCTTTTCCTTAGTCTTTTCTTTTTGGACTGACGAGAGGGGGAGAGCAATGAATTCCTCAATCTCTACAGTTTCTTCCCCCTTATCATGTTCCCCTTCCTTAGCCTCCGACTTATCTTCCCCCTTAACTTCTTTCCATTTACCTTCCCCTCTTTTGGCATCCTTGAAGGTTGTAGAGAGAAGTTTTTTGTTCTGGGCGGAAGTGGAGTTGAAGTTCCCGACAGCATCGCATTAATATTCCTATTCAATTTCTTGATCACGTCGAATATCCTTAATCTGGGATTCAGATTGAGTTATGTCCTTGAAGAGGAGATGCTTCAAGTAACTCCTTGAAGTCGATCCGGATGAGGTTCAGAGTTGTATCTTGAGGCTCAAGAGCTTTAGCCACGCTAGAAGATGCGGCTCTGTTCCTTTCATCCACTATTTTCTGGACGTCAGCCATTGCCGCAGCCAGTTACTCTGAGAATTTCTTGGAATGAGCTTCAAGCAACTGCTTGCACTGATTGGCTAAGTCCTACTTCTGAGTACCTAGAGCAATCTCGATGATCTCCTGAAAGTTTGGCGTTGCGGCTTCAAAGATCTTCTTGACTTATCGAGTGAGGACAACAATGCGCTCAGTTTGAGCTTTCATATATTGTGCCCACTTCAGGTGCACATCCTTAGCTAGGAGACAATTTTTTTCTCCTTGCTTCCTGATAGCTTTGTTGATGGTCCTCGAGGATACGGTACCAATAGGTTTGATCTGATATGATGAACTACCGATCCTTTGCTCAGAGGCGGCGAGTTGTTGCCGTCTTGAAGAAGACGCAACAGGGGTAGCACCAGATGCAGGATGAGGTGGTGGTGAATCGCCCTTCTCGCTAGGAGTTTTGCCCTCAACAGAGTCTTCCCGCTCTGCATCCTTGGGTGCTGAATCATCACCCTCAACTGGGTGGTCAGTGGGCGAAGGGTCTTTGGCAGGAGAGGAGGCAGACTTCAGCTCTAGCGGATATAGCATAGCTGATCTCAAGTCCTCAAAAGATGCCATGTCTGAGGGTTCTCCAAACCCTATCTAAGACTGCAGTTGCTGCTCCTCTGCTAGTAATGTGGGTACAGAATACTGCTGGATCATGTCTTCAAGAAATTTCCAATTAAGGAATCTCAGCAACATCTGAGTCCTTGCCCTAACAGCTATATCCACCAGATCCTGATAGTTGGCAATTTCAGGGATCTGTTCAGCGACTTTGGATTGAGCCCTAAGTTTGGTCAGCTGAACTATGGTTGGTAGCTCTGAAGATACCTCAGTCGTTGGTTCAGCTTCGTACTCCAACTGAGTTTCTTCAGTACTGACTCTTTGGACTTTATCTTTGAGAGTGGCACCTTCAATGCCTGTGTCCGAGTCCAGTATGGGTTCCACATGTGGGAGAGGTGGAGAATCAGCCTTAGAAGCTTCCGACTTTGTCAGCTTCTTTCTCTTAGGTTGTTCGGTACGTGGAGGCAATTCAGTCGAAGGCCTTTTCAGTGCACCTCCACGACCTATGGACTTTTCAGCATTGGTTTTCTACCTGAGCTTGGTTAGTTTCTCATCGAAGTATTTCATGTTGCCAAATGACGCATGCGAGGATACTGATGCATCTATCAGCACTGAAACCTTAGTCCCGTACTTGCCTACGAGATAGTCTTCTCTCTCCTGCATCTCCATTAACAAACTTCTGCGACTGAGCCTTTAGTTCAGAAAGAAAGAACTGAGCCCAGTTTACCTTAGCTCCGTCCATGATGGCCATCATCATCTGGAGCCTAGGTTTGGACAGCTGGTCAAAAGAACCAGCCGCGCTAGTGAGGATATGGATAACAATGTACGCCAGGCCTCTGAATTCTAGCAGGAGCTGACTCTTCGAAAATGCAGCTTTGAAGGATATATCATCCCTCCTACAGAATCACCTGATATAATCATTGATCTCGGCATCGTTGTATCCAATAGGAGATACGCCATAGTCAGGAAGGTTGAATATTGCCTTTAGCCCTTCGAGGATGTTGATGTCGGCGTGACTCTCCTCCCATGTCTGAGGTGAAACCTCTTTCATGTACCTCACAATGGTAACATCTGCGTCTGTTCCATCCACCTGACGCATGTTGAAGTAAAATTCAACGATTTATCTCGGAAGACAAGCATGAGGCTGCTTCGTCAAAAGCGTCTTCAAGCGAGATGCCTGAAGGGCGGAGTAAATCTCCTCCAAGTATGGCAGTTCCGATAGGTGGAACTCCATAGTCGGCTCGAACAAGACTTTGCTCTAAATGATCTCGTTGATGTCTGCAGGAGTCCGAACGATGCTTGACAAAGAGGCCATTTTCACTAGAATCTACAAAATAGATGTTAGCACTTGAAAATAGAGTAAGTCAGTTTTTTGTAGACTAGAGATGAAAAATTTGCCGAAGGTTTAAGAGCTTGAGAGAAGTAGAAGTCTGAATGCAGTTTCTTGATGAAGATTATGCAAAGCTCTTAAAACGGTAATGGCGGAAATGAAGGTGAGAGATATGAGTTAGAGATTATATATAGATTTGAATACCAAGCGGTTTTTTAGATCTAAAGGCTAAGATTTAATCTTGCTTTATCACGGACGGTTAGGATATAATTTTATAAAAGGAATGATTACTAAGCCGCCGATAATCTCAACCTACGTAAGATTTGCATAGTTGGAGTAAGGTGAGATGACATGCATTAAATGCCCTACAGTCAATTCTTAGGATAACGAGCTTTAAATGAAAACAATTTTACTGAACGTATCCTTAAGAATTTATGGCAGGAAATAAATGCGATTCATACCACTAATGTATGCTACTGATCAATTAAATGCACAGCATGCCACTGAGTATAAATATTGTACTTAATACTCAAACCTTTTCAACTGAGCCTTGTGGTCAGCTGTTACCAATTGCAACTCAGGAGGATCGACGTGATACTGAGGATTTATTATATGTCTTATGTTCCCCCTTACTGAGTACTGTATGATTCACCCTACTGAGTTAAGTAATGAGTTTGACTTACTGACTTGTCGTACTGAATATTTTACTGACTCGGGTCAGTAGGATCCAGTAGAACTAGCTCAACTGAGAGTTCTCTGAACCTGTTCTCAGCCAGCGGCTTGGTCAGTATGTCTGCCCTTTGTCTATCAGTATGGATTTTCTCCATCCTGATATCCTTCTTCTCAACATGGTCTCAGATGAAGTAGTATCGGATGTCCACGTGGTTGCATCTCGTGTGAAGAACGGAGTTCTGAGTGATTGCAATAGCACTGGTAGAGTAGCAGTAGATGGGCACTTCATCTTGAATAATACCATAATCACACAATTGTTGTCGAAGCCAAAGAATCTGGGCACAACAACTTCCGGCAGCCATATACTCAGCTTCAGTAGTGGATGTCGCTATTGAATGATGTTTCTTGGAGAACCATGATATGAGCTTACTGCATAGGAACTGACAAGTTCCAGAAGTAGACTTTCGATCTATCCTGCATCTTGCATAATCAGCGTCAGAATATCCAGTTAAAACAAGATTATCATCAGCAGGATACCATAACACTGCGTCAGGTGTTCCCTTCAAGTATCGCAGAATCTTCTCCGCTGAGTCTAGATGACTTCGCTTGGAATTCGCCTGAAATCTCGCACATACACCTACAACATAAGTTATGTCAGGTCTGCTTGCTGTTAAATATAATAAGGAATCAATAATAGCTTTATAGTTAGTTGAGTTAACAGAAGCTCCCACTTTATCTAGATCAATTTTAAAGTTTGTATTCATGGGGATCTTGATTGGCTTGCTCGATTCACAGCCAAATCTTTTTAGGATGTCTCGAGTCATTTTGGCTTGGTTGATGAATATTCCCTTATCTCATTGTTTTACTTGAAAACCAAGGAAGTAGTCATCTCCCCCATCATTGACATCTCGAATTTCTCCTTCATCATCTTCTCAAATTGTTGCATATAGTCACGTTTCTACAGCCAAAGATGATGTCGTCCACGTAGATCTGCACTAGTAGAATGTCATCTTCTGATTTGATGTTGAACAGAGTGCGATCTATTATCCCCTTCTGCAAACCTTTATGAAGTAGAAAGTCTGATAGGGTATCGTACCAAGCCCTAGGTGCTTGTTTTAACCCATCCCGAGCCTTTCTGAGTCTATATACCTGATGTCCCTGCTGAAAGCCAGGTGGTGTTCCACATAGACTTCTTCCTTCAGTACGCTGTTCAAAAATCATGACTTTACATCCATTTGATGTACTTTAAATCCTTGATGCGTTGTGTAGGCTAGGAATAGAAGAATGGCTTCTAATCTGGCGATTGAAGCGAATTTTTCATCAAAATCTATCCCCTCTGCTTGACAGTATCCCTTTGCAATAAGTTGGGCTTTGTTTCTTACTATGACGTTGTTTTCATCACCTTGTTCTTGAAGACCCACTTGTTTTCAGCTCCTCTTGCATTGCTATGATCCAATCAGCATCGTTAAGTGAGTCCTCTATCGACTGAGGTTCTTCAGTAGACAAGAAACAGGAGTATAAAACACTTTTCCCTTGACAAAATCTGGATCTTGTCTTTACACTTGCTGACGGATCTCCATTGATGAGATCAGAAGAGTGAGCATCTAGCCATGATCGTCTGAACTTGGTCTCTTCTTCTGAAACTAGAAGGTTAGGATCTACTGAGTTCCCAGGTTCAGAGGCATTTCGCTCTTTAACATCATTCATTCCCCCTGAATTGTTATTCTCAGTAGAGGTCTCAATTACCACAGGGGCTTCCTCATTGACCTGTGTTACCTGATGTAGATTCTGTTAAGTAGAATCAACCAGGTCAGCCATATTGCCTACGGGATGGTTCTGAGTTTCTTATTTATCTGACTCATCATCCCAACAATGCTGGATCTTCTCAGGATTATCATTTAACTTGAGATCCTGTAGCTTGCTGCTAACATCTTCAGTATTTGTCTCATTCGTTTTCCTGTTCTTAGTAACAAACTCATCAAAATAACATGAGGGCTTTCTTCCACGCATAGGGTCCGGTAGTTAATGACCCTGAAGGCTTTAGTGACTCGGGAGTATCATAAGAACACTCATTGATCAGATTTGCTATCAAAGACCTTTAACTGATCATTTTCATTATTATGGATAAAGCAAGGACAACCAAAGATATGGAAATGAGATGTAGAAGGAATTCTCCCTTTTCCATAGTTCATATGGTGTTTTCATGTGTAGCTTTGTCAGTAGTTAGCGGTTCTGAGTGTAACGGGCGGTGTCAATAGCATCTGCTTCGAGGATAATCCGGAGTCCTCTAGGAGCATTCTTGTTGTTTCTTTCAATGTTCTGTTCTTTTGTTCGGCAAGACCGTTCTGTTGGGGTGTGTGAGCTGTTGAAGTCTCATGCTGAATTCCCTCAGTATCATAGTACTCCTTAATAATTGAGTTGAGAAAATCAGTTCCTCGATCCGAGCGTATTCTCTGAATCTTGATGTCCTTTTCCACACTGAGTTTCTTTAGCAGTATTGGCAACTCAGTCTTGACATCAGATTTATTGTCTATGAAGATGACCCACGTATATCTTGAATAGTCATCAATAACGACGAGGGTATATTTCTTGCCTCTTATAGTCATTGGAGTGATTGACCCAAAAAGGTTCATGTGCAGCATCTGAAGGATTCCATCAGTGGAAGGTGATAGAATTGGTGGAATGTTTTTCTTTGTCTGCTTTCCCTTCATGCATGCTTCACAATTTCTGTCTCTACTGAATACTTTATTGGACAGTCCTCTGACTTTTGAGTCCCTAGCCATCTTGTTCATTGCCTTGAAATTCAGGTCTAAGCCTTTTATGCCACAACCATCCTGTCTTATCACTTGACTTTGTCTGGGTAAGCAAGCAAGCTTCAGGTTCGGCGGTGTTCTAGTTTGCAATGTAGATATTCTTCCTCCGCGAACCTGATAACAATGTCTTCCCTGTAGATTTATCAAGAACATCACAGAAACCAGCGTCAAAGGTAACTCTGTTAAGGTTATCACATAATTGACTGACAGAAAGGAGATTATGTTGAAGTCCTTCAACATATGTTACTCTTGGAACTGAAGCAGTCCCAATGTTCAGCATTCCATATCCCCTTGTGTAGCCTTTTGAGTTATCACCGAACTTAATTCTAGGACCTTCTTCTTGTACATAGTTAGTCAGCATGCTCTTCTGATAAGTCATGTGTCTCGAGCAGCTGATGTCCACGATCCAAAGGTCCTTATGCACGTGAAAAACATAAACAATTTTAGGTACCCTGTGGTTCATTTTGGGTCCTTAAGCGTTAGTCGGTGGTTTTGCGACCCAAATATGTCTAGCGACCTTGGGAGTCTCAGACTCTTTCTTCTTCTGAACCTTCTTGTCAGTGCTTTTCTCCACTGAACATGGAGGTGCTGACTTCTTGGCAGTTTTGGGTTCAGGAGCTTTCTTCTTCTGATATTTAGTGCTCCTCCTGACCCTGGGCTCATAGGTAGTAAGAAAAATTGTGCAGGATGTTCATACACTGGCTCACCGTACTGCTCTGCAAATCTGACCATTTTGGTTCCCCCTGAGTTGGATCTGGGTGCCTTGGGGCTTGAACCAAGGGTCAATTTCTTGTTGTTGAGCTGAGGTGCAATCATTTTCTGTTTGTTCTTCACCTGAGGGGCGATAGGTTCAGCAGCTTGAACTTTCCCTCTGATAAACCGATCAGCCAGCTTTTCTGAGCCTTTTGAGGTAGAGATTGAAGCTTCATGTGTGTAGCCAAGTCCTTCCTTAACAGAAACTGGCCTCTAAGCTCTAAGCATACTTTTCAACTTCTCATTAGCTCCTAGGTACTGCTCTGTCTTCATACCTCGCCATACTTCATCACTCTTCCAGAGTGACTCATAATCTCTTTCAACTTCTGTGAGTTTCTGACTGAGCCTAGCTATCTCAGTATCTTTCTCATAATTTTCCTTAGTCAAGCCTCATATCTGAGTTTCTTGATGTTGAGACTTAGTCATGAGAGATTTAATCTCTTCCTTTTGTCTCACAACAAGACTTTCTGTTGGGAGATGATTCAGCAGTAGATTGTTTAGAAGATTTGGCTGATCCCAAAACTCTAATTTGATAGGTGAACCATTCATTGTAATTATAACGCCTTGGTCTCAGACTCAGTAGACTTTCCTTCAGCATGGTCCAGGCTCGGAAGTTCTGTCTGTTGTACCCTCAGTAGACCATCTGCCTCAGTACCATGGAGTGAAGACTCAGTAGTGCTGGACTCAGCAGGAGCAACATACTAAGAGGTGTTCAGATTCAGTAGTCTTTGGACTCGGCGAGAGCAAAGCATCGAAAGAGTCGGTAGAAGCCTGGACTCGGCGAGAGCGGTTCACCGAACTCGGTAGTTGACCTTCAGTAGAGTTGGACTCAGCAGGAGTATACTACTGAACCCTCGGTCAGACTCAACAACGGTCTGACAGTCTCCTTGATTGTCAGAAGGTTTTCAATGATAAATCAGTAGAGTTGTCCGAGGTTGTACACATCAGAGAAGTCAACTTCAGTATCTGCCTTGAAGTCTGTATGTCTCAACATTTTTGATGATTTTGTGTATAGATGGAAAACCGCAGGTTGCAAAGCAAGTGCTTCAAGACATCGACAAGGATAAGAAGACAATCTCTTTCAAGAAGTTGGAGGGAGACTTGATGGAGCTCTACAAGAGCTTGACTATAACTTACCACTTCTAGACTAAAGGTGGGGTTGACTTCATTACGTGGATCCTTGACTATGAGCTCCTCAATGCGGATAGTCCGCATCCGCTTTCGTTCTTGAACTTCTTTATCGGCCTCACTAACCAGCTCGAGTCTCACATTTTCAGATGAGGGGTTTTGAGATTTCTGTTTCACCAAACGGGTTTTCCTCATCACACAAAAATAATGTTGATAATAAATATCGAGTATGCACTTAAATAATTGAGGGTTTCGTGAAGTTTGTGCTAGTGTTCTCAATCAGTTTATATTGTGTTTTCATCATGTTTGTTAATTATCAGTATTGCAAAGTACTCTCTTCGTAATAAATATGCGAAATATTTCTCATTTTTACACCAAATTAATCATATAATACTATGAGCATAAGTTTAAGTTGTAAGTAGTGTAAGGCATGTATCAACATCTTTGTTTTTTTATAGTTTTGGAATATACTTTTCTTCTGTTAAAGTATCAATATCATACATTGAACATTACATAATAATGCGATAAACCGATACTGTCGATCCTCTTTAATACTCCAAACATAGCTTCAGCTTCATCCATATATATATTAAAGTCGATGAAAACCGAGATCTATCCATATACAGATTCTTTTTTTTCTGGTTAAAAAAGACATTCATATTGAAATTATTTTTATTACTGGTTAGAAAGATAAGTAAATAATAAAATCTTATGTATATAAAAAATGAATCTTTCAATTTCAAATCAATGTCAAATTTCAATTCAATTGGATCCAATTGAGAATTTCATTAAATGAGGGGTAGATTTATCAATTTTTCATTTATCTATACATTAAGGATATACTACAATTGATAATTTCATTAAATGTTATAATATTTCTATATTAGTTGATTTTTACGTTATATATATATATATATATATATATATATATATATATATATATATATATAATTAGATTAAAACATTGGATTAAATTACTTCAAAAGAAAATCTCATAAATACTACCCTCAAAATACCTCTATAGATTTGAAATAACCAATTAAATAAATTTAAAACAATAATAAAAACTTAAATTTCTCATAATTTCTTCTAAATTTGTCTCTCATAAATCACGTTAATATAGTGTGATTTTAATGCCAATGAATTTCAATTAGGATGCTTTCCAAAAAAAAAATATTTAATGAATATCAAGTCAATTAAATTGTTTTCTTCCAATTTTTCGTCTTCCATAAAATATCAACATCTCTTATAATTGAAATAGATTTTTTTTTAAAAAACTTTTATGTTATATTCATATTTAAACTTACATGGATATGGAATCAATCAAATCAATATGAATTCATTGTAATTATTACGTTGTGAGAAAAACATCTCCATATATAAAATTGTTCTCATAAATCATTCCAGATTTTTCTCTTTTCCAATAACGTTAATTGATTGTGATAAGAGAATATCATTGAGTTTCAATTGATTTGCTATTGAATCAACTTAATTGATTATCATAAGATTTTTTTTAATTACTCTTTGAAGCACAAGCTGAAAATCTATAAATTAAACATTTACTAAAAACTCTACTACAATTTTGACAACTCTTATAATAATTTGAACGAAAAAAAAGTGCAACACAAATGCCTAATATTTGGTCTCTCATCGAAGAGTTGGATGAATTCAAAGAATCATTTGCAATGAAACTCCGTATGGTACAAGCATTACGAGATACCTTCTTTCAACAAAAAGGATATATCAAGTATGGAGTGTGTTTTTCATGAATCCAAGGTACAGTTAATTTAGCAGTTTTATATTGTAATATTCCAAGAACTCCTATTTTAAATTAGTTCATTTAAATGTTTCAGGAAGAGAGAATTGAAGCAACAATACCAATAAATTTGGTTCGCATATTCAAACCACAACTTGAGGAGGGTTAGATATATGGTGTGAACAACTTCAAAGTAGTGCATGATAGTAGGACGCACAAGATTACAACAAGTACATATAGAATATTGATCAATGAAAAAACCTGAGTGTTAAACTCTTGCAAAAAGATTTTCCGGATACACAATATTGATTCAAGAGCTTTGATGAGGTTCACAAAATAGAAAATATTAAAAAAGTCACACCGTTTGGTAGGTTAGAAATATATGATTGTACTTATAATTTTAAAATGTTCATGAGATAATATATTGTTGGGATTTTGTATACTGGAGGCAAATTTTATGCTTGTATACAATGTGTTTTATCCTTACCACTATTTTATTCTCCTATCTGATAAATATATATTTGCACATGTAATCCTTTATCTTGTATAAAAGTTAGATTTGTATAGTGTGCCGGGTATCACAGAAGACTACACAAATTGGTTGAACTGACAAGATATAAACAGTTATCACAGCTGAGACAACTTAAGGATAAGTTGTCGGTTTAAGCTGCAGTTTAGATAAGAAGTGGCTTGTCTTGGCTGCTTGTCTTTACTGGTACACTTAAGGTGGTGTATTGATGGATCACAGTGAGATGTGTTCTCCTGACTGACCTAAGTGGAGAACCAAGATCTCGGTGACTTAGTTAGTCTTAAGCTTGGTAAGACTTCAGCTGAGCGCATTTGACTATCTATCACTTTGACCTACTATGGTGAACGTCATCGCGGCCGAATCTACGTATCTTGGGTGTTAGTAGTTATTTGTGGCTCAGGCTGGTTGTCTGTATCTTGCAACCGTATCCTAGTACAATAGGTTGATAATATCCCCTGAGGAACTCGTAAGGATTAGCACACTAAACCCCGCCGGTTGATTAAGTTCAGGTGTGTTAATAAGGTCGAGTGGTACTACTCAGGAATATAATAAGATGTTAATTAATTTAAGCTGTCAGTGAGTTTAATTAATTAACGGATATTTCTATCTTAAATTCGGAGATCGATTAAATCTAAAATACAAGCCCTTGCTCAATTTGGGATAAAGGGGTAAGTCAGCACGAATTCTCTAGTGGAATGAATCTGTGTTTATTAATTGATTTTGCTTTGGGCTGAGCATAGATAATTAATTAATTTGAGGGTCTGCTTTATTTTGATCTGGCCCAATTAGTTGTCTAGTTATTTATTGTCTCTCAGAAATCATTATTAATAGATTAATGTAATTTTATATTATTTAATAATGTTATTTATCTGGAATTAATTTGTCAGATCAATTAATTGATAAATATTAGTAGCCCAATAGATTAATTAATTATATTATGGGCTAATTATGTGGAAGTCCATTAGGAATATAATTAAATTAATGGGCTACAAATATTAATATTATATTGGCTTTGAAGCCTATATATATTAATATTATGTTCATAAACAGTGACACACATAATTACACACACGCACGGTGTGAGTTTAAGGGAGACAGTAATCTTAATTTTCTCCAGTTCTCTGACCACTCAGAGGGAGAAAAAAGCCGGGGCATAGATCAAAAGATCTGACATACGAGCAACAATCAGAGCTGCAACAACATACGTAGGAGGAAGGTATATCGTTCTTCACCTCCAATTTCCTTATATATATATCATCAACTACCATACGCTTGCGGATATCATAGGAGCGGTTGCACAGGTTGGCAATGTGGAGATTTGTCCTACACTTAATGAATAAGAGAAGAGGCTAATCAATATCAAACTTGAAGATACAAAGCATCAATTTTAATTTTAATATTATTAATTTTAGATTTTGTTAAAAAAATCTATCTATATATTTCTCGTTAATAATGTTGCAATCATAATTAGGGGGACATCTTTAACTTGCACTCTCTGGAAAAATTATGTTGATAAATTTTTCAGCTTAATGAAAAGTCAAACTTTGAATTCTAGCATTTTGATTGTCCAATTCGTAAACCAACCATTTTCAAATGTTTGCTCAACAAAAATATTTAGGAATTTACACATACTATACAATGATTTATTTAATTATTTATTGCTATTTATTTTTTAATATCTAGGTGACTGAAAAGTTATCAATGTTTTCTATGCTACAAAATTGCTATTGAATGCTAAGTTAGATGAAGTTGTTCATTTCAAAAATAGGTAAATTGCATAAAAAAAGAATATATACTAAATTGATTTATATAGAAAATTATTCAAAATAGATTTTTGTCTTTTTGAAAAATTTAGACTGAGTTTTCTATTTATATATTTGTCATAAAGAGTTTATGGATTCTTATCTTTTTTAGTGCAATCAGTTTTCCAAAAACTATTTGATAAGATAGATCTATGTTTGAACTGTAACTAAGAAAATATTATAACTTTGTTATTAAGTACTCCCTCCGTCCCGTTATTTGTGGCTCACTTTCCCAAAATGGGTGTCCCATTATTTGTGTCCACTTTCCTAATTTGGTAAAAAATTACTCCTACTCTATCATCTTATATCTCCTACTTTATTACATTATCTCTCCTTCTTTATCATCTTTCTCTCATACTCTCTCATTATCTTACTCATTTTATCTCTCATACTTTATCATCTACTCTCTCTCTCATACTTTATTATCTACTCTCTTAATTCCCGTGCCAAAATCAATTGAGCCACAAATAATGGGACGGAGGGAGTAATATTTTATATCCTTGCTTATATTTTTTTAAAGATATTTGCAAATTTTGTGTATTTTTGTATTTAAAATATGTGTTGAACATTTTGGCTAAGATATTGTCTTTCTTTGTACATCATGGTAGAAATTGTTCATAGATACTTCTTTGAAATAATTTAAAAAATCTGTCAATGATTTAATGAGATGATTTTTAGACGGTTTATAAGCTAAGATGAGTGACATTCTTTTTATCAGAGTACAAGATATTTTAAAAATATATTGTAATATGTAATCATGTTTATATATTCTACTTAGTTTTTGAGTAATCATATTAGCATGATTCTCAAAGTTAATATAAACCATCAAATTAAATTATTTTTACATATTAATTTAGTATTCTGAACTATAATATATATGAATATGATATATATCATATATATAATTATATATATAATATATGTTATATATATATATGGGAGGGTTCAATAAGGAACATCCCCTTATTGAAGGAACTAGGAACAATCTACCACTCTTTATTTTATAAGATGGATGACTGAGATTAATAATTAGATTAATGGTTAAAAAATAAAATTTATATTTTGCTAATTTAATATGGATAATATAGTACAAAATGCAAAAATGAATAATAAGACCCCCTTAGGTCCTCTCTCTTCTATAACATCATCTTTCATTCTCTCTCCTCTTCTCTCACGCTCTCACGATCGCTCTCTCTCTCTCTCTCCTCTTTTTGTCTTCTCTTTCTTTCTATCTCAAACAAAAAATACTCCCCAATCCAGATTCTTCTCACCGTAGAAACTATCCCCGCCACTGGATTCGTCGTAGCCGTCCTCCTCCGATCAAATCTGTCGTCGCAGTTGTCCTCAGATTTACAGATCTAAATAGATTCAATTTACAGATCTAAATAGATTCAACTAGATCTCCAACACTGTCCTCTGATCTTCCACGATCCGATCAAATTTACCATCGTCCTCCTCCTCCGATCTGTAGATCTGTAGAGATCGGATTGGATCTATCGACGACGTCCTCCGATCTGTCATTATTCGACCAAATCTGCCACCATCGGCCTTCATATTTTATTGCAATTTAAGGAACTGTATGCACTTTGATTATGAATCATCTGCACTTTTTATTAAAATATGTATGCACTTTGATTTAAAAATATATGCACTTTTGAAAACTGTATGCAATTTGATTATAAATCATCTGCACTTTTATTGAAATCTATATGCACTTTTAAAAACTGTATGCATTTTGATTAAAAACTTTTTGCACTTTGGTGAATTCTTCATATTAACTTGAAGAAGAAAGAAGAAAAAAGGACCAGAAATAACGTTTAGTCACTGATTTGTGTGGAATAGTTGCTTTATTATTAGAAAATTAAATAAGTGTATAAAAAGCTTATGCGGCTAAAGTGTGTGCACAGATATTTCGAGCAAAAAATTAGAGCTTCAGAGAACGAAAAAATAAGAATAAAAAAATTAAAAAATTTATTAAATTCACTTTATAAATAATTAAAATAAAAAAAATAATGTAAAAAGAAATTAAAAGAAACAAATAACTTCTATATCTTTAATGAAGTCAAATAAGAGATTAAAAAATTAAAATTTCTTCTTCAATTTAGACCATATATTTTCAAAATAAAAGGTTAGGATGTGTTCTTAATTCCTTCAATAAGGTGTTGTTCCTTAATGATCCATCTCCGATATATATATATATATATATATATATATATATATATATATATATATATCTTATTCAAGAAATTTTAAAATATATATATTAATATATTATTTTTTCGTGTTGATTTAAAATATGAATACACCGGATAAGTAGAGTTACGACTTACGAAGACAAGGAAAAAGACAAAAAAGGGGGGCAATCAATAAAAAACCTCGTCGGTTCCGCAGCACCATTGTACCCTCAGGTACAAGTCTTCAATGCGCAGCAGTCCGCCTACTCATTTACTCAAATCCCTGGTGTAATGACGAAATCACCCTCACCCTCGCTCTCTCTCCTCATCTCGTGAGCTAGGTACAACTCGTCGAAGCCCAATCTCTCTCTCTCTCTCTCTCTCTCTCTCTCTCGTCGCTTTTCGCCTATATCCAACAAACCCTTCGCTCTGTGTTTGTGGCTTTCGTTTTTCCTTGCAGGAAATTAATTGCCTATTTGATGAAATTGGAACTGATTTATGATAATTGAGATTGGATTTGGGTCGTTGATCTGATGGAGCGGATAGTTGGGGGTAAATTCAAGCTCGGCCGTAAGATCGGTAGTGGATCATTTGGTGATATCTTTTTGGGTGAGGTTTAACATATCTCAACTGCTTCCGGATTTTCAATGGACTTGCTGATTTTTGTTTTTGGCAATTTTGTCTCGTGCAGCCACGCATATTGACACGTTTGAGATTGTTGCTGTGAAGATCGTAAGTCTGTGCAACTCCTTCTTTACATGCAAAAGAAAAACCTGATTACTTTTGTTTAGCGTTTGGGTTTTTGTCTGCTACTGTCAAATGGACTGGTAATCTGCATGCTGCTATCTGTGATTCAGCTTGTATTCTATTTTTTTATTATTATTAAGCTGTTAAAGATGAAAACTTATTAAATGCCAGTTTAGGGTGGGTTCATTTTCCTATGTATGCGAATGTTTGAACTACAATTGCTTTTCTTATTTGTATGTGAATGTTTGAACTGACAATTACTCTTCCATCTGCATAGACCCATTTTCAAACATGCGATTAGTAAAATGCAGATTCTTTCAAATGTTAATGTTGTAGTCCCATTGATGCATGTGATTTAATTGCAGTTTCTGTATTTCAGTGGGGATAGTTTAATGTGTAGATAACTGGTGCTGACTTGATTCATTGGTTTTTTTGGTTCTCTGTTGCAGGAAAACAATAAGACCAAGCATCCACAACTTCTTTACGAGGCCAAGTTATACAATGTTCTTCAGGGAGGAAGTATGTTTTTATAGTCCAAAATGTTTTTAGCCTAAATGTTGCTTGCATTTTTTTCATACCTTGTGTTATGTGTATACTTTATTTTTGTGCTGCTTATTAGGCTGTTTCTCGCACATGTGAATTGTTGAACACTTGAACTATATCTCACTTCAGGTGGTATACCTAGCATAAAGTGGTCTGGTGTCAATGGGGAAGACAATGTTCTTGTCCTTGATTTGCTAGGACCAAGCCTTGAGGATCTTTTTGTGTATTGTGGTAGGAAGTTCTCATTGAAGACCGTGTTAATGTTAGCTGATCAAATGGTAACTTCATACTGGGAAAATCATTCTTCTCTTTTTACTTCTTGTTTCCAAAATTGAAAATGTTTTGATGGAGTTCTTATCGTTTACTCCGTGTAGATAACCAGAATAGAATTTGTGCATTCTAAAGGCCTCCTGCACCGAGATATCAAACCTGACAACTTTCTTATGGGTCTTGGTCGGAAAGCAAATCAGGTCAAAGCATTTGTTAATTGTTGTTCTTGTGATGTCTCTACTCCATGCTTTGTTTCTTCCCTGTAATCCTATTCTCTTGTTGCTCCTCCTAGGTTTATATTATTGATTTTGGTTTGGCTAAAAGGTATCGCGAATCAGGAACAAACCGGCATATTCCGTACAGGTGCTTTCTTGCTCAAGTTTGCTACTGCAAGGTCATTTGTATTTGAAATTTCCCTTGATATGCTAATGTCTTTTCTCTCCTCTCTCATTTGATAATTCATGTATGTTTTCAAAAGTAAAAAATGTATAGCCGCAAATATTCTTAGAGAGATTAAAAAAGTAAAGGCTTACTTACAACTCAATTTGATTGTTACGGAACACTAGAGTCTTTTTGTTCATCTTGTTCCAGTATGCTTCTACCCATCATGTCTCTCAATTTATGATTGCAATAAGTCGCTGCAGGCCTTATGATGTCTCATGAATATCATGATTGCCTTTCGTACTTGTACAGGGAGAATAAGAATTTGACTGGAACTGCACGATATGCAAGTTGTAACACTCATCTTGGAATTGGTAATACAAGACTTTTTCCATTGTCTTGGTCAATGTATTGATTTGTTGTTTTTATAAATAGGTATTAAACAACTCATTTCTAACACCCCTTTCCGTCCCCTTTTTGTAGAGCAAAGCCGACGAGATGATCTAGAATCCCTTGGATATGTGCTTCTTTATTTTTTGAGAGGAAGGTAAGTAAGGATTGTTCTGTTCTCCTTAACTAGTTAATTTATTTGTTAATTTTTAATTTTGGAATGTCATTTAGTTCCTTTCATTTTAACCAACTATAAATCGTATATAGCCTCCCCTGGCAAGGATTAAAAGCTGCCACCAAGAAGCAGAAGTATGACAAGATCTGTGAGAAAAAATTATCAACTCCTATTGAAGTGGGTACTTAAATTGATAAATGAGTTTCTTTTTCTAGTCATTGCACTCTTTTATTAAGCAATGTAAAATTTTTCCTGAAGGTGTTGTGCAAGGCCCATCCTGTGGAATTTGCCTCCTATTTTCACTACTGCCATTCCTTGACATTCGATCAGCGACCTGATTATGGATTTTTGAAACGCTTATTCCGTGAATTGTCTACCCGTGAAGGTGAGGACCTAGTTTAATATCCCAGGACTTTGTCTAGATACTAAGTTACCCCCTAGTTTTATGCCTTTCTGTCTTGAACTTGTATTTTGCTGCCTGCTGTAGGTTGTGAGTTTGACTATATATTCGATTGGACAATCTTGAAGTATCAGCAGGCACAAACAAATAAAACACAGAAACGGGTATCAATTGTTTCATTTATCTAGTTCTGTAGCTTTCTTCTTGTTGTTGCAAGTTCTCTTTAAGCTGAGACGCATAGCACACTGTTACGGTCTGCTTCTCGTGGAACTAGTGAACCATACTCATAATACCGTTTGGAACTTTCCACAGCCAATTGCTGGAGAAAGCAGCGAAGTCGCTCCAATAGAAGCAGAAAGACATCAAGGTTATTGACTTTTATGCTTGTTTCATGTTAGTGGAAGTCTTTCTAACCAAAAATGTAATCCTTACCTTCTAGGGAGATGGGCAAGATGAATTTTATTGGTGGTTCATGAAGCACACTGAGTTCTTTTACCGACTCAAGAACAAATTGATGCTTCTTATAAAAACTATATAATCAATAAAAATATATACATGATGAATTTTCTTTCACACTTGAAGATGTAATGTTTTCCGGTTGCATTCTCAAATGACTGGCATAGTCGAAGTTGAAAATGTGGAAACAAACTCGTGTTATTTGTGCCTAGTAAAGATATAACTTGAGAGAAGGCTAATCTGCATATGGTGTCTGTTGGTGCTCATAGGCAGAAATGCTCCTTTTCAAGCTGATTCAGGTGACCGCATTAGATCAAATAATGCTGCCACCAGTCCCGGTATTCGCTTGCAATTCAAATCACCTACAAATCGAAATGTTACCCAAGGCAATCCTCTTGACAGAAATGTAAGTAATTATTAAGTTGATTGCAAGGGGAAAATGCTTTTCCTTTATGTATTTCCTATCTCTTGTTTGTTGCTTAAAATTAAGTTATACAAAGCAATTACACATTAAAAGCCATAACTGATTTATGTTTACTTGTTGTTTGGCCTAAACCCTTGTTATCGACATATTTGCATAGGTATTCAACAACACACATGTACCGTCTTCTTCATTCTCGCCTGCTGATGTCGGAAAAGGAAATAACTCAAAACCTATATTACCCGTTGATGCAAACGCTAATCATGGTCATGGAAATGATAGTTCTGCTCCTTCAAGTAGTTGGATTTCTTCTTTGCGGCGCATCTCTTCATCTAAGTGAATGATGTGGATAACATCTGGTTTGTTCATATAACCTTGTTCTTTTCGTGCCCTTTCTTCCTCATGTATATCTGAGTTGCTTGCTTTCCCCCCTTAGAATCTTATGTAATAATGAGACCTGCCCTACTAGATCTTCGGCCATTGGTTAATCATTAGCGTTTTTTTGCATTTGCAGGATTTTATCTTAAGAAATATCCTTGTGAGAAAATGCCACTGAAGATGGCAGTGGCAGTGGGATTCGGCACCTGTGCAAATTGGCAGTTTATTCTCTCTCTCACTGGTGACAAGTGAGAGAGGAGTTGTTGGCCATAATTGATGCTCCTCCTGAATGGTTGATTCAGTGAATGGTGTGTATAGTATACAAATGACAAGGCGTTTGATATTCTCTCCCTATTACTTGTGGTGTGTTAGCCGAGGAATTCCATTTATGTATATCTTTCTGGAGTCTTCAAGCTTCTCCCAGACTCAGCTGATGCATAAATCGCAAAAGTTTTATATTATAGGTGTTATTGCAATCTTCAAGGAGACAAATTGGAAGGAGACGAGGAATCTTAGCTGCTTGCTTCATGGGACTGGTCTAGAGGAAAGGTGTTTGATTTGGTAGCAAACCAGACGAGGGTTCAAGGTAAAAGCTGAAAGGCTAGAGCTTACCAAGTTTTGGTCCAATTTCAAGGGGACTGTCAAAAGCTATTAGCAAGCAGTGTGTTTTGTTGAGTTTAGATAGCGACATATTACACAAAAATACATAAAATCAAACAGTGTGTGGGAGAGAGCAATTTTCATTTCCAGAAAGCCAAGATGGGTCTCTCGAAACCAGCTTTGCTGCCAGATAATCTGGAAGTTATGTTCTCCACCCTACGAAAACCAATCTGCCACCACCAAGAATTGCAAAACTCAAAAGGGATTAACCAGCTAACTTTCAAATGCTAAAAAAAGTAATACCTTGTCTAGAAGTACGTCTTGAAAATCTTCCGGAGGTATCCGTATGTTTTTATAGTTTTCATTCGCAGTCTGGAGACAAGAAACTTATTCAAGAATCAACTACATATCATTCCAAACAAATAATCTACACCCGCTATGCAAAAGTTCCTTATCATGGCAAGCATGCGTAGAAAACAAAATAAGCATACCTCGGAGACAAGCCGGTTTTTATTGTATGAACTCCAAGGCTGAGGTTCCACAATGAAAACTCCACCCTGCCACAAATAGTTAGCTGCGCACTAACACTTTCCAAAACAAACAAAAAGCACTCCGAAAATGTTAGGTCGGTGAAATACCGGTTGAAGAAGCGTCCACACTTTTGAAAATAGTGTTATCAATCCGCTATCACCCCAGTTCAATTGTATCCATTTTGTCACACTTAAACTGCAAGGAACGTATCAATTTACATCAGGATTACAACTCCATTTTTCAAATAAGAACAAGGATTCACAACATCTAGAAAAAAAATTATTGCAACAGAGAATGCAATTTTCTTATGCAACAGACAAGGATTCACACTATCAAGATCAACGTAAGAGGCATTACATGAATCATGGATATAAATCCATCTGCTATTCTCCCTTTACAAAGTGAACTTCTGGGGCAGGGTTTTGAAGGCTATTCTCATTTTAAGGAAGAGTTCTTGGAGCTCAAGTCAGTAGTAGGAACTGCCAAATAGATATAAAGCTAAAAACAGTTGCAACATGGTCTTTCCTAACAAAGCTAACTCTATAAAAAACTAGGAAGGTAAATATCTTGGTACAGGATAATAAAAGTGAGCATTCTTACCAGAGGATTGCATCATAATATGTATTTGCTGGTGGATGCCAGTTCTGAACAAAATTCCCTTTTTTAAAGGAGACTATGTTTTGCAAATCTTTTTGGGGCAAATGAGGAGAAACACTGGTGTCCTTATCTGGTGATCTAATTGTACCATTCTCAAAGCCATTAACAAGCTCTGCATCAGCAGCTACTCCTGGAGCCTTGGATGTCACTTTTTGTGAGTTGATCCTTATGATTTTCCGCAGTGTCCAGTTTGCATCCTCAATTCGAGCTGAACGAGATGGACAACTATCATCAGAAAGACTTCATTTATTTTCCGGGAATTGTTTACAGATTTCAGCAATGTCCAAAATTTGCATTAGCTTTACAATCAAACATTCATACAGGAGAGGGTATAGGAGCTCAATCTAGAAGGACTAACTCAGAAACATGTGTTGCAATCATCAAACTGAGAAGTTCAGGATTATCATACATCAGCAATTCCCACTTTTGCCGCTCTTCTAGAAAGAGCACAAAGGAAATATAGCTTTGTTTTCCTTTACCATAAACATGAGATATAGTTACATAGTTATATACTAGGATTCTTCCAACATTACCAAAATTTTAAAGTCAATAATCTAAAGTGGTGCTTCTAAAGTCTAAACATGCAATTTTGAAACATAAACATGTTGTCAAGTACTGTAAGAAAAGGTTCAGGACAGAAATTAAGATTTAAGAGCAGTTACCTCCATCGATGTCAATACCAAGAATGCTCCTACAACCAAACTTTTTAGCTGTACGGGAAAAAGAAATTACAGAGATCAAGTCCTGCAAAGTTTAAACCATACACTCAAGTACAAGATTCTAAAATTGTTTAGCAAATAAGCGGGAAAAAAAATGCTCTGACCTCCTTATCAGTCATTTAGGAGTTAATTCCAATGAAAAAACTGCTCACCTATAGCTATGGTGACCAACCCACTGTTGCATCCAATATCAAGGCAATCCTTGCCCTCAAACCATTCCCTTTTCATCGCCTTCAGTCTAGGATCTTCGTCCATATCCTGCCCAACCTGTAGACATCACAGCCAACAAACATCCATATTAATTCAGCTGACCAATAATTGAGCGATAAAAATCCACATTTAAAGACTCAATACATTATTCCACTCATAAGATATGGTGATTATGATCCTTCTACAATAATAATTGGACTTTCAGGATTTGTTTTGTTTTCATACGGCAATTCAAAAGCAATGCTCAGGACAATAACACTATACTCATAAACAAATACGGTGGAACAAAATCGAAAAAATAAAATGTACATCACAAAAGGCTAAAACAGAGTTATAAACACAAAATTCGTACAAAGAAATCGAAATAAAACAACAATCATGGGCAATCAGGAAATTTTAAGAAGACGAGAGGATTACTCTATAGCCATAGTAATTCCTGTAATTCCCAAAAATGGCGATTTCTTTCTTTTTTGTTTTCTTGGAGGGTTGCTGTTGGGCGGCAGGTTCCATTTCATTATCATCGTCGTTTTTCTTCCTCTTTCCGCTATCGCGATTGTTTCTGCTTTCTTCTGCTGCCATTATTTAGCGGGAGACTTCGAAATTCAGAAGATGGAGAAGAAAAAACCAGCGAATAGATTGGAGTAGGGTTTGTATAAATGGTGGTGAAATAGGAGGGAGGCGGCGGAGGCTTATGATAATTAGGACATAAAATACTCCGAGTTACGGGGACAAAATCGTCTTTCTAATCTAATTTAAACATGGGAAAATGGGTGGGTTGACAATATTTTTTATTTTTCTATCTAATTTGCAAAATGAAGGTATATATCTCGTTATATGAGTACCGTGACCCACTTTTATTATTGGTTGAAATAATTGTCTTAATAAAAAAATGAAAATTTATTTAGTTAAAACATTATAAATCAAGGTGCATATTTTTAGTGCGTTTCTTAATTTTACAATAAAATGAATTTAATAATAAAAATAGGTATTAGAATTTCTGTTGATTGTATACCATAAATGAAATGTATTTTTGCTTTCCTATATAAAGTTCAACATATATATGTAGCTTATTCCTTCATTTATACATGTGTAGTCTCATATTTGTAGAGGTGGTTGATTATCAATCAAGTTTTAGCCAATTTAATTATATACATAGCCGAGGAACAAGAAAAACTGAAAGGGCATGATGATTCACCTAAAATAGGGTCTCTTATTCAATAATTAACCAGAGTAATGTTCTGTAATGATGGAAAGAGGATTGAGAAACCAGAATGGACAAAATATTGAAGTCTGAAATTTTCACAAAGCATCAAGATGGGATTATACTTGACTATGACTCGAGAAGCTCCGTAACTTAATCTACAAAACCGAATTCGAATATATGTACCATTTTGATTGCGTTGAAGAGCGAGGCTTTTCTAAGCTTGATGTGTACATGTACATGTACCTTACTCCAGCTCCTTAAGAAAATCAATGTTATCGACAAAAACCTGCAAAGATTCACAACATCACTGTAAATACCTAATAAGCTAACAAATGTTTACATATAATATTTAGCATTGTACAAATTATTGCAGCTATAACCCAAGAAAACAAATAGATCAAGTTGCCAACATAAACTTCGGCCTCCACTTATGACTACTATCCTGCCCTCGGATCTACAAGATGGTCCAATCATTTTGACTAACCACACAATAAGAGAAAGTTCGTTTTGAAAACTCCTAAAATGCAAAAACAATATAGTAAACATTTTAGCTTTTTATATGGAGTTATGGACTTAATATCAGCTCCAAGGAGAGGCAGAACCCAGCAATTTAGAGTTAATTGACCATCTCAAAGAGGTACCTTTGACACCTGTAGGAAGCCTAATGTTTGGAAGAAACTATACTTGAAACCACAACTTGAGATAAGTATGTAGTTTGCTCGTAGATGGAGGAATTAGTTTCCAGAAGTCACTCACAAAAGCTAACACCAAATGAAAAGCAATATTTCTGATTGTAGAGGAAAGTTAAGACATAAATAATAAGCTTCATGTGTAAGGAAAATACCGTCTTCCAACCATCAGGATCTAGGCAAGCGGTGATCTTGGTGTTAATACCAGGTAAAGGCCCAGGTTCTCTGGTAATTTTCCCTCCACTTAGCCTAACTGCTTCAGCCGTTTTGTAAACATCATCTGTCCCTATCGCTATCTGAAAGATAGCCAGTCAGGACGTTAAACATTGCATTTGATGTATAAGACATTGAAGGTTGCAGAGATAAGAATAAGAATCAGGAAGAACCTGAGCATAAGCATTGCCTTTGTCATATTCAGTAACACCATAGTTGTATGTCAACTCCATCACAGCACTTTTATCTTCGGGACCATACCCCAGCATTGCTATTGTATACTGCAGAATAACAACATACTCTTCTCAGTACAAATCTTCTTTAAGAATGATTTAATTGTATCAACAACAACTTCACATGATTCAAGTGTGGAACAAGCATCCACCGCAAAGAAAAATGGTTTAATAATTTTAATGAGAAGAAAACATAAAAACAGAGCCAACAACTTTCAAAAGATTTATACTGATTGAAAATTTAAACATGTGGCTCCTTTCAAGTCCTCTTTTCTTCCTGCGCAGTGCACCTTGAAACTTAAAAGAGAATGAAATCAACAGTCCTGAAGTTTCAAATACAAAGAGAGCTTTACGCCAACAGAGCATTATCCATTGAATTGCAACGACTCACCAACTAGATCTGAACGATGAAAGGAAGTTTACCTTGTATTCAGGATTATCCCTCCTGCGAAGAAGCTCCATGCCAAAACCCTAAAAGTTGAGGCTCAAAGTTATACTTATATAGAGAAGAAAGGCAAAATTGAGACAATGATACAAAATTGAAAGACTTTATGAATTCGCATAATAAGAAAAAAAAAAGAAATTATACCTTCACATAGAATTCAATAGCTCGATCAAGATCTCCTACTCTAAGCATAACTTGACATAGTGGCTCAGGTGTGGGACCTCTCTCCAAAAGTTCAAACTTGTAGCCATCAGGATCTTCTACAAATGCTATCACTGTATTACCACCTTTGACCGGCCCAGGTTCTCGTGTTACTGTACCACCTTTGGCTTTGATCAGGTCTACAGTTTTTGCAACCTGCAAATTGAATACTAATATGAAGGAAGTTTTCTAAATTAATGAAACAGATACCAAGGCCTGTTTGTGTGTGAGTGAGAAAAACTAATCCCTAATGAGAATCCCCAAGAGAACCAAAACCATCATAAAATTCAACTGCTTCGGAAGGAAAGTGTTACTGAGTGCCTTTGTAAATTGTAATATTAAAAATTAAAATAAATGGAAAGAGATATTTAACATCCTCCATGATAATCGATAATGAAGTGCAATAAACATTGTGTAGTTCCAAAACAATCTGCAGCATGATTGCATAAATAGATGAGAGCTTACATCCTCCACTGCTATTCCAAAATGGCCAAAACCACTGCCAATCTCATATTTATCAACCCCATAATCTGACGTCATCAACAGATAAAATATCAGTCAGCATTGCAAACGATATATAACAGCATATAAAGAGCCAAGTTTCAAAGCATATATATCTCAGCAAGTAATTCTGGCATCAGCAGAAGACTAGCTTTAGAAATACTGGCAATTTCTTACTGTAAGTGAGTTCAATCACAAAATGAGAATCTTCAGGCCCATATCCAAGAAAAGCGTTTGTATATCTTTCCTCTGGTATATCACGCTTTCGCAGCAGTTTCATCCCAAGACACTCTGTATAAAATCTGTGGCCAAGATGTAAGTACACAATAGAAATCTCATGATATGGAAGCAGAAAACCAAGATTAACAGCCTACTGGATGCTGCTAAAAAAGAAATATACTTTATTGTCCGGTCCAAGTCTCCCACACGGTAAACAACATGGAGCATTCTTCTCTTGTCCTTCTTAACCCACTCCAGAACATTTTCTTGCGTAGTAGCAGTACTAGCTTGAGTTGCATTTCCCGCAATGCTTACAGATCTGCTACAGATCTCTTCTTTGAACAACTTAGATGTTCTAAGCCCAAAAGGTTGCAGCTGTGGAATTACTGGACAAGCATCGAGATGAGCAAGTTAAGTCAAAGAATAAAGGGAAAAAATAAGAGTTCAGGGTTCAAAATCATATTTTAATTGTTGTAATAAGAGAAAACAAAAATCTCTCATAAATATTTCTAATTCATCTAACCTCTCAGTCTATGTTTACTCCAAACAACTGAAAATCTACACGACCAATATGGCTAGCACTCTGGTACCTACTACCTAGAAAACTTATGAAATAACACGTGAAGAGACTGGTTGGATAAGGCCTATTCACCTTAATAACGAATTAATGATATACAAGACCATAAACAGTCCCCTCGTTTAGGCATTTGTAACAGACCAGGACGTGATAAATCGTGGTATTGGCCCATTTCATATCCTAAGGAGAGCGGAGGTACTAGAACAATGGAACCATGCTGAACCAAGGAAAGAAAATAAAGCATGCCTATAGTTGAGCCCCAGTTAAGTGAACACGTACAGGGTATTCCTTGTCCCTTTGATAACTTAACAGCATACATTAGAAACAAATTATAAAGCCAACCCATTATATTTCTCCCAAACACGAGAATAATCATCTCGAAACAAAAATAATTAATCCACCGACATTGTTTCTTAGCAACAGGCAACAGCAGCTATTTTCCTGTTGGAAATTTCTCCTAGAAATCCAATAATCAGTGAGGAGTACGCAAACTCAATGAACAAATTACACGACCTTGACTGTGCGAATTATTATTGCTATCACTTCCAATACTTATCCGCAAAACACACAAGATAATCAGTAGAAAGCAGCATAAATTAGGGGGAAAAGAATCGGCGAAGCATACCACTGGATAAGTGCAAGGAAGAGACCCTACGATATGTATTAGGGGTGGAGCGAGGAAGCGCAAAGCGAGCAGTGGCAGAGAACTTGAGAGAGGAGAGCGAGGGTTTAATTGACGAGGCCATGGGAACTATCCTGGCCATGTTTTCTGTATCTCTTAATTATGCGTCTAGGTACAAATTTGGAGAGGGAGAGCGGAGGAGAGATAAAAGACAAAAGGTGGAGATTTTATCGAGATGGAAAATAGTGAAAGAAGCTCCGCTCTGCGTTTTCAGCATTTTCCGTTTCTTTCTATTTTCTATAAATCGTCGTGCAATACGGAGTACTAACTAGTATTCAATTTCTCTCTCTGTATAAAAATAAATATATTAGAGCTATAAATTATTTAGGTAAATTGGCCGAAATAGTCTAAATATTTACATCTTTGGTCAAATTGATTCAAAAAAAAATTAAAAAGTTTTTGATCCCCAAACTATTAAAATTTGGTGAAATTGGTCATTCCGTTAAATTTTCCGCTAGTTAACCGTTAATCAACGATATATTAAATTAATAAATAAAATATTCGAAGAGTATTTTCGGTATTTATAATTTCGAGGACCAATTTCACCAAAAAAATTATTAGTAAAACGAAGGTTATTTTAGACTTAATGCATTAGAAAGACCAAATTCACTAATGACAATTAATTTAAGGACCAATTTCATCAAATATTAAGATCATATTCGTCAATTTATCTTAAGGAATGAACTATGAATTTGTAGAGATAACATATAGTATATTTAATCTATTGTGGATCTCTCAAATTCTTCACCATAAATATTATAGGATTACAAAAAAGGTAAGATAACATTAGGATAACTAACCTCTTTCATGGGCCATCGATCTAATCCAATTTGTTCAAAGTTACTTTCTTGCTTATGTGTTTATTTAAGACAGCTCCTAATTTTGTACAACTTGCTCTATTATGACCTTCTTGACGACACCAATCACACCTTCGAGTTGCCCTTTTCTTGTTACCATTTTCAGTAATCTCATTCTACTTTAATATTAAGGTTACTATTAGTATCATTTAAAAACACAAAACACGATTTAATTGGTTGTATCACTTGAGGTGATTGATCAACTACTCCCTTGTTATTTGCCTTCGATACTTGCTTAGAATTCTGAAAATCAGAGCCCCAAGCACGAAAATAACATTAGTGAAAATAACATTAACTAGGGGACTGACTTTAACAAGATAACAATCTTTCATACCTCTTGTTCAGCTTCCATGGATGCTTTTCTCTCATCTTTAACTTAGTTGTCTACAACTTGGAGTTGGTTTTCTTCCAAAACTCGTGGCTTATCATTTGTTGGACACTTCCTTGCATTGTGTCCATGTTGATGACACTTTCCACAATTGTTCTTTATCAATCCAACTCTTCTAAGCTTTTGAGTTACATCTTCCTTCCTCCTATAGCCCTTTCTCTCCTTCCTCCAGCTTTCTTTTTCTTCTTGGTCTGCCTTGCATCTTGACCTTCATTGGGGGTAGCAGTGGTTTTTGTGTGGAACTAGGTCAGTTATTAGGCTTGCTAGCAGGATTAATCACCGGGACATAAACTCTTTCAAATTAAGCTATTGTGTAGCATTTATGCACAAAGTCTTCAGCTTTCAAACTAAGCAAGCTCAAAGATGCAACATCATGTCTACATGGGATACCTGAAATATCCCATATTCTACATGTACATGTCCTCTTATCCGCATCAACGACAAATTGGTTCATGTTAGCTTCAAGGACCTCAAATTTAGACTCACTACAGTATGTTGTAGTGCATGACACTGAGTCTTCTTTGATTTCCTCCAAAATCTCCATAATAGATGGACAAATATCTCCTTTGAGCTTCACCATCCATTCCCTTTTTGCTTAAAATCTGACCATAAGGTATACTCGTATTCTTTCGAATATCCCTAGAATTGGCTTTGTTCTTGCTATCAATAGTTGCTTGTTGAAAGCTTATGTGTGATTATTCAATAACATGTCACACTTACTTTTCACTTTAAAATGCGATCTCGACCAATTCACTTGATCTGTAGTATTGTTAAACCAATCTGCAGCTCCACTATTTACTGTCGTCAGTCTTGCCAACTCAGCTTCATATTGGTTTATGTAGGTTGCTTTGAACACAATAAAATTGTAGGGATATGAGTCAGTGGTCTAGTAGATCATTGCTCAGGGGGTACATAGAACTTGACTCAGTAGATGTGTATTGATATGAGTCAGTAGTTTATGTAATCTTCAGGGGCGCCTTTGTAATATTTGTTATGGGGGAAACTGTAGTGATACAAAATTGTATTGCTATAGAATAGAAGATCCCAAAACCCCGTCCTGACCTCCTGTGTGTGTTTGAATCGTTTTGATGTAATAGACTAGACTTGTTTTGATCGTTAGATTATTTTAGTCTAAGTCCTGTAAGGGGTATATTGTTGGACTGAACTTCAGTAAAGAAGTTAAAGTTCCATAACCCCAAGTCATCGGTTCAATAGAGCTCGATAGTCTCCAGAGTCAGTGTTGGGATTTTGTATACTGGAAGCAAATTTTATGCTTGTATACAATGTGTTTTGTCCCTACCACTATTTTATTCTCCTATCTCGATATATATATATATATATATATATAGGGAATGAATCATATGAGAAGGCTTCTTAAAATAAGAAATAGGAAGGAATCCTAGCCCTTCATTTTTATAAATCTATGATCATGATTAATTTGAATATAAATTTTTATTTATTACTTTATTATTCATAAACATATCATTAAGGGTATTAATGTCCATTTAAGTTCATTTATTTTTGTAACCGTTTAATATCGTGAATCCCTAATCTTTTTTTCCTTTTATGATTCTCTTTCCTAAATAATATACGTAACTTCCATTAAAAAGAAATTTTAGGTTTGTAAGTTTATTTTAGTAGTATTATGTGAGTATTTTTTAGTACTATCATAGCATATAATTGTTTATTAATTATATGCAAATGAAATGATTAGTTTCCGTAAGCTAATAATATTTTCTCGCAATATGCATGTATGCTTTCTTGAATATGCATGTATGCTTTATTGCATATGCATATCCTATGTATTATAAATTTTTGATTTTATAATTTGTGCCTTATGTTTCTTAAACTAAACAATTAATTTTTTTCCTTCGAAAACATGCATATTTGTTTTAGTCTTATGCATATTTTAATAGCTTATATCTTTCTTGTTTTTTCAACAACTTCCCATTTTTTAAAAGCTAATACATGCATAACCTCGTAATTTCATATGCATAAATAACAAATAAATTATGCATATTTTTACAGTAGTTCATTTATATAAATTTTAGGCATCATTCTACTACACCAGTGTATTGAAAAAAACAAAGTAAAAACTAAGAACTATCCATTATAGTAATGTCATCAAGAAACAACGTAAAACTAAAGTATTTAAGCTATAGACCAAGCAAATGCATTCTCTAATACATCTTTTTCTTCTTTTGATTTGATTTGATAGTGATATTCGGATTGAAAATCCATTGTTTTCGCCAAGAGCATTTTTCTTCAAAGTCATTGTCCTCAGCATCCATTTTTTTTCCTCCTTTGAACCATGTCATGTTTTTTTCTTTGTACGTCCTTAAAAAAATAATAAATTGTCAAATACGTATATAAAACATCAAATCCACGTATGCAGAAAATTAAGAATACATATGCATAAAATTGAACATATATATGCATAACATCTAAACCACATATGCAAAAAATTATATGCATGTAAGCAGAGTATTGTGCAAACATTTGTAGAAAAATTTCACAAATTTAAATTACCATGAATGAATAGAATTTAAATTTAAATTGACTGATTCTGGAGAATGGATGGGACAACATATGCATAACATCAAACCTAAATATGCATAAAATTATAGATACATATGCATAAAATTTAGCATACATATGCTTAACATCGAAACCAAATATGCAAAAAACTATATACACATAAGCAGAATATTGTGTAAACATATGCAGAAAAATTTCACATATTTAAATGCATACGAATAAATAGAATTGTGCATTACTATTTATATACTTTAAAACTAAAACTCACAAACATATGCATAACACAAAACAAACATATGCAAAAAATTATACTCCCTCCGTCCCGCTATTTGTGGCTCACTTTCCCGAAAGGGGTGTCCCATTATTTGTGCCCACTTTCCTAATTTGGTAAAAAATTACTCCTACTCTATCATCTTCTCTCTCCTACTTTATTACATTATCTCTCATACTTTATCATCTTTCTCTCATACTCTCTCATTATTTTACTCATCTTCTCTCTCATACTTTATCATCTACTCTCTCTCTCATACTTTATCCTCTACTCTCTTAATTCCCGTGCCGAAATCAATTGAGTCACAAATAACGGGACGGAGGGAGTAAATACATATGCATAAAATTGAGCATATATATGCATAACATCAAAACCACATATGCAAAAAATTATATACACGTAAGCAGAATATTGTTCAAACATATGTAAGAAAATTAATAAAAAATAAGTTTTGATACTAACCTTCATTCATCATGATTTTAGTGTGATTCCCAAAGCTTTAGTGTCCAAAATCGTCAACCTTAGGATATAATCAAAATTATATGCGTACATTAAACACAAATATGCAGAATATTAATAACAAATATGCAAAAAATTTCTAGTTTTGCTGGAGAGTTTGTCTATGAGTGTGGAGGTAATTGATGAAGGAGAAAACCCCCATCTCAGAATGAATGACAAAGAAAATACTAATCAAAGTCAAACGACAAAACCCCAATTTATTTTCATCCCAGAAATGCAATCTCATCAACACTATTATCGTTGACCATCCTCCCAATTGAATTCCACACTAACTCACTTTTTACTCAAATTACAAAACAATTATGTCGATCATGAAGCCAATTCACACACTAACCCACTTTTTCACTACTTTGTTATCTCCGTCGTTGTTTCGGTATCATAATCAAAATACCCATAAAAGAGAAGTGGATAATTCTGGGAATACACAGAAACACACACATACTGATCATCATATTTCCAGAATTCTACCAAGCAAGATAGCGTAAGAAATTCTACAAAATTGAGAAGCTTTTGGGACGCGAAATACTGTACCTTAAAAGGGAAGGGACAAGCCAAAAGGTATAGAGGTATCGCCGGCGGTACGGTGGCCGAATGAGGAACGTCTTCGCGCTGCAATGGTTTTCAAAAAATTCTGGTGATTGTGTGTATTTAATGATAGGGTTTTTCGATTGTCGTTCAAATACTTCTAAAGATTATGTGTATCTAGTATTACCGTAAATATGCATTTTTCATTGCCAAATTTACCCTTTTTTTATTAAATGTTTTTTAGAAGATTAAGTTCACAAAAAATCTAATCCATTGATTATATATTAATCTAAGGATAGAAATCCTTCTTATTTCTTATTTTAAGAAGCCTTCCTATGGGATCCACACCCTATATATATATATATATATATATTTGCACATGTTATCCTATATCTTGTATAAAAGTTAGATTTGTGTGGTGTGTCGGGTATCACAGAAGACAACACAAATTGGTTGAACTGACAAGATATAAACAGTTATCACAACTGAGACAACTTAAGGATAAGTTGTTGGTTTAAGCTGCAGTTTAGATAAGAAGTGTCTTGTCTTAGCTGCTTGTCTTTACTGGTACACTTAAGGTGGTGTATTGATGGATCACAGTGAGATGTGTTCTCCTAACTGACCTTAGTGGAGAACCAAGATCTCGGTGACTTAGCTGGTCTTAAGCTTTGTAAGACTTCAGCTGAGCGCATTTGGCTATCTATCACTTTGACCTACTATGGTGAACGTCATCGCGACCGGATCTACGTATCTTGGGTGTTAGTAGTTATTTGTGGCTCAGGCTGGTTGTTTGTATCTTGCAGTCGTATCCTAGTAAAATGAGTTGATAATATCCCCTGAGGAACTCGAAAGGATTAGCACACTAAACCCGGCCGGTTGATTAAGTTCAGGTGTGTTAATAGGGTCGAGTGGTACTACTCAGGAATATAAGATATGTTGGGTTATGAGTCAGTAGATGGTATTCAGCTGTTAGTGGTTAAAATAATATTGGGGGAAATCATAGTAATACTATGGAATTGAAGATCCCAAAACCCAGCTGATATCAGTAGTGTAGTGTCTTGATAGGACTAGATGATGTATAGGCTAGACTTTTTTGATTATCTATCTTTTTGTCTAAGTCCTGTACGGGGTAAATTGTTGGATTGATCTTCTGACGAAGTTACTTTCCAGAACCCCACGTCATCAGTGTAATTGCTTGCGTTCTTAAGTCATCAGTTGATCTTCGCCTCAGTAGAAGACATCTTTTCAGTTGACAGACATCAGCAGAAGAACTCTATGCAAGCTCAGTACCTTCGCTGTCATCAGCTGACCTTACTCTGGAGATATATCCTTGTCAGCCAACTCAGACGAAGAACACAGAGACTACTTAAAGTCTACTGTATCCGACAGAAAATGACTCAACTACTAAAGTCATTTCGAAAGTCAGCAGAAGACATACGAGGATTAGAATAGTCAACTCTGACGGCTGACACATTCTCACCTACCACAAACCTCGACCAATGAGAAGCCGACAACGCTTTATCTGCTTTGACCAACTAAAGCTGCTCTCATGTACAGTATCCAACAACTCTGCTGCAACAATTCGAAAATATGGCCGTTTTCTTTGGAAGCTTGTGACACGTGGCATCGTCTTCTCCAACGAACATATGCCTGCTCACAACTATAAATAGAGAAGAAATCTGAGCTTCACGCACGGGATTCACAAGGGAAAAAGCTCAAGCTCACGAACAACTCTAGCAAACTTAAAGATTATTCCAGCGAAGAACTTACCTACATAGAATATCATTAGTTCTTCTCTCTAGAGTTCTTTAGATCCCTCTTCTCTACCTAAGCCCATTGCAAAATTTATAGCTTAGAAACTCGAAGGAGTTCACTTTCTGTGAATTGTTCTTATTGTAAGAATTCCTTCCTAGTTGGAGATTATCCCATCCCTTTCAAACTTTGGTTTGAATTGTAAAGTCGCTAAGGACTATAACTTAGAAGGGTCTGTTCAGTGCACAGATTCCTTGCTGAGACTTGCTCAGATAAATCAACAAGAACTCCTGTTCGGCAGGACCGTGGACGTAGGATCTTGCGTATCCGAACCACGTTAAAAATTGCTTGTGTTATTTACTGTTTTATTGCATTGCATACAAACTGATTAAAAATCATATCTTTGCATAAAACGTATTTTCAAAGCGCACTAGCCAAAGGAATTTAACTTGCGAAAACACGTTTTCAAACTGAGATGTATCTCCGGGCCCTACACACTTATCCGCACAACGTCTCCGATTGAGTTTCAAGTACTTATAAAAGTCAGTAGGAGAGCTCAGTAGTTGGCACACTTCTGACCCGTGATCGAAGGTTACTATCTGGCACAATTCATCAGTTGCAACCTACAGCTCAACTGTCCTTCACGTTCTGAGAAAAAGAAACTGTGATCAGATGTATTCACCCCCCCCCCCTCTACACCTGACTATCGTCTCCGGATCAAAAAGATGTTAATTAATTTAAGTTTTCAGTGAGCTTAATTAATTAGCGGATATTTCTATCTTAAATACGGAGATCGATTAAGTCTAAAATATAAGTCCTTGCTCAATTTGGGATAAAGGGGTAAGTCAGCACGGATTCTCTAGTGGAATGAATCTGTGTTTATTAATTAATTTTGCTCTGGGTGAGCATAGATAATTAATTAATTTTGAGGCCCAGCTTTATTTCTTGTATTAGATCCCTGATCTGGCCCAATTAGTTGCCTAGTAATTTATTTTCTCTCAGAAATCATTATTAATGGATTAATGTATTTTTACATTATTTAATAATGTTATTTATCTGGAATTAATTGGTTGGACCAATTAATTGATAAATATTAGTAGCCCAATGGATTAATTAATTATATTATGGGCTAATTATGTGGAAGCCCATTGGAAATATAATTAAATTAATGGGCTACAAATATATTAATATTATATTGGCTTTTGAAGCATATATATATATATTAGTATTATGTTCAGAAACAGAATACACACATTCATATGAGACACATACACGAAATCATACCGTGCGTGAGTTTTAAGAGAGACAGTTTTATTATTTTCTCCAGTTCTCTGACCACCCAGAGGGAGAAAAAGGCCGAGATACAGATCAGAAGATCTGACACACGAGCAACAATCAGAGCTGCAACAACATACGAAGGAGGAAGGTATCGTTCCTAACCTAATATTTCCTTCACTTAGAAGCTGACAGC
Source organism: Lavandula angustifolia (assembly GCA_028984105.1). Classification (NCBI taxonomy): domain Eukaryota; kingdom Viridiplantae; phylum Streptophyta; class Magnoliopsida; order Lamiales; family Lamiaceae; genus Lavandula; species Lavandula angustifolia. The sequence continues at coordinate 12,327,998 of CM054805.1, forward strand.
ATTCAGTAGAAGATTCTCATCAGCAGACGTTTTAAGAAGACTCAGTATGATCCCTGATCTACTGATTGAGTGAAGAGCTCCGTTAATTGTCTTCGAGTCAGAAGCTGACAACACTCAGTACTGACAAAAGTCAGTAGGAGAGCTCAGTAGTTGGCACACTTCTGACCCGTGATCGAAGGTTACTATCTGACACTGTTCATCAGTTGCAACCTACAGCTCAGCTGTCCTTCACGTTCTGAGAAAAAGAAACTGTGATCAGGTGTATTCACCCCCCCCCTCTACACCTGACTATCGTCTCCGGACCAAAAATTAGTATCAGAGCGCGTGTGTTCTTTTGAATCATCGGTTCTAAAATACTGGTCTTCTCGAACAGATCCTGAAAACATTTTTCACTGCACAAGCATCTCTTCATACATCCTTATACTCTTACCCATAATGTCTGATATGTCAGGTATTCGGATGGTACCGATGTTCTCAATAGAGAACTACACGGTATAGCGTGTGAGAATGGAGGCACACCTCACATCGCTGCATGACAGCATGACGGACGTCCTTGAGACAGGACCCATCATTCCCATGATTGACAGCGTACAATTTGCCGCTGTGGGAGGTGTAGGAGCGCAGACTGGCGCTAAGGTCGCTAAAGAAAAATCAGCCTTCACACCAGAAGAGAAAAAGCTGCACAACCTCGACCGAGTTGCGCGTAATGCAATCCTGACTACGCTAAGTGATTCTCACCTCGGGAGGGTTCAAGACTGCAAGACGGCGAAAGAACTTTGGGATGCCCTGGCTGTACTGAGCTAAGGAACCCCGCAAATCAAAGAGAACAAGCTCGAATTAGAGCTACAAAAGTTCGACGCGTTTGCCATGGAGCCCAGTGAGACCATTGACGAGCTAAGCGTCAGATTCACAAACCAAGTCAATGTGATCAACGGGCTGGGGAGGATGTTCACAATCAAAGAGATGAACACCAAGATCTTAAGAGCTCTACCTCAACAGAAGTGGCTTCCATTTGCTACTTATTTACGTCGCTCTGATCTTAATGCTCTAACTCCTGATGTTATTTTTTCAGAATTAAAAATAGAGGAATTTGAGCACAGCCTACCCCAAAGATGTTCCAGTGCTCCAGCTGACACTCAGATTGGCCATGCTTTCAAAGCAACAGTCAGCAAAACTGGAATCAAACCCATTTCTTCTAGCAAGGCAGTAGCTGCAGCAGAAACAAAGTCCTCTGAGACATCTGCTACTGACCCACTTGCACTTATGGCTCTCAAATATCAAAGAGAAAAGGAGAGAGTCAGAAAGCTGAAGAAATACAACAGAGATTCTCCCTCAGGTAAGAAAGATTTTCTAAAAAGGGAAGAATCTAAACCTTCTACGGCTAACGGGAACACGAGAACTGTTGCGAGTCCATCCAAAGACTCAGCTGGAAAAAGCAGCAGATCATCTGTTTGTTACAACTGCAAGAAGGAGGGACACTATTAGTACGAATGTCCCGAACTCTCAGCTGCTCAAAGAGCAGAACGGCAGGCCAGACGCGAGAAACTGGAACAGGCCTATTATGATCTACTAGAGGAGCAGATTCAGCTGAGCAGAGAGTTCAGCAGAACCATTCAGGAACTGGAACAGGTAAAGGCTGAGAATCAGAGACTTTCTTCTGATTGTCAGGTCTCTACTGAGCCTGAGAATCTTGTTGTGAGACTCAAGGAAGAGATTAAATCTCTTATGACTAAGTCTCAGCTTCAAGAAACTCAGATATCAGTTCTGACCAAGGACAATTCTGAGAAAGATACTGAGATAGCCCGACTCAGTCAGAAGCTCGCAGAAGTTGAAAAGGATTATGAGTCACTTCGAAGAAGTGATGAAGTTTGGCGAGAACTGATGACTGAACAGTACCTAGGAGCTAAGGAGAAGTTGGAAAGTATGCTTAGAGCGCAAAGGCCGACGGTCATGAAAGAAGGACTTGGCTATACTCATGAAGCTTCCACTTCAAAGAGCTCAGAACTGCTGGCTGATAGGTTCGTCAGAGGTAAAGTTCAGACTACTGACTCAACACCTCAGACGAAGAATAAACAGAAGATAGTTGCACCTCAGCCGAGCAACAAGAAATAGCCGACCTGAGGTTCCGGCCCCGAGGACACCACGATCAAATTCGGGGGGAACCAAGAAGGTCGGGTGGGCGGAACAGTACAAGGAACCACTGTATGAACATCCAACTCAATATGGTTCGTACTACTATGAGCCCAGGGTCAGGAGGAGCGCAAAGCCTCAGAAGAAGAAAGCTCCTAAACCCAAAATCATCAGAAAGTCAGTATCTCTGAGTCCTGTGGAGAAGAAAGCTGACAAGGTTCAGAAGAAGAAAGTCTTAGACTTCTAAGGTCCCTAGACAGATCTGGGTTCCGAAATCACCCACTAACATGTAAGGACCCAACTGAACCAAAGGGTACCTAAAAATATTTTTGTTTTGTAGGTGCATAAGGACCCTTGGATAGTGGACAACGGTTGCTCGAGACACATGACTTATCAAAAGAGTCTGCTGACCAACTACATACAGGAAGATGGTCCCTGAATTGAGTTTGGTGACAACTCTAAAGGCTATACAAAGGGATACGGAACACTGAATATTGGGACTGCCTCAGTTCCAAGAGTAACATATGTTGAAGGACTTCAACATAATCTCCTTTCGTCGATCAATTGCGTGACAATCTGAATAGAGTTATCTTTGACGCTGGTTTCTGTGATATTGTTGATAAATCTACAGGGAAAACAGTGTTATCAGGTTCGCGGAGGAAGAATATATACATTGCAAACTGGAAAACCGCAGAACCTCAGGCTTGCTTACTCGCACAGACTAAATCTAGTGACAAGGCAGGATGGCTGTGGCACAAGAGACTCAGCCACCTGAACTTCAAGACTATGAACAAGCTAGCCAAGAACTCTAAAGTCAGAGGACTGCCCAACAAATCGTTTATCAAAGACGGAAATTGTGAAGCATGTTTGAAGGGAAAGCAAACAAAGAGTAGCAATCCACCTATTCCGCCACCTTCCACTGATGGAATCCTTCAGCTGCTACACATGGACTTATTTGGGCCAGTTTCTCCAGTGACTATAAGAGGCAAGAAGTATGCCCTCGTCGTTATTGATGACTACTCGAGATATACATGGGTCATCTTCATAGCCAACAAATCGATGTCCGGAGGCCGAGTTGCCCAAACGCCGAAAAGCTCGGTTTGGAAAAGGACATCAAGATACGGAGAATTCGCTCGACGAGAGGAACGAGAATTTCTCAACTCGGTAGTTAAAGAGTACTGCAAAAAGGAGGGAATTAAGCACGAGACATCGGCAGCTCGCACCCCTCGGCAGAACGGACTTGCTTCGAACGCAAAAACGAGAACACTTAAAGAAGCAAAGCAAGAACGCTCCTAGCGGACTCTGGACTACCCTCAAAGTTACGGGCGGATGCTACCGACACCGCTTTGCTACACTCGGGAATCGCTCACTCGCTTACACACAACAACACATGAAGACACCATACGAATTATGGAAAGGGAGAATTCCTTCTATTTCTCATTTTCATATTTTTGGTTGTCCGTGCTTTATTCACAATAATGGGAAAGATCGGTTGAAGGTCTTTGATAGCAAATCTAATCAAGGAGTATTCTTGGGATACTCTCGGGTCAGTAAAGCCTTCAGAGTCTTTAACTATCGGACCGTTTGCATGGAGGAAATCCCTCATGTTGTTTTTGATGAGTTTGTTACTGAGAACAGGAAAACTGCAAAGACAAATACTGAAGATGTCAGCAGCAAGCTACAGGATCTCGCACTAAATGACAAAGCTGAAAAGATCCAGCATTGTTGGGATGATGAGTCAGACGATGAAGAAATTCAGACTCAGCCAACATGTAGCTGACCTGGTTGATTCTACTGAACAGAATCAACAACAGGTAACAACGGTCGATGAGGAAGCCCCAGTGGTAACTGAGACCTCTACCGAGAATATAAACTCAGGGGGAACAAATACTGTTCCTGAGCTAAATGCCCCTGAACCTGGAAACTCGGTAGATCCTAACTTTCTTACTGAACTGCTGCAATCACAGAACAGTACAACTGAAATGCCTAACACACCTACTGACTTTGCAGAAGTAGTATCAGAAGAAGAAGCCAGACTCAGACGTTCATGGCTTGATGCTCACTCTTCAGATCTTATCATAGGAGATCCATCAGCAACCATAAGGACAAGATCTAAATTAAGTCAAGGAGAAAGCTCACTCTATTCTTGTTTCTTGTCCACAGAAGAACCTCAGTCAATAGAGGACGCATTCAATGATGCTGACTGGATCATCGCCATGCAAGAAGAGCCGAACCAGTTCGTTAGAAATGAAGTTTGGGAGCTTGTTGACAGACCTAGACATCAGCACGTGATTGGTACTAAGTGGGTCTTCAAAAACAAGCGTGATGAAAACAACGTCATTGTCAGAAATAAAGCTCGACTAGTTGCCAAGGGATACTGTCAAGCAGAAGGAATCGACTTTGATGAAACATTCGCTCCATTCGCCAGATTGGAAGCTATTCGTCTATTCCTAGCTTATGCAACGCATCAAGGATTCAAAGTATATCAAATGGATGTAAAGTCGGCTTTTACGAACGGGCGTCTTTGAAGGAAAAAGTCTACGTGGAACAACCGCCCGGCTTTCAGCAGGGACATCAGGTGTACAGACTTTGGAAAGCTCTGTATGGGTTAAAACAAGCACCCAGGGCTTGGTACGATACCCTATCAGACTTTCTACTTCAGAAAGGTTTTCAGAAGGGGACAGTAGATCGCACCCTGTTCAACATAAAGTCAGGAGATGACATCCTACTGGTGCAAATCTACATGGATGACATCATTTTTCGGTTGCAGAAATGTGACTATATGTCAACAATTCGAGAAAATGATGAAGGTGAAATTCGAGATGTCCATGATGGGAGAAATGAATTATTTCCTTGGACACCTGAAGGAATTTTCATCAATCAAGCGAAGTACACTCGAGATCTCCTGAAAAGATTTGGCTGCGACTCGAGCAAGCCAGTCAAAATCCCCATGAATACGAATTTCAAAATCGATCTAGATAAAGAGGGAGCTTCGTTAACTCTGCGATTATAGAGCTATTATTGGTTCTTTATTATACTTAATGACTAGCCGACCTGATATAACTTATGCTGTAGGTGTATATGCAAGATTTCAAGCGGATCCCAAGCGAAGTCATCTAGACTCAGCAAAGAAGATTTTGCGATCTCTAAAAGGAACACCTGACGCAGGGTTATGGTATCCTGCTGATGATAATCTAATACTGATAGGTTATTCTGATGCTGATTATGCAGGATGCAGGATAGATCGAAAGTCAACTTCTGGAACATGTCAGTTCATAGGCAGCAAGCTAATATCTTGGTTTTCAAAGAAACAGCATTCAATGGCAACGTCCACTCACGAAGCCGAGTACATGGCTGCTTTGGAAGTTCTTTGTGCCCAGATCCTTTGGCTTCGACAACAACTGAGAGACTATGGTATAATTCAGGATGAAGTGCCCATCTACTGTGACTCCACCAGTGCTATTGCTATAACTCAGAATCCAGTTCTCCGTACGAGATGCAAACACATGGATATTCGACACCACTTCATCAGAGACCATGTCGAGAAGAAGGATATCAGAATGGAGAAAATCCATACTGACAAGCAAAGGGCAGATATACTGACCAAACTACTAGCTGAGAACAGATTCAGAGAATTATCAGTTGAGCTAGGTCTACTGGAACCTACTGAGTAGAGTCAGTAGAAGAAATCAGTATGACAGGTCAAACACTCAGTACAATGATTCAGCCGGGAGAATCAAACAGTACACAGTAAGGGGGAACGTGGTCATCAGCACATCAATTGTCCTCCTGAGTCTAAACGGTAACCAGCTGATCGTAAAATCAGCTGAAGAGGTTTGCGTAGTATTATATACTTAAATTTATATCAGAAGCATGCTCCCATTTATTATCTCAGTCTCTTGCACTCAGTAGTTAATGAGCATTTATTTCCCGCCATTAATTCTTAAGGATAAGTCAGTAGGAAACCGTTCTCATTTAAAATGACTTAGTCTTTAATGCTTCCTGCAACACATTTAATACATGTCTTTTCACTTACCTTAACTATGCATAATCCTACGTGGGTCTATGGTAGAGGCGGCTTATGCAATCATTCCTTTTATAACATCAAATCACAGCCGTCATTAAAAATGAGAGATTGAACCCTGACCGTTCGATCTTAACTGTTTGATTCACATAATCTATAAAATCTTTCATCTTCTACCTTTGCCACACTTTCACTGTTTATCGTCCTTAGAGCTTAAAAATTTTCAGAATTTTATTCTCTTCAAAATCTGCTTTTTCATTGCAACTCAAGCTCTATCACTTACGGTAAACATCCTCTACATTATAGTAAGAATGTTGTTTTTTATTTCCATTTTTACAGTCACTAACAAAATATTTGCAGATAAAGATGGCTATCCAAACACCCTCCAACATTGACGAGATAATAAAATCTCGTATCCAGTTCGAGCCAACCATGGTGCTTCACCAAGCTGAACTTCCGTATATGGAGCCCATATTCACGGCTCTCGAGACCTCTGGACTGGAGATTCTCATCTCAAAGCAACCAAGATCTTACTTGCCCAGACAAGTCGTTGAAGTATATTACAACTGGAGGACAAACGAATCTACTAGAATGGAAGAATCCAGTTTTTCTTTCATAAAGGAAGTCGTCCCACAATCTTGGGATGCTAGTACTCACACCTTCGACATCAGAACCGCTGTAGAGCTGACGTTCGATCTTCCAGCGCGAGGAGTATCTCCTATTGGATATAAGGAGAAGGAAAGCAACGCCTATGTTCAAAAATTATGTGGCAGGAGCGACATAGTCTTCAAGACTGTTCTGCCTAAGAACCTACTTTTACCAGAATACCGAGGGCTCGCATACATTGTGTCTCACATCCTCACGAGCTCAGCCGGTTCTTATGATCAGCTTTCCAAGCCCCGCATTCAGCTGATGATGATTATAGATGATGGAGTCAGAGTGAATTGGACTAATTATTACGTAGCCGAACTCAAAGCTCAGGCTCAGAAGTTCGTAGCAACTCCCACTGGAGAGATGAGACTTATCAGTGTGGGTAAGTTGCTTTATGGGACGAAGTTGTCAGTACTCATCGGAGAATCCATATCGGATCGCTCAGCTTTTGCTGATGCCAGATTCTTCGACAGCAAGCTCGTGAAATTTAAGACAAGAGCCGCTGCTGAGAAATCAGTCGGGCGAGGGCCGCCTGAGCAGAAAAGACTCAGCACCGACTTGCCCCCTCGTGCTGACCCTCCAAAAAGAAAGAGGCTAAATAAACCTGGACCGTCTGAGGTGCCAGCAAAACTTGCCTCCCCTCCACCCACTCAGGAGGAGCCACCCCTTGACGCGGACACAGGCATCGAAGGTGCCACGCTGAAAGATAAGGTTCAGCGAATTAGCTCATCAGAGACTCAGTCGGACAATGTCGGACCAACTGAGGAAGTCTCCTCTGAGTGGACCACGATGCATTCCACCCATCTTCGCGCTACAGGAGAAATCCATGCTCAGATTCCTGAAATCTCTGAGCATCCAGACTTGGTGGAAATTGCCATAAGGGCCAGGACACAGATGCTGCTGAGGTTCCTCAGCTAGGATATTCTTGAAGATCTAATCAGGACCCAGTCAGCTCTATCCCTACTTGCCGAGGAGCAAGACTTACAGTCAGCCATAGGGTTCGGGGAACCAGCTGATCTTGCTTCCTTTGAGGATCTGCGGGCAGCATTGCTTTACCTTCTAAGCCTGCGCTCCTCAGTACCAGGCAATACCCCGTCGCCTCCATTGCATCACGACGACGATAATGATGATAACAATGATGACGGATTGGATCAGGCGCAACCCAAGGAAGCAGATATGGGAGGATCTGCTGAGGGTAACACTACTCGCGAACAGGGCCGATCACCACCACCCTCCACATCAGGTGATGCCCCAGTTGCCTCGAAGCCGAGTCGAGCGCAACAGATCACGACATCTGAGCAGAGGCTTCAGAACCAGCAGTTATCAGATTAAACCAATCGGTTGCGTGTCCTCTAAGTCGGTCAACAAAGCCATCAGGCAACAGAGAGATAAGAATTGACTCCTTGCAAAAGACGTTCATCTCAAATGGGCTCAGTACACCAAAGCCCAGACTGAGAGCGTCGACCGACTGGCAGCAGGGGTTGAGAAGGTCTCCGAAACTCCTACTTCTTCAGTCAATATCAAGGAGATAGTCGAGGCCGCCCTAGAAGCTCAGAAGGCGGACTTAGCCGCTCAGAGTCAGCAGCTCCTACTCTCTCAGCAGAAATTATTCTCTGAGCAGCTGACTCAGGGCCTTGCGGCAGTCCAAGCCACTATGGATGAAAGAAACAGAGTGGCCTCCTCGAGCCTTCAGAGAGCCATTCAACAACAGGCAGAGGCACTCAAAGAAATTCAGAAGGAGATGACAGAATCTCATGATCAGTCTCTGCTGAAACTCCGACAGGAGTCAGCCGCTCAACTCAGACTATTTAGAGATGATCAGGAGAAGCAATGGGATCAATACCGCGATGCAGTAAAAGACTTCGAATCCACTGCCACCCTCATCATGGATCTAATCTTTAATTTGGATAAGGAGGTAACTGCCATCCGCACTCATCTCTCCCTGGCTGATGATGCCAAAAAGGGGGAAAAAGTTGAGGAAGAAGCCAAGGTACATGTACAGGCTGAGGCGGATCAGGCTGTGGTGGAGAATCAGGGGGAAGGAAATCAAGGGGAAGGTTCAGCTATTCAGGCTGGAACCAGTTCTGAAGTACCCCCTCCCGAGAACGTCCAAGTCCCTGAAGTCCAAGTCCAACCTACTCGCGACCGAGCCAAGCATGCTTTCAACCGCTCAACTCATTGAAGACGAGTGCTCGGTTTGTGGATGCAGAGGATGAGCCACTGCCACTGCAAAGGCCGGGGAAGGAGATCACTACTGAAGCTACTCCTCCATCTTCCCCGATGCCTAAATTCAAATCAAAAGCAGAGCAGGAGGCATATGATAAGGAAGTTGCTCAAAAGCTGCAAGATCAGCTGGATCAGGAGCATCAGATAGAAGAAGCGAAGAAGGCCAAGAAGCCTAAGAAAGTAATTGGCAAGATTGCCGAAGGAAAGGCTAAGAAGATACTGGATGATCAGAAGAAGAAGGCTCATGAGGAGCTTGCCAAAGCGCCTCCTCTGCTGCGATCCGGCCCTTAGCTCAGAGTTATTATACTCCTACACTTACACCTGAGCAAGAGGCCGAGGACAGAGCCACCTGGGAGGCCACACTGAAAGGACTTAGTCTCCGAAGAGGAGATGCTAGATCAGCGGCTCTCAGAGAGAAAAAGAGACTGGAGGACCTGGCTAAGATTGTTGCTCTAACTGATAAGATAGCCAGAGAGCCTCTAGTTGATTAGAGGAAGCGCATTCGAGGTCGTCAAGATATTACGGGAGAGGAGCGCCCGAGCACCTTACATCAAGAAAACTATTACGCATGTAGACAAATGGGTGCCCACTGAGCTGAATGAACAATGGGAGGAACTCAAGGAAGAATTCATCAAGGGCTACTATGTATGGGGTTTCTATCCATCCGGGCTACCAGTTGATCAGCTATTTGATGAGTTTATGCATCAATACAACGCCGAGCTCAGAGATCAGCTCCGGGTGATAATGGAAAGAGAGAATATTCCTTTTCGAGCTCCAGCCTTCAGGCGCATTCCCCCTCCGAGGACGACTCGTGGAACTTTTTGCGCAAAGGAGATAGAAGACGAGATCAAGGCAGTTGCATATCATTTCGATCTAAGCGAAGACCTTCCTGCTGATCTCGAGGAGATCCAGACATTGAGAGAAAGGATTTACAAGTATTGTGGTTTGGATCCTCCAACTGATAAGTCTGCTGATTTCAAGAACCGAACGCAGAGATTCAGACGTCAGCCGTGATCTTCGTATCTTTTGGTTTGTAATAGAGATAGGAACCTGTAATCTTCATGTTCACATATATATCAGTTCCTATTTCTATCCAGACAATTACTCATTGTCTTACGGCTTTGATTGTGTTTTTGCTATCACAACTGATCACTGAAGTGATCTGACACACACTCACACATAACCGTTTCTCTGATTTTGTCTTTCTCTCAACTACTGAACTCTTAAGGCTAACTGATTCAGTTTACTGAAGTCTATCTATGTCAGTAGTTTAGTATTCTTTCTTTATATTTTATAGAGGTTTTGGCATCATCAATTAGGGGGAAATTGTTGGGTTATGAGTCAGTAGATGGTATTCAACTGTTAGTGGTTAAAATAATATTGGGGGAAATCATAGTAGTACTATGGAATTGAAGATCTCAAAACCCAGCTGATATCAGTATTGTAGTGTCTTGATAGGACTAGATGATGTATAAGCTAGACTGTTTTTATTATCTATCTTTTTGTCTAAGTCATGTACGGGGTAAATTATTGGATTGATCTTCTATCGAAGTTACCTTCCAAAACCCCACGTCATCAGTGTAATTGCTTGCGTTCTTAAGTCATCAGCTGATCTTCGCCTCAGTAGAAGACATCACATCAGCTGACAGACATCAGTGTACAGTGTCCAACAACTCTGCTGCAACAATTCGAAAATATGGTCGTTTTCTTTGGAAGCTTGTGACACGTGGCATCGTCTTCTCCAACGGACATATGCCTGCTCACAACTATAAATAGAGAAGAAATATGAGCTTCACGCACGGGATTCACAAGGGAAAAAGCTCAAGCTCACGAACAACTGTAGCAAACTTAAAGATTATTCCAGCGAAGAACTTGCCTACATAGAATATCATTAGTTCTTCTCTCTAGAGTTCTTTAGATCCCTCTTCTCTAGCTAAGCCCATTGCAAAATTTATAGCTTAGAAACTCGAAGGAGTTCACTTTCTGTGAATTGTTCTTATTGTAAGAATTCCTTCCTAGTTGGAGATTATCCCCTCCCTTTCAAACTTTGGTTTGAATTGTAAAGTCGCTAAGGACTATAACTTAGAAGGGTCTGTTCAGTGCACAGATTCCTTGCTCAGACTTGCTCAGATAAATCAACAAGAACTCCTGTTCGGTAGGACCGTGGACGTAGGATCTTGCGTATCCGAACCACGTTAAAAATTGCTTGTGTTATTTACTGTTTTATTGCATTGCACACAAACTGATTAAAAATCATATCTTTGCATAAAACGTATTTTCAAAGCGCACTAGCCAAAGGAATTTAACTTGCGAAAACACGTTTTCAAACTGAGACGTATCTCCGGGCCCTACACACTTATCCGCACAACGTCTCCGATTGAGTTTCAAGTACTTATAAATGTCAGTAGGAGAGCTCAGTAGTTGGCACACTTCTGACCCGTGATCGAAGGTTACTATCTGGCATAATTCATCAGTTGCAACCTACAGCTCAACTGTCCTTCACGTTCTGAGAAAAAGAAACTGTGATCAGATGTATTCACCCCCCCCCCTCTACACCTGACTATCGTCTCCGGATCAAAAAGATGTTAATTAATTTAAGTTTTCAGTGAGCTTAATTAATTAGCGGATATTTCTATCTTAAATACGGAGATCGATTAAGTCTAAAATATAAGTCCTTGCTCAATTTGGGATAAAGGGGTAAGTCAGCACGGATTCTCTAGTGGAATGAATCTGTGTTTATTAATTAGTTTTGCTCTGGGCTGAGCATAGATAATTAATTAATTTGAGGCCCAGCTTTATTTCTTGTATTAGATCCCTGATCTGGCCCAATTAGTTGCCTAGTAATTTATTTTCTCTCAGAAATCATTATTAATGGATTAATGTATTTTTACATTATTTAATAATGTTATTTATCTGGAATTAATTGGTTGGACCAATTAATTGATAAATATTAGTAGCCCAATGGATTAATTAATTATATTATGGGCTAATTATGTGGAAGCCCATTGGAAATATAATTAAATTAATGGGCTACAAATATATTAATATTATATTGGCTTTTGAATCCTATATATATGTTAGTATTATGTTCAGAAACAGAATACACACATTCATATGAGACACATACACGAAATCATACCGTGCGTGAGTTTTAAGAGAGACAGTTTTATTATTTTCTCCAGTTCTCTGACCACCCAGAGGGAGAAAAAGGCCGAGACACAGATCAGAAGATCTGACACACGAGCAACAATCAGAGCTGCAACAACATACGAAGGAGGAAGATATCGTTCCTAACCTAATATTTCCTTCAGTTAGAAACTGACAGCATTCAGTAGAAGATTCTCATCAGCAGACGTTTTAAGAAGACTCAGTATGATCCCTGATCTACTGATTGAGTGAAGAGCTCCGTTAATTGTCTTCGAGTCAGAAGCTGACAACACTCAGTAGAAGATCCTTTATCAATCGACTCAAATGAAGACTCAGTACGATCAACATTGATCTACTGATAGGATGCACTCAGTTGCAGGCCGTACGAGGAAAATCGACTGCCCAATCTTTATCAGTTGAATGTCAGCAGAGAAAATTCATTATACGAGGTCGAGAGAGTCAACTCAGGAAGAAGGCTGATGTCTGACAATTCTCACCTACCACATACCTCAACCAATGAGAAGCAAGTCGAGCTTACCTTTTCTGACACAAAAGTTGCTCCCATGCACAGAACGCCAACCACTCTGGCGACATTTCGAAAATATATGGCCGTTTTCCTTTGAATTTTGTGACACATGGCATCGTCCTCACCAATGGATACATGCCTGGGTCACAACTATAGATAGAGAAGAGTCTCCAAGCTCAACGCATGAGACATCAAGGGAACACAAGCTTACAAGCATACAACTCTCTAGCGCACTCAAAGCCGATCCAGCGAAGAACTTACTCATTGAATATCATTAGTTCTTCTCTCTAGAGAATCTTTATTTCCTCTTCTCTATCTAAGCATTCATTATAATATCTTAAGCTTAGAACCTTCGAAGGAGTTCACATTTTGTGAATTGTTCTTATTGTAGAACTCCTTCATAGTTGGAGATCATCATCTCCCTTTCAAACGTCAGTTTGATTTGTAAAGTCTCTAAGGACTATAACTTAGAAGGGTATGTCTAGTGCACAGATTCCTTGCTGAGGCTTGCTCAGATTAATCAACAAGGCCTCATGTTCAGTAGGACCGTGGACGTAGGATCTTGCGTATCCGAACCACGTTAAAAATTGTTTGTATCGTCTACTGTTTTTTTACATTGTGTTCAAACTGTTTATAAGATCATCATTTGCATAAAACTAACTTGAAAAGTGCACCAGCCAAAAACGGTTTTGGTTTGCATAAAAATGTTTGTAAAGAGATGAAGTCAAACGGGCCCCACACTTATCCGCACAACATTCTGCGACTGAACTTCTCATACTGACCTCAGTCAGTAGAAGTGACTCAGCTGCTGAATCACTCTGCCCCGCGATCAAAAGGTTTATCTGGTACTGAATTCGTTCAGTAGCAAATCTCAGCAGTTAGCTGACCTTCGCGTTTGAGGAGAAACTTGCAATCAGGTATATTCACCCCCCCACCCCCCCCCCCGCCCCAATACCTGATACTCATCTCTGAACCAACAAAAATAATGTTAGTATTTAAACTATGATATCCATATACTAATGTAAGTGTGATTCTTGTCTCACCTTTTGCACATTTCTAGAAAAGTTCTTTGACTTTTTCACTTAGTAATCTTTCTACATATTATTGTGTATTTCTCTACAACGAAACCTAGGCTCAGCTTTAGGTAGAATTGTGCTCATGGCTTCAATTAGTCCCTATAACACACAATGAAACAATATTAATATCACAATAATATTCATAAAGTAATGCAAGTGTGATTATTATCTCACCTTTTGTCTATCACTCATAATGACCCATTCACTTTGGTTGTCTACTTCTAAATCTTGCTTCAATAAATTTATGAACCAAAGACAGGAGTTGTTGTTTTCATTGTCTACAATGGCATAGACAGCAGGATACGTGCCATTGTTCGCGTCCACCCCAACAGTAGTAAGTAAAACCCCTTGATGTGGGCCTTTTAAGAAGGTCTCATATAGTCCAATTACTTTCCGATATCCCTCTTTATAACCCATTTTCAAGGCAGCTAAACACACATATATTCTTCTAAACCTTGAGCCCCCTTCACTTGAGCATTTAACACTTTGAATGTGAATCACAATACCATGATTTGTTTTTTCAATTTCCTTGACATAGTTGTGGATCAGCCTGTTGTGGGACATGAAATTGCCCTCAATCTTCCTCTTTCCAATGTCTTTTGACTTATAACCTTTCTAGATCCCTATATTCGTCTTAACATCTTACCTGATTATTTGCTGAAACTCACGCATAATCACTGGATTATCTGAACTTGTTGTTAATGTCTCTTGGACATCCATGGACAGGTTGCAGTGTCCTTATTTGAAATGCATTCGTCAAGTATTCAACAGATACAAGCTTGTTGTTAATGTCTCTTGGACATCCATGGACAGGTTGCCGTGTCCTTATTTGAAATGCATTCGTCTCTTTGATCACCCTAACATATAGATATCACTCACAATTCTTACATGTACAACATGCAAAATTATTTTTTTCAACTTAGAAAAAGAGTTTTTGAAATGTCAACATTTTAAATGAACCTAATCTTAATTAAATTCTTATAGTTCGAATCTTATCATTTTTCTTGAGTTTGATAGGCCTTCCATGCTTGATCCCATGGTTGAAAATTGTTTTTTTTTCAGTACGTCTTTGCTTGTGAAGAACTGCCCATACTCGAAGATAGGATCCTCCCCGTCTCTTGCAAGATTGAAGATCTTGCTTTTTTCTGCTAACCTCTATACTTCCATCTTTATCCTCAATTGGATGACCAGAATTAAATTCATCATCAGAATTATGCCCAACATCTGTCTTACTATTCTCTATAATCTTATTCAGAACTTGATCTTGTTCATATATATCTTCATCCATATCTCGAAGGTCCAGATTTTGCCACTTCTTATAACCACCTCTCTTTCTTGGACCAATATTTTTCTTCTTCGTTGAGGGTCCTACTGCTTCTTGGTCCAGCTTTATGTCACTGCCACAATTGTGACTCTCAACTACCTCTTTGTCCTCGTCTGTCTTATTACTTCATTCACCACATTTGCATCAAACTCTAGTAGTTGTGGCTCAACAATCTCCTCGAATATGTCTTCTTTATCACTATAAGTGTAGTCTGGATCTTCATAAAATGATTTAACTCCATCAACCTCAAGTTCATTGTTGGGTGATGATTATATCCTCAGCAGTATTAGATGTAGTGGGAAATGATTCTATCTTCTTTACTGATCGATACTCAGTAGCCTTGTGCTCTGAATTAGTCTGAAGATTTGAAGATCCCAAAACCCTATCTTGATCGGTGAACCTTTAAGTTGTAACCTGTTTTTGTCTCTGAGGTTTCAGACTCAGTAGACCCTCTGCTCTGGTTCAAGTATTCAGTTGCTTATCCGCCTCAGCACCAGAAGTAGAAGACTCAGTAAATACTGGACTCAGCAGGAGCAGTATACTGAAAGGAGTCAGTGGAACTCAACTCAGCAGGAGTAGTTCACTGTACTCAGAGTTGATATTCGATAAAAGCGGACTCGGCGAGAGTTCACTCTCGAATCAAAGATCAGATTCAGCAACGGCCAGACAATCGTCTGAACTGTCAGATCTTTCAAAGACAATCAGCATAGTCAAGTACGAGGAAGAGAGAAGTCAGCTTCAAATCTCCTTGAAGTATGTCCTGTCTCAACCACTTTCTGAACCTCGACCAATGACAAGTTGACACCTGTCCTACACCTACTAAAGCTGCAAGTCAACAACTTTCCGGAAAAGAGGGAAAAGACTCTACAAATGCTACAAAAGAGCCGTTAGCTACCCAAAAGAGAGAGACAAAGGATCATCGTCTCCAACGGATCTTTCCTAGTCTCTTCTCTATAAATAGAGGGATAAATCAAATTTGAAGCTCACGACGGAAAAAAGAGTGCGAACATACGAGAAACGAAAGAAAAAGAAAAACCGCATACACAGAGCATTCAAACGAGCAAACTCGAAAAGCCTAAGTTCTCCGCAAGAAGTTCAAAGAATTCATCTCCGGCGAAGAACTATATTCTAGCTCTTAGGGAACCAAGATGAACTGTTAAATACAACCTCTAGTATCCAAACGACGATACACGAACCCAAAGTCATACTCAGCTGTTCGTCGTTCTAGAAGCCACTTCATTGTTCCCTATCCCTCTAACCTAAGCTCAATAGAATATATCCATAGCTTAGATGAAGGAGTTCATCTTTGAACTGTTCTTTATTGTAAAGAACTCCTTCATAGTTGGAGAGTTTTTTCTAACACTCAGTTTGATAACCTTGTAAACTGAGACTTGCTCAGTATAAATCTCAAGACCAGAGTTTGTCCAACGTACAAACCAACTAAGACTACCTCAGTATAATAAATAGCTTCCTGATCATTCGGGACAGTGGACGTAGGATTTTTGTGTCCGAACCACTTTAAAAATCTCTGTGTCTTGTGTCTCGTATTCTTTTTCACTGTTGCATTGATTTAACTTTTCATACTGAAAAGCCTTCTTAAATCATTCAACTGAGTTTCAGCGAACTTAAGCGGTGCACTAATCTCATCGAAACTGTTTTATTAAAAACGTTTTCCAACTCAACTGAATTGGGCCTACACTATTCCGCACCACTGAACTCCATCTGTAAGATACTGAATTCTGACTCTCAGTCAGCTAGCAGATCTCAGTAGAGTCAGTCACTCTGCCAACACAATTCAGAACAGCTTATCTTGTCTGCTGAACCTGTTCAGCACGACACTATCCTAAAAAAGGACTGTTCGTGTTTAAGTTGAGAAATCGGTTTTCAGGTGTATTCACCCCCCCCCCTCTACACCTGAACGTGCTCTCGGGACCAACAATTGGTATCAGAGCAGGAGTTCTCTAAGACTCTTGTTATTCACGGCGGTCTACTTGAACGGATCCGGAAAACGTTTTCACTGCATATCATTCTTCATTCATATCATTATCAAATATGTCTGATATGTCAGGTATAAGGATGGTGCCCATGTTCTCAGTAGAGAACTACGATGTATGGCGAGTCAGAATGGAAGCCCATCTGACCTCTCTCCACGACAGCATGACAGAAGTTCTTGAGGATGGACCTATCGTCCCCATGATAGATAGTGTCGTAACCCAGGATCCAGCAGATGGAGGTAGAATGGTGACCGAGAAGAAGATTCCCAAGGACAGAAGTCTCTTCACCTTAGAGGAGAAGAAGCTTCACAACTTAGACCGTGTCGCCAGAAACGCCATACTAACCACCCTGAATGATTCATATCTCGGGAGAGTTCAGGACTGCAAGTCCGCGAAGGAACTCTGGGATGCTCTAGCGCTACTGAGTCGGGGGACTCAGAAGATCAAAGCAAATAAACTTGCGTCGCTCATACCTGATAATACCATTGAAGATCTCAACGTCAAATTCACGAATCTGATGAACTCCATCAACTGGCTGGGAAAGACATTCTCCAACCGAGAAATGAATCTCAAGATTTTGAGGGCACTGCCAGATGGTCATTGGACTCCTTTTGCTACATTATTACGTCATTCTGATTTAGATATTGTTACTCCTGACCATATCTTTTCAGAACTCAAAGCAGATGAATTCGAGTTTGGCTTACCTCAAAGGAAGCAGCGAGCTGAAGCTGACACCAAAATCGACCATGCATTCAAAGCATCAGTCAGCTCAGCAGCTCCAGCGTCTAGCAAGGCTAAACCTTCACTCACTGACATACAAGAAGGCAATCTAGCCAAGAAATACGCACTGCTTGCCGTAAAATACCAGAAGGAGAAAGAGAGGCGCAGAAAGCTCTCAAGAGTTGTCAGAGACTCTAAGGGTAAGAATGAATACACACCCAAGCGCACTCCTGACTCACATACTTCTGAATGCATGAAACAGGATGACTCAGCACAGTCAAAAGACAGTGAAAGTAAGGAAGAAAGAGTCACCACCTGCTACAACTGCAAAAAGCCAGGACATTATCAGTATGATTGTCCTGAGCTCAGCATGCTGAACGAGCAGCACGCAAAGCTCGAAGGGAGAAGTTCATCAAGAAGAGACAAGCATACATTGCTGGTGAACTCTCAGACGACTCAGATGAAGTCGACTCCTTCATGGATTCATCGGATGATGAAGCAGCCTTCATGGCCTTAGAGCTTGAAAATGAAGAAGATACTGAAAAGTATCTCATGGCAGGAGAAGAGGATGAGGTAAACTCTCATGAACCATTTAATTCCTCTTCACATTGCACACACGACACTCTTTCAAGTGCAGATGAGAATTTGGACGTCGCGATCGCATATGAAGAACTACTCGACGAACAAATTCAGATGAGTCTGCAGCTCAGTAAGACTCTTCAGGAATTGGATACCCTGAAAGTGGAGAATCAGAGACTTTCTCATAAGACTCAGGTTGCTACTGAGTCTCAAGTGAAGGATTATAAAAGGAAGAAATCGATACCTCCTCCTTCGTAGGTTGTCGGGGCTTTGATTGTTACTCCTGTGTCAGATCTTCTGATCTGTGTCCCGGCCTTTTTCTTCCTCTGGGTGGTCAGAGAACTGAAGAAAATAAAAATATCGTCTCTCTCTTACTCACGATCGGCGTGTGTAATTATGTGGAGTGCGTAATCTGTTTCTGAACAGAATACTGATATATATAGGCTTCAAAAGCCAATATAATATTAATATATTTGTAGCCCATTAATTTAATTATATTCCAATGGGCTTCCACATAATTAGCCCATAATATAATTAATTAATCCACTGGGCTACTAATATTTATCAATTAATTGGCCCAGCCAATTAATTCCAGATAAATAACATTATTAAATAGTGTAAAAACACATTAATCCATTAATAATGAATTCTGAGAGACAATAAATTACTAGGCAACTAATTGGGCCAGATCAGGGATCCAATACAAGAAATAAAGCAGGGCCTCCAATTAATTAATTATCCATGCTCAGCCCAGAGCAAAATTAATTAATTAACACAGATTCATTCCACTAGAGAATCCATGCTGACTTACCCCTTTATCCCAAATTGAGCAAGGGCTTGTATTTTACACTTAATCAATCTCCGTATTTAAGATAGAAAAATCCGTTAATTAATTAAGTCCACTGACAGCTTAAATTAATTAACATCTTATATTCCTGAGCAGTACCTCTCGACCTTATTAATACACCTGAACTTAATCAATCGGCCGGGTTTAGCGTGCTAATCCTTTCGAGTTCCTCAGGGGATATTATCAACCCATTTTACTAGGATACGGATGCAAGATACAGACAACCAGCCTGAGCCACAAATAACTACTAACACCCAAGATACGTAGATCCGGTCGCGATGACGTTCACCATAGTAGGTCAAAGTGATAGATAGCCAAATGCACTCAGCTGAAGTCTTACCAAGCTTAAGACCAGCAAAGTCACCGAGATCTTGGTTCTCCACTAATGTCAGTTAGGAGAACACATCTCACTGTGATCCGTCAATACACCACCTTAAGTGTACTAGTAAAGACAAGCAGCTAAGACAAGCCACTTCTTATCTAAACTGCAGCTTAAACCGACAACTTATCCTTAAGTTGCCTCAGTTGTGATAACTGTTTATATCTTGTCAGTTCAACCAATTTGTGTTGTCTTCTGTGATACCCGACACACCACATAAATCTAACTTTTATACAAGATAAAGGATAACATGTGCAAATATACATATTTATCAGATAGGAGAATAAAACAGTGGTAAGGACAAAAACACATTGTATACAAGCATAAAAAGTGCTTCCAATATACAAAATCCCAACAATTCTCCCACTTATACTAAAGCAAACTTTTAGTATACAATGTGTCAGTTCTAGGTACAAACTAGTACTCAGCTATATCTCAGCTATCTAGGTACGAACTAGTACCCAACTATATCTTAGCTATCTATCCTATCTATCACTGCATCTTCTTCCACTTATACATAAGTTTCTGTAGTCCTAAGTGGGGGCATCTCTACCACTCCTAAGCCACGGACATGCTTCTCGTAAGCCGGGAGTGGTAAGCTCTTCGTGAAAGGATTAGCTAGGTTGACTTCGGTTCCTATTTTGTCAATCACCACATCACCTCGATTTACGAATACTCGTATAATGTGGTACTTCCTGTCTATGTGTTTAAACGCCTTGTGAGATCTAGGTTCCTTAGAATTTGTCACTGCACCCGCATTATCACAATAAATCGTGATCGCCTTAGGCAAATTCTGAACAATCCAGGAGGAAATTCTTGAGCCAAACTGCCTCTTTCGAAGCTTCTGAAGCTGCCACATACTCTGCTTCCATGGTTGAGTCCGCAATGCATTTCTGCTTAGCACTCCTCCATGAAATGGCTCCGCCTCCCAAGGTAAACACATAACCCGAGGTAGACTTCTTCTCGTCTCTGTCAGCCTGGAAATCCGATTATGTATAACCCAAAGACACTGGACTGTCTGTCTGGTAAACAAGCCTGTAATCTCTAGTCCGTTTAAGGTACTTGAGAATATGCTTGATCACAGTCCAGTGTTCCTTTCCAGGGTTAGACTGATATCTTGAGACCATGCCTACAGCATATGAGATATCTGCTCTCGTATAAAGCATCGCATACATGAGGCTACCGATAGCGGAAGCATATGGTACTAGCCTCATACTTTCTATCTCTTCAGGCGTTTTAGGGCACTGATTCTTGGATAGAAAAATGCCATGTCTGAAAGGTACTGAACCTCTCTTGGCTTTTTGCATGCTAAAACGAGCAATAACAGTGTCAATGTAGGACACTTGTGACAAGCTTAACATCATTTTCGGGCGATCTCGGATAACCTTGATCCCAATGATGTAACCAGCTTCACCTAAGTCCTTCATTTGAAACTGCTCGGATAACCACGTCTTTACGTCTGATAACACTTCAACATTGTTGCCAATGAGAAGGATGTCATCTACGTAAAATGCAAGAAACACCACTGATCCGTTAACACAAATGCGCTACACGCACACCTCGTTAGGACAGGATACAAATCCATAGGATTTGACTACCTCGTCGAAAATGCTGGTGCCATAACCGAAAAGCTTGCTTAAGTCCATGAATAGACTTCTTAAGCTTCCAAACTAGATGCTCTTCGCCCTCCTTCACATAACCATCTGGATGTTTCATGTAGATGTCCCTACCTTTTTCAAGGTGACCGTTTAGGAATGCGGTTTTGACATATATTTGCCAGATCTCTAGTTTCATGTGAACTGCTATGGCAAGGAGAATCCGAATGGACTTGATCATTGCTACAGGCGAGAAGGTCTCTTTGTAATCGATACCTTCTTTCTGGGTAAAACCCTTCGCCACTAGCCTGGCCTTAAACGCCATAATCTCTTCATTCGGTGCTCTCTCTTTCTCTTGTATACTCACTTACTACTAATAGCATTGCAGCCCTCAGGTAGTTCAGTGATCTCGTATAGATCCATATCAGTTATGGACTCAAATTCCGAGTCCATGGTGATTCTCCATGAATCTGCATCTACATCTCCCACTGCTTCGTTGTAAGTCCAGGGATCTACGATATCTTGTTCATCTGCCGGGAGATAATCAAATGTCTCCCCAGTGAACATATATCGATCAGGTGTAAATATCACCCTCCCACTACGTCGAACAGTGTCAGGAGTTGTGTTAACAGATTGTGCAGTTACTCGTGGAGTACTATCTTGAACAACTGGCTGTTCAAGTGGAACTCGACCACCTTGTAATTCCTCAAGGATGATGTCGACTCGAGATTTATGGTTACTAATGTAATCCTCTTCTACGAACCGAGCGTTAGGGCTAACAACGATCTTCTATTCTTTAGGATCATAAAAGTATCCTTCGGCTGCTCTATGAACAACATCACTTCTGAACGTGATTCCAATTTGTCGGCCTGCCTATTTAGCACATAAGCAAGATAACCCAAAATCCTTAAGTGGTGCATACTGGGTTTGTGCCCGCTCCACAACTCGAAAGGGATCTTTTGTACCGACTTGGAAGACACACGATTCAGCAAGTATGCTGCAATCTCTAGGGCATATCCCCAAAAGAAAACTGGCAAAGTTGCATAACTCATCATCGACCGAACCATCTCTAAGAGACTTAGGTTCCTTCTCTCTGACACACCATTCTGCTGAGGCGTGCCGTCTTTGTCGGTGGGATGTAATCCCACATTACGTCAAGTAATCCTTGAACTCGTTGGATAGGTATTCCCTACCACGATCAGATCGAAGTGTTTTGATTTTTTTTTTTACCTAACTTCTTCTCCACTTCTGCCTTGAATTCCTTAAAGGTTTCAAAGCAATCCAACTTGTGGCGAAGAAGGTAAACATATCCATACCTCGAGTAATCGTCAATAAATGTGACGAAGTACTCATACCCTCCACGAGCTTGTGTAGACATAGACCCACACAAGTCAGAATGTATCAAACTTAATACTTCTGTAGCTCTATAACCCTTTGCCTTAAAAGACCTAGTCATCATCTTTCCTTCCAAACAGGTTTCGCAAGTTGGAAATGGTTCAATCTTGGAGAGACTCCAATGATCCATATTCCACCAACCTCTGAGTCCTGTTAAGATTGATGTGACCTAGTCTTAAGTGCCACAGATAAGTTTGGTTTACCTTAGAAGACTCTTTCCTCTTCTTAGGATTTGATGATGAGGAAGCAATATTAACAGAACTACGCGGTTTACAAGTATATAAAGATCCGTTTAATGGTCTACCACAGATAAAATCATCGTCTTTCATGATAGAAACTTCACTATCAAAACTTGATTTATAACCATCCATGGTGCAAATTTTTGAAACATAAATAATGTTTCGCCTAAACTCAGGCACATATTAAACATCTTTAAGTACTAAAACAAAACTATCAAAATATAGATTTAAATCTCCAATGGCAATTGTAGGAACTTTCGATCCATTCCCCATTGAGACTACCACCTCGTCATTGCTCAATTACCTTTTCTGCAAGAAACCTTGCAAGGTGTAACAAACATGATCAGTTGCCCCCGAATCCACTACCCATTCGTGGGTAGAAGAGGAAACCAGAATAGTTTCAGTTACAAGAGCGACTCGCGTCTCTTTCTGTTTTGCCTTGACATCTGGATAATAACTCTTCTAGTGTCCTTTCTTACCATAATTGAAGAACCTTCTTTTCTTCTTTGGCATTCGCATGCCGCCGATAAGGACCGTCTTCTTACTCCCCCTGCTCTTCTTGAATTGACCACCCTTTCTGCTCTTTTTCTGGGTTCCACCTTTCGGAGGATTCCTTGAACTACGAGGGATATTCAAGACTTGAGCACTCTTGCCCTTTCCTATAACTTCTTTGACCGCTACCAAAGATTTGAGTAACATACTCATAGTAAACTCGTTCTTAGACATAGCGGTCCTAAAACAGAAGTTCTTATAGTAACTTTGCAGAGCTTTTATTGGGAGAGGTAAGATATCTCTTCCACTCTATAAAATTATTTTAAATTGTTAAACCCATTAGGGTTTGGTTGGTGAGACTGTTTAGGAACTCGAAAAAATAAAATATTCGAACAGACATATCTGAAAAATATAATTTTAAAAACATGTATGAAATTAACATTTGCACATAATTCGTAATTAATAATCATTGAAACCTTTTGTAAAAACAATGATATTAAAAACCTCGAACAGCTCTAGGAATTCCACTAGCAAGCCACGCAGGTGGACGTTTACTAGCGTAACCCTAAACCAAGCTATTTACCTAGCTCTTTAATTCCAATCCACTTCTAGGTTCTTAAGACGAATGGAATTAATTGTTCGATATTCTGGACCATTTCACTATTAAAACGCGGGAATGGACTTCGAGGGAAGTGAATTGTACCTGCGGTGACATCTAAGCATTGACCATTAATTTGACCAAAATAGAATCAAATTCTCGAAATTGACATACTTACTCGAACCATGCCGCATTTAATATGATCTAATTAGCCATCCTATTTAATTATTATCTTCTAGAGTACTCGTGTTTATTAGGCACGCAAGCCACACAGGTGGACGTTTACGGCTTCGCTCCCACTATTCAATAATAATCAAATATTGTTTTGGAAAACTCATCTCACAAAACTGGTAGCTCAAAAATGCAAGCAAGCCACGCAGGTGGACGTTTACTCACACAATCTTACTACTTTCGTGTAGAGTTCAATTAATGGAGGTCCGATTAAGTGTTTAATATCCAAATTAATGGAATCTAATTAAACATTTAATTTAAAAATTGCTTAGTCTTTTTATTCAAAAGGTTTGTTTTGAATCATGCATATTCACATAATTCCTAAAGCATGCAATTTCTAAGCGCACATAATAAAACTTGCTCGCAAAAAATAAAACATGCTTTAATACGACGTAAATCCTATTTACATACTTTTCTAAGCGCAATTAATCACATAATCGCATGCTAAAACATAATAAAAATAAATACGCAAATAGGAAATTTAAAACGTCGTTATCGGGCTTAAAAACACGTAATCCCTAACTATTACATAGCCCGATCAAAATACAGCTCTTCGATCTTCAAAATCTTCGAATTTGAAAACTACATCAAAAACTGTCGTCGCCACATCATCAGGGGGGTCTGCCACGTGGCAGACACGTGGCAGGCCAGTCAGCAAGGGCTGACATGGCGCGCCACGTCAGCGTCTTCTACCTCAAGAAGCCGCCGCCGCCGCCGTCTTTCAGCTCTTCCCGACGCCGCGCCGATGCCACCTTCACCTCCCGCCGCCGCGCCCGCGCCCGCCGCCGCCGCTTCGCGATGGCGCCGCGCTCGAACCACGAACGCGCGGCCGCGTCTGCAAGTTGCAGACCGCGCGCCGCCGCAAATTCCCAAACCCGCGCCCGCCATCTTCATCGTCTCTGGCCGCCTCCAAACACGACCTACGTGTTTGGGCTGCCTGATTTTGGCGACAAACGCCGCCGCGACGTCGAGTACGCGCAAGACCGCGCCTCGCGCCGCCGCCACTTTCGCCACCCGAATTCACCCTTTTCGAGCTGCGATTCGATCAATTGAAAGAGGCAAAACGTAATTGGAACACTCACGACCACCGGGTAACGGATTCCGGCCGAGATTAGTTCCTCAATTTCCCAAATTTCAAATGATTCGCCGGAACGAATTCATAACAAGCAGCCTACTTCAGATGTCAATTCCGATCGTATCCGGGATCGGATGATCCCTTACAACCTATCTACGTGAATCTCGTAAGACGAGGATTCCATAGGTTCAAGCCGATCGTCGATCCGATATTGGACGCGCCGGGAATCTCTGCCGCAAGATGCGGCGGAACCCTAGAAAACTAGGGTTTTCGCTTCAATTTGGAGATTTCTGGACAGCACGACCACTTCTCCTTTCCGACGCTATTCCGGACAAACCAGAATTCGGAATGGGTCGTACGACCTATCCAGACGAAGCTAACGAGAAGAAGAACAAAATTATCCAAACGGATCGGTAAAATACTGTAGCAGGCGCCCCCACACGCTGTCTCAAGTCGGCGGTCGTGTTCTGCCAGAAACTAAGGTTTCTCCTTTTCCTGTCTTCCTGCGCCACCGCGCCTCGATTTTCGTGCATTCCAGACCAATTACAATACAAAAATAGTACAATCACATAACACATTGGTCCTATCAACTACTCGTGGATTTTCTCACGAGAAAAACAGTACAACGGGGTCAAAACAGTGGCTCGCAGGCCGCCCCAAACACGAAAATTAACCCGATAACGACGGAATTGAAACCTAATCATACATCTAACAGCAACAATCAGAGCCTAAACCAGGCTCTGATACCAATTGAAGGAATAATTAGAGTTAGAAATCGATACCTCCTCCTTCGTATGTTGTCGCGGCTTTGATTGTTGCTCCTGTGTCAGATCTTCTGATCTGTGTCCCGGCCTTTTTCTTCCTCTGGGTGGTCAGAGAACTGAAGAAAATAAAAATATCGTCTCTCTCTTACTCACGATCGGCGTGTGTAATTATGTGGAGTGCGTAATGCGTTTACGAACGAATCCGATATATATAGGCTTCAAAAGCCAATATAATATTAATATATTTGTAGCCCATTAATTTAATTATATTCCAATGGGCTTCCACATAATTAGCCCATAATATAATTAATTAATCCACTGGGCTACTAATATTTATCAATAAATTGGCCCAGCCAATTAATTCCAGATAAATAACATTATTAAATAGTGTAAAAATACATTAATCCATTAATAATGAATTCTGAGAGACAATAAATTACTAGGCAACTAATTGGGCCAGATCAGGGATCCAATACAAGAAATAAAGCAGGGCCTCCAATTAATTAATTATCCATGCTCAGCCCAGAGCAAAATTAATTAATTAACACAGATTCATTCCACTAGAGAATCCATGCTGACTTACCCCTTTATCCCAAATTGAGCAAGGGCTTGTATTTTAGACTTAATCAATCTCCGTATTTAAGATTGAAATATCCGTTAATTAATTAAGTCCACTGACAGCTTAAATTAATTAACATCTTATATTCCTGAGCAGTACCACTCGACCTTATTAACACACCTGAACTTAATCAACCGACCGGGTTTAGCGTGCTAATCCTTTCGAGTTCCTCAGGGGATATTATCAACCCATTTTACTAGGATACGGATGCAAGATACAGACAACCAGCCTGAGCCACAAATAACTACTAACACCCAAGATACGTAGATCCGGTCGCGATGACGTTCACCATAGTAGGTCAAAGTGATAGATAGCCAAATGCACTCAGCTGAAGTCTTACCAAGCTTAAGACCAGCAAAGTCACCGAGATCTTGGTTCTCCACTAATGTCAGTTAAGAGAACACATCTCACTGTGATCCGTCAATACACCACCTTAAGTGTAACAGTAAAGACAAGCAGCTAAGACAAGCCACTTCTTATCTAAACTGCAGCTTAAACCGACAACTTATCCTTAAGTTGCCTCAGTTCTGATAACTGTTTATATCTTATCAGTTCAACAAATTTGTGTTGTCTTCTGTGATACCCGACACACCACACAAATCTAACTTTTATACAAGATAAAGGATAACATGTGCAAATATACATATTTATCAGATAGGAGAATAAAACAGTGGTAAGGACAAAAACACATTGTATACAAGCATAAAAAGTGCTTCCAGTATACAAAATCCCAACATCAAGGACTTGTGTTGAGACTCAGGGAGGAGATAAACTCTCTGATGGCCAAGTCTCAGCATCAAGAAGATCGAATCTCGGTTCGACCAACGACTTAACTCGAAAAGATACCGAGCCGAGTCTCCCAAGCAAGAACTGTCAGGACTTCAGACCGAGCATGTAACGCTAATGAAAAGTGATGATGTCTGGAGAAACCTGATGACTGAGCGTTACATGGGCGCTGAAAAGAAGCTAGAGGCTATGCTAGCAAGCAACAAGCCCAAGCATTGTAAGGAAGGATTTGGATTCGGCCCGGGGAACTTCCTCATCCGCCCCGTACACTCAGAAGTGCGACTTGCTGATAGGTTTGTTCAAGGGGAGACCATCAATCCAGACATACTGAATCCCCTAGCCAAGAACAAACAAAAGATGAAGGCACCTCATCCTACACATCAGCACGCTGACAGGAAGATCAGCACCAAAACACCCCAGTTCAGTCAAGGGGGAACCAGCAAATCAAAATGGGCTGATCAGTATGGACCTCCTCAGCTGACACATCCAGCTCAGTATGAGTCATATTATTATGATCCTATAGTCAGGAGAGGATCTAAAAGTCAGAAGAAGAAGAAGAAAGCCGCACAAAAGGCAAAGGTCAGCAGTCCACCCACTCAGAAGATCAGGACTCCTGAACCTGAAAAGCCTAAAAAGTCAGCATCGACTAGTCCAGTGGTCAGATACGTTGACGCAAATGGAAAGAAGTTGTCTGAGACCACCAGGGTCATAAGACAAATATGGGTTACCAAAACTAACATCTAAGGACCCAAAATCAAAATAAAGGGTACCTAAATATAATTCTGTTTTGCAGGTGCACAAAGATCCTTGGTATGTGGACAGCGGATGCTCAAAACACATGACTTACCAAAAGGACTTGTTGAAGAATTATACAACTGAAGAAGGACCCCGAATCGAGTTTGGAGACAATGCCAAAGGCTATACCAGAGGCTATGGAACACTCAGCATTGGAACTGCCAAAGTTGCAAGAGTATCATATGTTGAAGGACTTCAGCATAACCTTCTCTCTGTTAGTCAATTTTGTGATAACTCGAATAGAGTGATATTTGACGCTGGTTTATGTGATGTTATTGAAAAATCCACAAGGAAAACAGTGTTATCAGGTTCGCGCAAGAAGAATATCTATGTAGCTGACTGGAACTCAGCTGAACCTGAAGCTTGTCTGTTGGCGAAGAATGACAGCAGAACGGGTTTGCTTTGGCACAGGAGACTCAACCATCTCAACTTCAATACGCTCAACAAATTAGCAAGAAACACTCTAGCAAGAGGACTGCCGAATGAAGTATTCAGCAAAGACACTCAGTGTGAAGCATGTCTGAAGGGAAAGAAAACAAAGAAACAAAACCCACCTGTTCCATCTCCTTCCACTGATGGAATCCTTCAGCTGCTACATATGGATTTTGTTGGGTGATGATTCTATCCTCAGCAGTATTAGATATAGTGGGAAATGATTCTATCTTCTGTGCTGACCGATACTCAGTAGCCTTGTGCTCTGAATTAGTCTAAAGATTTGAAGATCCCAAAACCCTATCTTGATCGGTGAACCTTTAAGTTGTAACCTATTTTTGTCTATGAGGTTTCAGACTCAGTAGACCCTCTGCTCTGGTTCAGGCATTCAGTTGCTTATCCATCTCAGCACCAGAAGTAGAAGACTCAGTAAATACTTGGACTCGGCGAGAGCGATATGCGAAAGGAGTCAGTGGAACTGAACTCAGCAGGAGTAGTTCACTGTACTCAGAGTTGATCTTCAGTAAAGCAGACTCAGCAGGAGTTGACTACTGAATCAAAGATCAGACTCAGCAACGGTCAGACAGTCATCTGAACTGTCAGATCTTTCAAAGACAATCAGCATAGTCAAGTACGAGGAAGAGAGAAGTCAGCTTCAAATCTCCTTGAAGTCTGTTCTGTCTCAACCACTTTCTAAACCTCGACCAATGACAAGCAGACACCTGTCCTATACCTACTAAAGCTGCAAGTCAACAACTTTCCGGAAAAGAGGGAAAAGACTCTGCAAATGCTACAAAAGAGTCGTTAGCTACCCAAAAGAGAGAGACAAAGGATCATCGTCTCCAACGGATCTTTCCTAGTCTCTTCTCTATAAATAGAGGGATAAATCAAATTTGAAGCTCACGGAAAAATACGACGACGCGAGAAAGAAAAAGAAAAACCGCATACACAGAACATTCAAACGAGCAAACTCGAAAAGCCTAAGTTCTCCGCAAGAAGTGCGAAGAATCCATCTCCGGCGAAGAACTATATTCTAGCTCTTAGGGAACCAAACTGAACTGTCAAATACAGCCTCTAGTATCCAAACGACGATACACGAACCCAAAGTCATACTCAGTTGTTCGTCGTTCTAGAAGCCACTTCTTTGTTCCCTATCCCTCTAACCTGTTCAGCAAGACACTATCCTAAAAAGGATTGTTCGTGTTTAAGTTGAGAAATCGGTTTTCAGGTATATTCACCCCCCCCTCTACACCTGAACGTGCTCTCGGGACCAACAGATTTGTTCGGTCCAGTCTCTCCGGTGACGATCAGAGGCAAGAAGTATGCATTAGTGGTATTTGATGACTACTCGCGCTACACATGGGTCATATTTATTCCCAACAAGTCTGACGTCAAAACAGAGTTACCAACGCTTCTGAAAAAGCTCAGTGTCGAGAAGAACCCCATAATTGTCAAAATACGTTCAGACAGAGGAACTGAGTTCCTTAATTTCATGGTGGAGGAGTTCTGCAAAACAGAAGGAATAGAGCATGAGACATCTGCTGCGCACACCCCTCAGCAGAATGGGGTTGCTGAACGAAAGAATCGAACACTCAAAGAAGCAACAAGAACTCTACTCGCAGACTCAGGACTCCCATCCAAATTCTGGGCAGAAGCTACTGACACTGCATGTTACACTCAGAACCGATCTCTACTGACAAAGCAGCATAAGAGGACACCATATGAACTATGGAACGGCAGGAAGCCTTCTCAATCTTATTTCCATATTTTTGGGTGTTCGTGCTTTATCCACAATAATGGGAAAGATCAGCTGAAAACTTTTGATAGCAAGTCAGATCAGGGAGTGTTCTTAGGATACTCCCGGGTCAGCAAAGCTTTCAGGGTATTCAACTATCGGACACTTTGCATGGAAGAAAGCCCTCGTGTTGTTTTTAATGAGTTTGCTACTGAAGACAGGAGCAATAACTCTAAATCTGAATCTGAGGACATCAGTAAGCAGCTACAGGATATGAGCTTAAAAGACAAAGTCGAAAAGATCCAGCCATGTTGGGATGATGATTCAGATGAGGAAACTGAAGACAAGTCTACTGAATCTCTACCTACAGTAGAGGTAGCTGAGCAGATTGACTCTCCTGAACAGAGTCAATCCCAGGTAACTCAGGTCGATGAAGAAACCCAAGAGGTAACTGAGACCACTACTGAGACTAACAACTCAGGGGGAACAACTGAAGTTCCTGAGCTAAATGCCCCTGAACCTGGTGACTCGGTAGATCACACTCTCATAACTGAACTGCTTCAATCTCATAATAGTACAACTGAAATGCCTAACTCACCTACTATTTGTGTTGAAAAAAATTTAGATGAAGAGCTGAAATATCGAAGATCGTGGCTGGATGCTCATACTTCTGATTTAATCATTGGAGATCCTTCGGTAAGCGTAAAGACAAGATCCAGATTCTGTCAGGGAGAAAGCGCCTTATACTCCTGCTTCTTGTCTACTGAAGAACCTCAGACAATCGATGACGCACTGAACGATGCTGACTGGATCACAGCCATGCATGAGGAGCTGAATCAGTTCATGAGAAATGAAGTTTGGGAGCTTGTTGACAAACCCCGGCATCAACATGTGATTGGAACAAAATGGGTCTTCAAGAACAAGCGGGATGAAAACAACGTCATAATAAGGAATAAAGCAAGACTCATGGCAAAAGGCTACTGTCAAGCTGAAGGGATAGATTTCGACGAGACTTTCGCTCCAGTTGCAAGATTGGAGGCAATCAGACTATTCCTAGCCTACGCAACACATCAAAGATTCAGAGTCTATCAAATGGATGTGAAGTCTGCTTTCCTGAATGACGTGCTGAAAGAAGAAGTCTATATGGAACAACCGCCCAGCTTTCAGCAGGGACATCAATTTTATAGACTCAGAAAGTCTCTGTATGGGTTAAAACAAGCACCCAAGGCTTGGTACGATACCATATCTGAGTTTCTTCTTCAGAAAGGTTTTCAGAAAGGCACAGTAGATCGCACATTATTCAACATTCGGCTGGAAGACAACCTATTACTCGTGCAGATCTACGTAGATGACATCATCTTCGGCTCGGAGAACGTCATCATGTGTCAGCAGTTTGAGAAAATGATGAAGGATAAGTTCGAGATGTCAATGATGGGAGAAATGAACTATTTCCTCGGCTTTCAAGTCAAACAATCTGAGAAGGGAACGTTCATTAATCAAGGAAAATACACTCGAGACCTCTTCAAAAGATTCGGTTGCACATCCGGCAAACCTATCAAGATCCCGATGAACACGAATATGAAGATTGATCTTGATAAAGAGGGAGTATCAGTAGACCAAACTGAATTTCGTGCTATAATTGGTTCTTTATTATAATTAACAGCTACTCGTCCTGACATAACTTATGTTGTACGTGTTTGTGCTCGATTTCACGTGAATCCAAAGCAGAGTCACATGGACTCAGCAAAGAAGATTCTCCGCTATCTCAGAGGAACACCTGACATGGGTTTATGGTATCCAGCTGATGATAATATAGAACTAACTGGTTATTCTGATGCTGACTATGCAGGGTGTAGAATTGACCGAAAATCAACTTCAGGAACGTGTCAGTTCCTTGGCAGTAAGCTGATCTTATGGTTTTCAAAGAAACAGCACTTAGTAGCCACGTCAACTACTGAAGCTGAATACATGGCTGCCAAAAGTTGCTGCGCCCAAATCCTTTGGCTGAGACAGCAGCTACACGACTATGACGTCATTCAGAATGAAGTGCCAATCTTCTGCGACAGTGCCAGTGCCATTGCAATCACTCAGAATCATGTACTCCATACAAGATGCAAGCACGTGGACACCAGACATCACTTCATTCGTGACTGTTGGTCCGGAGACGATAGTCAGGTGTAGAGGGGGGGGTGAATACACCTGACCACAGTTTCTTTTTCTCAGAACGCAAAGGACAGATGAGTTGTAGGTTGCAACTGATGAAAAGTGTCAAATAGTAACCTTCGATTGCGGGTCAAAAGTGTGCCAACTACTGAGCTCTCCTACTGACTTTTGTTAGTACTTGAAACTCAGGCGGAGACGTTGTGCGGAAAAGAGTGTGGGGCCCAGAGATTCGTCTCAGTTTGAAAACGTGATTTTCACAAATCAAGTAATTTGGCTAGTGCGCTTTGAGAATACGTTTTATGCAAATATATGATTTTTAATCAGTTTGTATGCAATGCAATAAAACAGTAAATAACACAAGCAATTTTTAATGTGGTTCGGATACGCAAGATCCTACGTCCACGGTCCTGCCGAACAGGAGTTCTTGTTGATTTATCTGCGCAAGTCTCAGCAAGGAATACATGCTGCACCGGATGACCCTTCTAAGTTATAGTCCTTAGCGACTTTACAAATCAAACCGAAGTTTGAAAGGGAGGGGATAATCTCCAACTAGGAAGGAGTTCTTACAGTAAGAACAATCACTAAAAGGGAACTCCTTCGAATTTCTAAGCTATAGATTTGGCAATGAGCTTAGCTAGAGAAGAGGGATTTAAAGAACTCTAGAGAGAAGAACTAATGATATTCTATTGGGCAAGTTCTTCGCTGAATTGATCTTGAATGCGCTAGAGTTGTTCGAAAGCTTGAGCGTTTTTCCCTTGATATCCTGTGCGTGAAGCTCGGATTTCTTCTCTATTTATAGCAGCTTTAGTTGGTCAGAGCTATTAAAGCGTTGTCGGCTTCTCATTGGTCGAGGTTTGTGGTAGGTGAGATTATGTCAGACATCGGAGTTGACTCTCTCAAATCCTCGTATGTCTTCTGCTGACTTTCTAAATGACTTTAGCGGCTGAGTCGTTTTCTGTCGGATACAGTAGACTTTAAGTAGTCTCTGTCTTCTTCGTCTGAGTCGGCTGATAAGAGATATTCTCTTGAGTATGGTCAGCTGATGACTGCGAATGTACTGAGCTTGCCTAGAGTTCTTCTGCTGATGAGATGTCTTCTACTGAGGCGAAGATCAGCTGATAACTTAAGAACGCAAGCAATTACACTGATGATGTGGGGTTTTGGAAGGTAACTTCGACAGAAGATCAATCCAACAATTTACCCCGTACAAGACTTAGACAAAAAGATAGATAATAAAAACAGTCTAGCCTATACATCATCTAGTCCTATCAAGACACTACACTACTGATATCAGCTGGGTTTTGGGATCTTCAATTCCATAGTACTACTATGATTTCCCCCAATATTATTTTAACCACTAACAGCTGAATACCATCTACTGACTCATAACCCAACAATTTCCCCCTAATTGATGATGCCAAAACCTCTATAAAATATAAAGAAAGAATACTAAACTACTGACATAGATAGACTTCAGAACCGAATCGGTTAGCCTTAAGAGTTCAGCAGTTGAGAGATAGGCAAAATCAGAGAAACGGTTATGTGTGAGTGTGTGTCAGATCACTTCAGTGATCAGTTTTAATAAGCATAACACAACTAAAAGCCTTAAGACAATGAGTAATTGTCTGGCCAGAAGAAAAGGAACTGATATATATGAAGAAGATTACGGGGTTCCTATTCTTCTATACGGGGGATGAGAAGACTATTGCTAACGCCCGAATCTCGGGTCTTCTTCTTGAAGTCTTCGGACACTGCCGCCAGGATGATCCGAGGCCATAATATTTGTAAATCCTTGCACGCAACATCCGGATTTCCTCGAGATCGCAGGAATATCGGGACTTAGATCATGATGGTAAGGCTCGCCGTTTCGATCTCATCTTCTATCTCCTTCGTGCATAGCACGCCACGAGTAGTCCTAGGAGGAGGGATGCGTCCGAATCTTGGAGCTCGAGGGGTATCTTCTCTCTTTCCATAATCGTAGGAGCCGATCTCGAGCCGGGCATTGTATTGATGAATAAATTCTTCAAAGAGTTGATCGCTGGTATCCCGGATGGATAGAAGCCCCATACATAGTATCCCTTGATAAATTCTTCTTTGAGTTCCTCCCACTGCTCGTTCAGTTCTGCTGGCACCCATCTGTCTATATGAGGAATATGAGCTTTCTTGATGTAAGGTGCTCTAGGTGCTCCTCTCCTGTAAGACCTTGGGATTTGCCTTTTTCTAATCTACTACTGGCTCGCTGGCTATCTTATCTGTCAGTTGAATGATCTTAGTCAGGTCAGCCAATCTTTTCTTCTCTCTGAGACCCGCTGATCTAGCATCTCCTCTTCGGAGATTTAATCCCTTCAGCGTGGCCTCCCAGGTTGCTCTGTCCTCGGCCTCTTGCTCAGGTGTAAGAGTAGGAGTATAAGAACTCTGAGCTAAGGGTAGGACTTCAGTAGAAGACGCTTTGGCTAGCTCCTCTTGAGCTTTCTTCTTTTGTTCAACAAGGATCATTTTAGCCTTTTCTTTGGCAATCTTGCCAATTATTTTTCTAGGCTTCTTAGCCTTCTTAGCTTCTTCAATCTGCTGTTCATGATCCAGCTGATCTTGCAGCTTCTGAGCAACTTCTTTATCAAATGCCTCCTGCTCCGCTTTGGATTTAAATTTAGGCGTCAGGGAAGATGGAGGAGTAACTTCAGTTGTGATCTCCTTCCCCGGCCTTTGCGGTGGCAGTGGCTCATCGAGAAATTGAGCAATATCTTCAATATGCTGAGCAGTTGAAACATTTGCTGGCTCAGTCACAGCTGGTTGGACTTCTGGGACTTGGACATTTCCAGGAAGGGATACTTCAGAACTGGTTCCAGCCTGTATAGCTGAACCTTCCCCCTGATTTCCTTCCCCCTGATTTCCTTCCCCCTTACTAATAGCTTGGACTTCTGGGCTCTCTCCACCTCAGCCTGTTCCGCCTCAGCCTGTTCATCTATCACGGCTTCTTCCCCCTTTTTGGCATCATCAGCCAGGGAGAGGCGAGTGCGGATGGTTGTCACCTCCTTATCCAAATTAAAGAAAAGATTCTTGATGAAGGTGGCGGTGGATTCGAAGTCTTTGACTGCATTGCAGTATTGCTCCCATTCCTTCTCCTGATCAGCTCTAAATTGTTTGAGTTGGGCTGCGGACTCCTGTCTGAGTTTCAGCAGAGACTGATCATGAGATTCTGTCATCTCCTTCTGAATTTCTTTGAGTGCCTCCGCCTTTGTTGTTGAATGGCTTTCGAAGGCTCGAGGAGGCCACTCTGTTTCTTTCATCCATAGTGGCTTGGATCGCCGCAAGGCCCCGAGTCACCGCCGAGAATGACCTGGCCGAGAGATAAGGAGCTGCTGACTTTGAGCGGCTAAGTCCGCCTTCTGAGCTCTAAGGGTAGCCTCGATAATCTCTTGAATATTGACTGAAGAAGTAGGAGTTTCGGAGACCTTCTCAACCCCTACTGCCAGTCGGTCGACGCTCTCGGTCCCGGGCTTTGGTGTCTCGACCCCATTTGAGATGAACGTCTTTTGCAAGGAGTCGATTCTTATCTCCCTGTCGCCTGATGGCTTTGTTGACCGACTTAGAGGTCACGGAACCGATGGGTTTGATCTGATAACTGCTGGTTCCGAGCCTCTGCTCAGATATCGCGATCTGTTGCGCTCGACTCGGCTTCGAGACAACTAGGGCATCACCTGATGTGGAGGGTGGTGGTGATTAGCCCTGTTCGCGAGGAGCGTTACCCTCAGCAGATCTTCCCAAATCTGCATCCTTGGGTGGCGCCTAATCCATGTCA
This sequence comes from Lavandula angustifolia, assembly GCA_028984105.1. Classification (NCBI taxonomy): domain Eukaryota; kingdom Viridiplantae; phylum Streptophyta; class Magnoliopsida; order Lamiales; family Lamiaceae; genus Lavandula; species Lavandula angustifolia. Next base: position 12,364,339 of record CM054805.1, read on the forward strand.
TCATCATTATTGTCATCGTCGTTGTCATCACCATGATGAGATGGAGGCGAAAGGCTGTTGACTGGAGCTGAGGATCTTAAGCTTAGCAGATAGAGCATAGCAGCGCGAAGATCCTCGAAGGAAGCTAGATCAGCTGGTTCCCCAAACCCTATAGCTGATTGCAAGCTCTGCTCTTCTGTCAGTAGGGACAAGGCTGACTGAGTCCTGATAAGTTCTTCAAGAATACCCCAGCTAAGGAATCTCAGTAGCATTTGTGTCCTGGCCCTTATGGCAATATCGACCAGATCCCGATGTTCAGCTATTTCGGGGATCTGAGCACTGACCTCTCCAGTGGCTCGGAGACGGGTGGAGTGCATGGTCGTCCACTCTGAGGAAGTTTCCTTAGTTGGTACTCCAGTGTCCGACTGAGTCTCTGAGGAACTAATCCGCTGGACTTTATCTTTCAGCGTGGCACCTTCTATGCCTGTGTCCGCGTCAAGTGGTGGATCCTCCTGAGTGGGTGGAGGACAGGCAAGTTTTGCTGGAACCTCAGAAGGTCCAGGCTTGCTGAGCCTCTTCCTCTTAGGCGGGTCGGCGCGAGGGGGCAAGTCGGAAGTGACTCTTTTCTGCTCAGGCGGCCCTCGCCCGATGGATTTCTCAGCAGCGGCTCTTGTCTTGGACTTTATGAGCTTGCGGTCGAAATATCTCGCATCAGCAAAGGCTGAGCGATCTGATACTGACTCTTCGATAATTACGGACATCTTTGTCCCGTACAGTAGCTTTCCCACACTTACAAGGCTCCTCTCTCCTGTAGGTGTGGCTGCGAACTTCTGAGCCTGAGCTTTAAGCTTGGCTACATAGTAGTCAGTCCAATTGACTCTGACTCCATCATCTATTATCATCATCAGCTGAATGCGAGGCTTGGATAGCTGATCATACGAACTAGCTGAGCTCGTAAGAATATGTGAAACAATGTATGCGAGCCCTCGGTACTCTGGTAGCAGCAGATTCTTCGGCAGAGCTGTCTTGAAGACTACGTCGTTTCTGCCACAGAATTTCTGAACATAGGAGTTAATCTCTTTCTCCTTGTATCCAATGGGTGAGACTCCGTGCGCTGGGAGATCAAAGGTCAGCTCCACGGCGGATCGGATATCGATGATATGTTCACTGGCATCCCAAGATTGAGGGACAACTTCCTTCATGTATGAGAACCTGGATTCCTCCACGCCTGTATCTAGGGTTCTCCAGTTGTAGTAGACTTCTGCAACTTGTCTGGGCAAGTATGCTCTTGGTTGCTTCGAGACGATAAGCTCCAGTCTGGAAGTCTCGAGAGCCGTGAAGACGGGCTCAAGATATGGAAGATCAGCTTGGTGTAGCGCCATCGTCGGTTCGAACAGGATTCGGGACTTGATGATTTCATCGATGTTGGAGGGTGTTTTGACAGCCATATTATCGTAAATGTAGAGCTTGGTTGAAAAGAAAGTTCAGATTTAGAAGAGAAGATGAATCGAAAATGCTGAAATTTCTTAAGCTCTAATGGCGATAAAAGTGTGAAAGTGGATTTGAGGTAGAAGATGAAAGATTTTATATGATCGTGCATATCAAACAGTTTAGATTGGACGGGTTCAATCTAAATTTTTTAATGACGGTTGTGATTTGATGTTACAAATGGAATGATTACACAAGCCGCCTCTACCATCTTGTTGGTCCCGAGTGTACGGTCAGGTGTAGAGGGGGGGTGAATACACCTGATTCGATTTCTTAACTCGAACTCGAACAGTCCTATTCAGGATGGTGTCTGACTGAAACAGTTCAGCAGACCAGACAACTGTTCTGAATCGAGTTAAAGGCTAAAAGAGTACTGACTCAGCTGAGATCTGCTAACTGACTAGGTCAGAATTCAGTATCGATCAGTGAGAGTTCAGTGTGCGGAATTGTGTAGGCCCAAATCAGTTTTAATGAGGAAAACGTTTTATGCAAGTCTCAGTTCAGTAGATTTAAAAGTTCAGTATGCTGAGACAGTTGATTGATTTTAAATATGATGTTCAGTAGGAATAGTAAAATCAATGCAACAGTTAAGAAAGCAGTAAGAGACACAGGATTTTTAAAGTGGTTCGGATATCGCTCAAATCCTCGTCCACTGTCCCGAATGATTAGGAGGCTATTTATTATCCTGAGTTAGTCTCAGTCAGCTTGCACACTGGGCAAAGCCGCGTCTTGGTTTTTATACTGATCCAAGTCTCAGTTTACAACACTATCAAACTTAAAGTGTTTGACAAACTTCTCCAACCGTGAAGGAGTCCTTATACAATAAGGATTGGGTTCAAATGTGAACTCCTTCGTCTAAGCTATAGATAAGAACGGTTGAGCTTAGGGTTAGAGGGATAGGGAATATGAGAGAGTAGCTTCTAGATCGACGAACAGCTGAAGGTAAGCTATAAGTTCGTGTAACGTCGATTGGATACTAGAGGCTTTATATGTTGGTTTAGCTTGATTCCCTATGAGCTAGAATGTAGTCTTTCGCCGGAGATTGTTCTTCGAGTTCTTGCTAAGACTTTGTTCTTTGGAATTCGCTCTTTTTCGCGCTCTCTCTAGTTCTTGGTTTCTAGAGTTGAGTGCTTCAAATCTTGAATGATCCCTCTATTTATAGAGCAGAGATTGAAAATAGATCCGTTGGAGACGATCTTCTTCTCTCTCTTTCTTTTTGGTAGCAAACGGCTCTTTTGGTGTAGGTAACAGTGTACTTTCCCACCTTTTTAGGTAAAAGGTTGACTGCAGCTTTAGCAGGTGAGAAGACACGTGTATGCTTGTCATTCGTCGAGGTGGATGGAGTGGTTGAGACAAAGACAAACTTCGAGACGGGACGAAGCCGACTTCTCTCTTCCTCGTACATGACAATGCCGATTGTCTTTCAAAAGATTCGACTGATCCCGAAGACTATCCGCCGTTCCTGAGTTCGACCTTGTATTCGGTAGATAGAGCTCGCCGAGATAAGTCTATCGATGATCGCTTTGAGTCCAAGTGAACTACTCCCGCTGAGTTCGGTTCAACCGACTCTCTCGCATATCTTGCTCCTGCTGAGTCCAAGATCACCGAGTCGTCTGCATCGGTGCCGAGGCAAATAAGCTACCGAGCGCCTTGACCGGAAGCAGAGTGTCTACCGAGTCCGAAACCTCGAGACAAATACGAATACAAAGGAATGGTTCACCAATCAGATAGGGTTTTGGGATCTTCAAATCTTCTCAACAGTTCAGAGCACGAGGCTACTGAGCGTGATTCAGTATAGAAGATAGAGTCATTTCCCACAAGTATGATCATGCTGAGGATTGAATCATCACCCAACAATTTCCCCCTATTTGATGATGCCAAAACCTATCATCTATGTCCTATCAACTATGCTAAACACTAACTTACTCAGAAACAGAACTCCTTACAAATATTACAAGTAGGATCAGTGGAGTTGTCTGGTAAGTGCTAGACTACTGAGGGAGACAGGGCAGAACAATTTCCCCTTTACAATAATTTCCCCCATGCAACAATTTCCCCTTAAGAGAAATAATAACTCTTCGAAAGTCTAGTCTATCAGAGATCTAACCGAGCAAAAACTGACAAGTAAATAAACAAAGTGTGTGTGTGTCAGTAATCACTTCAGTGATTCTGAGTGTTAAAGCATAAAGCAAACACGGCTATTTAGATAACAAGTAGTTGTCAGAGCCAAAAGAAGATTTGTATATATATATTAACTAGTTCAGTACATTACAAATCTTGCTAAGCTAGAAGGAGAACTAAGAGGGAGAACCCTTAAACTGCTGAATCCTATTCATGAAACCTTGGGATTTATCTTCAGGCAGTGGGACTCCATACATTCGAACGTGTTCTTCCTCGCCCCGGGTATTCGGCGAAGTCTGCCCGGATCATCTTGTTTTAGACCTCTGTTCAACGCAGCATTCTTCACTTCTTGTTCAATCATTCCGAGATGTATCGAGTCGTCTTGTCTTCCGGGTGGAGGAATGATCCTTGCTTCGAGAACGCCGACTACTACCCCTTCGATTCTTGCTCGCGTGCATATATGGGTAAAGATCGGGTTCGAGTAATGGTCATCCACTCGACATAGGCATCGGCCTTAGACATTTCGTGCCGAATCGCGAGAAATAATTTCTCTTGATAAACTCTATCTTAGCCGATTCCCATCTCTGATTGAACTGAATAGGCATCCATTCGTCTGATCTCGGCCATCTATGTGTTTTCAGATCGTTTAGCTTCCTGAACCTTCTGTATTGATAAGGAATGTCAGCTTTCGAAGGAACTCTCAGCCTGGCCTCTTGTTCAGTATGCTTCCTGAGTGCCTCAAGGTCCGCCAAATGTATCCTCCGTGCAGCGGCCTCTATCTGTCTAGCTTCCTCTCCTCTGTAGAGATATCTATCCATCGAGCAAAGATTTCTTCAATTTCTCGCATCTTGCTCTTGAGGCTTCGAGGAGCTTGTTCGATTCGAGCAGGGGTACTAGATCTAGATTTGGATGTACCCCGCCTTTCAGCACTCTTCGCTTCTTGCTCCTTTTCTTTTTCTCTCGTCCTCTTCATCTCGTTATGATGAGCTTTCTCGGAGGCGTCTAGCGTTCTCTTTCCTCCTCCGGATGGGGCTTTAGTCTTTCCTTTGGCGAGGCTTAGACTTTGGCTTGTTAGCCGCTTCGGCCTCGCAATTTCTCCGCCGTCTCTCATCCGCAGCCTATTTGGGCTTCCTCCTCGCAGATATGTACATTAATCTCTTTCTTTGGAGGGGTTGGAATTTTAAGCTTCGTTTGCCCTTGCCTTCTTGAACCGGTGGTGGAAGAGGAGCCTCTTCTTCTTCGAGTCCTCCACCGCCTGTTCGGCGTACTCGGCAACCTCCTTAATAATGTCTTTGGGAGTCCGGGTTGCCCGAGTAGTCTCGTCGGGGTCCTGAGCCACTTGGGCCGGTTTTAGCTGTGCTCGCAGCCGAAACACCCTGGGCCTCACCCTTCTGAGACTGAGTTTGAGTCTGGGATGACTTCAGTGTAGCTTCCCCCTTAGATTTTGGACTTTTGGTGGGAGTCAGCTTCTCAGTACTCTTCTTTCCTTCCCTTTTTCCTTCACTTTCCCCCTTTTTGGCATCATCAATGAGCACCGGGGTAGGGACTAGGACTGACTTCTTCAGACTTTTGTAGGAGGTTGACAGCTCATCAAGATGATGGTGGAGCTTAGTTAGAGCCTCATGTAACTCGTTCCTCTCCATGGTAAGGTCTTCCTTGTACTGCTTGTGAGAGAGGTCAGCTGCTTCCTTGAAGTCTTTCAGCTTCTCAGTGATCTTGTCTTCCAAGGCCGGTTGGATATTCTCAAGTCTTTGTTCGGTGGCCTCGGATTGTTCGGTGATAGCGTCGGTATGAGCCAGTTTAGAAGCCAAAAATTCATCAAGTAGCTTGGCTTGGCTCTCCCGAAAGATCTTGAGCCGAGCTTCGAATTTGACTTCTTCTTGAGCCAACGCTTCGAAATAAGCGCGGAAACATCGGGGGCGGCCGATGAAGAGACGGAAGACTTCAGCCCCCGAAGTTCTTTAGTCGTGGCTTGAGCGATGCTGCTTCCATGTCCTATGGATAGCCTTCGCAAGATCTCAATTTTTGATCCCTTGGGCGGTTAAGGCTTTTGCCACCGATCGAGATCTCTTTGCGGTCGGGTCGGGCGCCGCTTCGAAAGTCGATCGCAAAGAAGAGCCGAGCGGGCTCGCCGAGGACGAAGCACCCAGCCTTGGACTTCTCGGGACCAAGGATACCGAGTGGTGGTGCTGCTTCGGTATGGGTATCCTTGTCTCGTGGATGTCCCTCATCGGGCTTTCCGGGGCTCGAATCATCGGGTGGGTCCTCGGTCATCATGATCGACCCATCGAGGGTGCTGAGCCTTCTGCTTGTTTGTCATGTATCATCGCAAGCATAGCGGCCCTCAGATTCTCCATGGTGCTGAGGTCAGCAGGCTCTGAGTAGCCTATTTGCTGCCTCAACTTCATCTCTTCTTCATGGAGTTGCTGACAGGAGTAGTGGAGAACAAGGCGAAGTAGATGCGGCCACTCCTGAAAGCGAAGAAGCATGTGGAGCCTTGTTGTTTTGGCAATGATCATCAAGTCTGAATGATCAGCAAGCTCCGGTATCTGTTGAAGGATCTCACGGGAGGCTCGAGATAAGATCATTGAAGCTTCCATCCCGATTGATTCACCTTCAGATGCAGTCTCAGACTCCAAGTCTATGTGTGAAGTCTGCTCTTCAATTGGAGGGACTGAGCTGAGTGGAGGGACAGAAAGGGGGCTGTCTAGGCGCTGAATATCTGCGCTCTGAGCTTCAGAAGCATCCCCTTGGTCCCTTTCAGTGGAAACAATCTTCTCCACTGACTGAGTCTTCTTAGAAGACTCGGACTCATCAACCAGCTGCAGGGGCTGAGTAGTCTTCTCAGGAGTCTGTTCAGCAGGCACTTCTGGAACCTCCTCAGTAGCTGCCACCTCAACGGATTTCTTCAGTTTCTTTGCCGGTGCCTTAGGAGTTTTAGCGGGAGGGGTTCTTTTCTTTGTAGGCGTAGCCTGCTGAGACTTTGATTGCGGAGAGACTGCTGAGGGTCCTGACCCTATCTGCTGAAGCGCTGCTGTCTAGTTGTGAAATCTGACCTTCTTCACATTGAAGTACTCCTTGTCACTGTAGGTGATAGGCTCAGATCCACATAAATCTTCGATCATGATGGACAGTTTAGTCCATACAGCAATTTGCCCTTTGCGCTCAGCATGTTCGATGTCTTGTCGAACTTAGCAGCCTGAGCCATGAATTCTCGGAGAAAGAACTCCGTCCAATTAATCTGGGCTCGGTCGTATATGGCCATCATCATCTGAATCTTAGGCCTCGACACCTGGTCAAACGACCCTGCTTGGCTTGTCGATGGCTGCGTCACTATATAAGCAAGTGCCCCGAACCGAGGCAACATCTTTGTTCTTCGGAAAAGCAGCTCTGAAAGTAGTGGGCTTTCCACAGAAGACGGTAAGGTATTCATCAACTCGGTCGTCTCGTACCCGATCGTACTTGGTCCCTTCGGAGGGCAGATCAAAACTCCGCTTCAAAGCATCCTTGATGGACATACGCTTCAGCTCCGTAGTGGCGTTTTGGATAGAATGGGCAACAAATCTCGCCACTATGTCTCCGCACACTCGCGTCCGAATTCAATTACAGCTCCGCAACCTTGTCTCGGGAGGAAGAACGAAGGCCTCCTAGACAGAAATTTCTCCAGCCCTGACTCGCGCAGAGCTGAGAATATATCGTCCATGTACTCCAGATCGCATGAATAGAAATCCATGGTGGGTTCAAACCACACGCGATCCTTCTCCAGAATGTTCTGCATATCCGCTGGAGATATCATAGAGATATTGGTTTCCGCCATTGTACTGTTACAAGAAATGAATCGCACGTTTCTTGGATAGAACAAAGTCTTTGTACAATGCGATATCTTGAAACATATAACAAATACATTAACGGATATAAGCATACCAATAGATAAAATTCGAGATAAGATTGAGAGTGAAGTTGCAAGTAAGGATTGCGAATGCAGATCTCGGATTTTTTGGAATTTGAAAGTTATGAAGTATGTTAATGGCGGTTTCAAAGATATGATCGAATATATATATCAACTATGAAGGTGAACGGTTTTCGATCGAAGGCTGAATTTAAACTTGCTTTATGATATGGACGGTTAAGATTAGAAGTTAAAAATAGGCAATGATCACAAAAGGCGCCTAAGTCAAAGCCAGTTGTAAAATAGCCTAAGTAGTAACTGTGAAAAGACATGCATTAAATGCGTGCAGAGTTCAGCAAGCTTATGTATGGAATGTCGTGCATTAAATGTGAGCCGTTAATAATAAAAACAAACCAAAAGATATTAATGTCATGCTGAATCTTTGCCATAAATGCAAGGTCTTGTTGTATTAAATTACTACCGAGTAGAGATACGCAAACCCGTCACTGAACATAGTAGTCACTGATACCTCGTGTAGATGGTTTCGTCTCTACGTGCATGAATGTATCGCATCGAGAGTGAACATTCCCCCTTACCGAAATGTCTCTCTCCCGAAACCTCTTACCGGCCCGGGGTCAGTAGGGTCCAACAAGTACCTAGCTCTACCGAAAGTTCTCTCGAATACGGATTCGGCTAGAGGCTTGGTCAGTATATCGCCCCGTTGCTTGTCGGTATGGATCTTCTCCATCCCGATATCCTTTTTCTCGACATGGTCACGAATGAAGTGATGTCGATGTCCACGTGCTTGCATCTCGTGTGAAGTACGGGGTTCGAGTGATTGCAATAGCACGGTAATGCCGTCGCGAGAAAATCGGCACTTCATTCCGAATGACGTCATAGTCTCTCACTGCTTGTCTCGGCCAAAGGATGCGGGCACAACAACTTCCAGCAGCCATGTATTCGGCTTCGGTAGTCGACGTGGCCACCGAGTGCTTGTTTCTTTGAAAACCATGAGATCAGTTTGCTGCCAAGGAACTGACACGTTCCTGAAGTTGATTTTCGGTCTATTCTACATCCTGCATAGTCAGCATCAGAATAACTAGTTAGTTCAATATTATCATCGTTGGATACCATAAACCCATGTCGGTGTTCCTCGTAGATAGCGGAGAATCTTCTTTTTGCCGAGTCCATATGACTCGCTTGGGATTCGCCCGAAATCGAGCACGCCTACCTACATAAGTTATGTCGGGACGAGTAGCTGTTAGATATAATAAAGAACCAATTATAGCACGGTATTCGGTTTGGTCTACCGATACTCCCTCTTTATCAAGATCTATCTTCATATTCGTGTTCATCGGGATCTTGATAGGTTTGCCCGGATATGCACCGAATCTTTTGATGAGGTCTCGAGTGTATTTGCCTTGGTTGATGAACGTTCCCTTTTCGGATTGCTTGACTTGAAAACCAAGGAAGTAGTTCATTTCACCCATCATCGACATCTCGAACTTATCCTTCATCATCTTTTCAAATTGTTCGACACATGATGACATTCTTCGAACCGAAGATAATGTCATCCACGTAGATCTGCACAAGTAATAAGTCTTCTTCCGGTCGAATGCTGAATAGAGTGCGGTCTCATCGTGCCTTTTCGAAAACCTTTCCGAAGAAGAAACTCGGACAGGGGTATCGTACCAAGCCCCGGGTGCTTGTTTTAACCCGTATAGAGCCTTTCGAGTCTATATACTTGATGTCCCCGCCGAAAGCCGGGCGGTTGTTCCACATAGACTTCTTCTTTCAGCACGCCATTCGGGAACGCAGACTTCACATCCATTTGATAAACTCTCGAATCGTTGATGTGTTGCGTAGGCCGGGAATAGTCCGATTGCCTCCAATCTTGCAACCGGAGCGAACGTCTCATCGAAATTTATCCCTTCGGCTTGACAAAGTAGCCTTTAGCCACGAGTCTTGCTTTGTTCCTTACTATAACGTTGTTTTCATCTCGCTTGTTTTTGAAGACCCATTTGGTTCCTATGACATGTTGATGCTGGGGTCTGTCTACAAGCTCCCTTCCTTCGTTTCTCGTGAACTGATTTAGCTCTTCCTGCATAGCAATGATCCAGTCGGCATCTTTAATTGCATCCTCAATATTCGAGGCTCTTCGGTAGACAAGAAGCGGGGAAAATAATGCGCTTTCTCCTTGACGAGAAACTGGATCTTGTCTTGACATGTCTTGAAGGATCTCCAATTATAAGATCGAGCGGTGTGAGCATCTAGCCACGATCTACGATGTTTTAACTCTTCATCTGAAATTTGTTCAACACAGATAGTAGGTGAGTTAGGCATTTCAGTTGTACTATTCTGAGATTGAAATAATTCAGTAACAAGAGTATGATCTACTGAGTCACCGGGTTCAGGGGCATTCAGCTCAGGAACATTACTAGACGTTCCCCCTGAGTTGTTATTCTCAGTAGTGTTGGTCTCAGTTACCTCTACGGTTTCCTCATCGACCTGAGTTACCTGGGATTGATTCTGTTCGGGAGAATCAATCTGCTCAGCTACTTGCTCAGCTGGTTGAGATTCAGTAGATTTGTCTTCAGTTTCTTCGTCTGAATCATCATCCCAACATAGCTGGATCTTTTCAGATTTGTCTTTTAAGCTTAGATCCTGTAGCTGCTTACTGATGTCCTCAGATTCAGAATTTGAGTTATTGCTCCTGTCTTCAGTAGCAAACTCGTTAAAGACAACATGAGGGCTTTCCTCTACGCAAAGAGTCCGATAGTTGAATACTCTGAAAGCTTTGCTGACCCGAGAATATCCTAAGAATACTCCCTGATCTGACTTGCTATCAAAAGTCTTCAGCTGATCTTTCCCATTATTGTGGATAAAGCATGAACAACCAAAAATATGGAAATAAGATAGAGAAGGCTTCCTGTCGTTCCATAGTTCATATGGTGTTCTCTTATGCTGCTTTGTCAGTAGAGATCTATTCTGAGTATAACATGCAGTATCAGTAGCTTCTGCCTAGAATTTGGTTGGGAGTCCTGAGTCTGCGAGTAGAGTCCTAGCTGCCTCTTTTAGAGTTCTGTTCTTTCGTTCAGCAACTCCATTCTGCTGAGGTGTGCGTGCAGCTGAAGTCTCATGCTCTATTCCTTCTGCTTTGCAGAACTCCTTTACCATGGAATTAAGGAACTCAGTTCCTGCGTCCGAACGTATTTTTTTGATCTTGGTGTTCTTTTCGACACTGAGCTTTTTCAGAAGCGTTGGTAACTCTGTTTTGACGTCAGACTTGTTGGCAATGAATATGACCTATGTGTAGCGCGAGTAGTCATCTATGACCACTAATGCATATTTTTCGCCTCCGATCGTCCACTGGGGAGACCGGACCGAACAAATCCATATGTAGTACCGAAGGATTCCATCCGTGGAAGGCGATGGAACCGGAGGATTTTGATTCCTTGTTTGCTTTCCCTTCGGACATGCTTCACACCGAGTGTCTTTGCTGAATACTTCATTCGGCGGCCCCTTGCTAGAGTGTTTCTTGCAAGCTTGTTGAGCGTCTTAAAGTTGAGATGGCTGAGTCTTCTCGTGCCATAGCCACCCCGTGCGGTTGTCATTCTTCGCCAATAAGCAAGCTTCAGTGTTCACTGAGTTCCGATCGACCACATATATGTTCTTTCTGCGCGAACTCGATAACACCTGTTTTCCCTATGAATTTATCAATAACATCACGTAAAACCGGCGTCAAAAATCACTCTTTTTGAGTTATCACAAAATTGACTAACAGAGAGAAGATTATTTGAAGTCCTTCAACATATGATACTCTTGGAACTTTGGCGAGTTCCTATGTTGAGTGTTCCATATCCTCTCGTGTAGCCTTTGGCATTATCTCCAAACTCACTCGGGTCTTTCTTCGGTGATATAATTCTTCGATAGACTCCTTTGGTATGTCATGTGTCTTGAGCATCCGCCGTCCACATACCATGGGTCTTTACGCACCCGCAAAAACGTAATTTTATTCAGGTACCCTTCATTTTTGATTTTGGGTCCTTAGATGTTAGTTTTCATAACCCAAATCTGTCTAACAACCCCGGTGGTTTCGGACATTTTCTTTCCATTAGAGTCAACATATCTCGACCACCGGATGGTCAAAGGTGACTTCGAGGCTTCGAGGTTCGGGAGTCCTGATCTTCTGAGTTGGTGGACTGCTGACCTTAGCCTTCTGTGTGGCTTTCTTTTTCTTCTGACCTTTGGAGCCTCTTCTGACTATAGGTTCATAATAGTATGACCCATACCGAGTCTGGATGTGTCGGCTTTGGAGGTCCATACCGATCCGCCAATTTTGATTTCTTTGGTTCCCCCTTGATCGAACCGGGGTTTCTTGGCACCGATCTTCTTATCGAATGCCGATATGTGGAATGAGGTGCTTTCATCTTCTGTTTGTTCTTTGCTAGGGGGTTCAAGTATATTTGCGTTCATAGTCTCCCCTTGAACAAATCTATCAGCAAGCCGTACTTCTGAGTGTATTGGGGCAGATGTGGAAGCTCCTAGACTGAATCCAAGTCCTTCCTTGCAGTGCTTTGGCTTATTGCTTGCTAGCATAGCTTCTAATTTCTTCTCAGCACCCATGTACCTTTCAGTCATCAGGCTCCTCCAGACATCATCACTCTTCTTCAGTGTGTCGTGCTCGGTCTGAAGTCCCGACATTTCTTGCTTCAACGGACTCGGTTCCAGTATCTTTCGAGTCAAGTCATTGGTCAAAACCGAAATCCGATCTTCTTGATGCTCGAGACTTGGCCATCGAAAGTTTATTTCCTCCCCCGAGTCTCAACACAAGTCCTTCGGCCTCGCAGCAACCCGACTCTCCCGAGAAAGTCTCGATTCTCTATTTTCGGGGTATCCAACTCCCGAAGAGTCTTGCTGAGCCGCGAGACTCATCCGAATTTGTTCGTCGAGCGAGTTCTTCGTATGCGGTTGCGACGTCCAAATTCTCATCTGCACCTGAAATAGTGTCGTGTGTGCAAGTGTGAAGAGGATTTAAGTGGTTCATGAGAATTTACCTCATCCTCTTCGCCCGCCATCATGCCCTTTTCACCGATTCTTCGACTTCAAGCTCTAAGGCCATGAAAGCCGCATCATCATCCGATGAATCCATAAAGGAGTCGACCTCTTCGAGTCGTCCGAGATTTCGCCGCCTATGTAGGATTGTCTTTTCGGGCGAATTTCTCTCTCCTAGCCTTACGTGCTGCGCGTTCCAAACTATCGAGCTCGGGACAATCATACCGATAATGTCCCGGCTTCTTGCGGTTGTAACAAGCGATGACTCTTTCTTCTTTGCTTTCGCTATTCTTTGATGGTTCTCGAGTCATCTTTCTTTCGCATTCGAGAAGATTGTGAGTCGGGAGTGTGTTTCGACATATAATTTGACTTACCTTTCGTTTCCCGATAGGCTTTAGTCACTTTTCTGCGTCGCTCCTTCTCCTTCGATACTTTACAACGGAAAGTGCATACTTCGAGCGAGACTTCCTTCTTGTAAATCATTGAGTGAAGGTTCGGTCTTACTCGTCGTTTTGCTCGTTCTTTGGAGATCTTTGGCTCGACCGATGCTTTGAAAGCATGGTCGATTTTTGTGTCGCCTTGCTCTGCTTTCTTTGAGGTCCTGTCGAACTCAAACTCCTCCGCATGTAATTACGAAAAGATATGGTCGGGGAGACACAGCATCTAAGTCGGAATGTCGCAATAGAGTGGCAAAAGGTGTCCGGTGTCCATCCGGCGGTGCCCTCGGAATTTTCGGATTCATCTCTCGGTTCTTCGAATGTCTTTCCCGGCCCATTGATAGAGTTCATCGATTGGTAAATCGACGTTTAGATCTTCGATTTTATCCCCGGGCATGAGAGACAAGCTTTCCGGCTTTTGGAGTTCCAGCGCTAATTTGTTGGCTTTAATCTTCGAGTCCCTCGACTCGGCAGCGCAAGAGCATCCCGGCAGTTCTTTAGCAGTCTTGCATTCCTGAACCCTGCCAAGATAAGAATCACTAAGGGTGGTCAGTATGGCGTTTCTGGCAACACGGTCTAAATTGTGAAGCTTCTTCTCCTCAGGAGTGAAGAGACTTCTGTCTTTGGGAATCTTCTTCCCGGTCACCATTCCTCCTCCTTGAGCTTGGTCCTGAGTTACGACACTATCGATCACGGGAACGATAGGTCCATATTCAAGAACTTCAGTCATACTGTCATGGAGGGATATCAGATGTGCTTCCATTCTGACTCGCCATACTCCATAATTCTCCACCGAGAACATGGGTACCATCCTTATACCTGACATATCAGCCATGAAGAATATAGATATGAATGTAGAGTGATATGCAGTGAAAACGTTTTCCCTTGGATCCGTTCGAATAGACCAGTCTCAAAGATAACAAGAGTCAAAGAACTCCTGCTCTGATACCAATTGTTGGTCCCGAGTGTACGGTCAGGTGTAGAGGGGGGGTGAATACACCTGATTCGATTTCTCAATTTCGAACTTGAACAGTCCTATTCAGGATGGTGTCTGTCTGAAACAGTTCAGCAGACCAGACAACTGTTCTGAATCGAGTTAAAAGCTAAAAGAGTACTGACTCAGCTGAGATCTGCTAACTGACTAGGTCAGAATTCAGTATCGTTCAGTGAGAGTTCAGTGTGCGGAATTGTGTAGGCCCAAATCAATTTTTGTGAGAAAACGTTTTAAGTCTCAGTTCAGTAGATTTAAAAGTTCAGTATGCTGAGACAGTTGATTGATTTAAATATGATGTTCAGTATGAATAGTAAAATCAATGCAACAGTTAAGAAAGCAAGAAGAGACACGAGGATTTTTAAAGTGGTTCGGATATCGCTCAAATCCTACGTCCACTTGTCCCGAATGATCGGGAGGCTATTTATTATCCCGAGTTAGTCTCGGCCGGCTTGCACACCGGGCAAAGCCGCGTCTTGGTTTTTATATCGATCCAAGTCTCAGTTTACAACACTATCAAACTTAAAGTGTTTGACAAACTTCTCCAACAGTGAAGGAGTCCTTATACAATAAGGATTGGGTTCAAATGTGAACTCCTTCGTCTAAGCTATGGATATAACAAGTGAGCTTAGGGTTAGAGGGATAAGGAACGAGAATGTAGCTATCTAGAGCGACGAACAGCTGAGGGTTTAGCTATAGGTTCGTGTCAGTCGCTTGGATACTAGAAGCTTATGTCGGTTCAGCTTGGTTCCTTTTGAGCTGGATGTAGTCTTTCACCGGAGATAACTCGGTTGTTTCTTGCGGAGGACTTAGTCGTTAATATCGCTCGTTTGAATGCTCTCTCGTGTTCTAGGTGTGCGCATTCTCTCAAATCTTGAATGATCCCTCTATTTATAGAGCAGAGATTGAAATAGATCCGTTGGAGACGATCTTCTTCTCTCTCTCTCTTTTTGGTAGCAAACGGCTCTTTTGGTGTAGGTAACAGTGTACTTTCCCACCTTTTTAGGTAAAAGGTTGACTGCAGCTTTAGCAGGTGAGAAGACACGTGTATGCTTGTCATTCGTCGAGGTGGATGGAGTGGTTGAGACAAAGACAAACTTCGAGACGCATCGAAGCCGACTTCTCTCTTCCTCGTACATGACAATGCCGATTGTCTTTCAAAAGATTCGCGATCCCCGAAGACTATCTCGCCGTTGCCGAGTCGACCTTGTATTCAGATAGATAGGCTGCGAGATAAGTCTGCCGATGATCGGCTACGAGTCCAGATGAACTACTCCCGCTGAAGTTCGGTCCAACCGACTCTCTCAATATACTGCTCATGCTGAGTCCAGTATCACTGAGTCGTCTGGTACGGGTGCGGAGGCAAATAAGCTACGGAGCGCCTTGACCGGAGCAGAGTGTCTACTGAGTCGGAAACCTCGAGACAAATACGAATACAAAGGAATGGTTCACCAATCAGATAGGGTTTTGGGATCTTCAAATCTTCTCAACAGTTCAGAGCACGAGGCTACTGAGCGTGATTCAGTATAGAAGATAGAGTCATTTCCCACAAGTATGATCATGCTGAGGATTGAATCATCACCCAACACATAGACCCACGTAGGATTATGCGCAGTTAAGGTAAGTGAAAGGACATGCATTAAATGTGCTGCATGCAGCATTAAAGACTAAGTCATTTTAAATGAGAACGGTTTCCTACTGACTTATCCTTAAAAATTAATGGCGGGAAATAAATGCTCATTAACTACTGAGTGCAAGCGACTGAGATAATAAACGCTAGCATGCTTCTGATAAAATTAAGTATATTAAGACTACACAAACCTCTTCAGCTGATTTTACGATCAGCTGGTTACCGTTAAACTTAGGAGGATGATTGATGTGCTGATGACAACGTTCCCCCTTACTGTGTACAATTTCATTCTCCCGACTGAATCATTGTACTGAGTCCTTGACCTGTCATACTGATTTCTTCTACTGACTCTACTCAGTAGGTTCCAGTAGACCTAGCTCAACTGATAATTCTCTGAATCTGTTCTCAGCTAGTGGTTTGGTCAATATATCTGCCCTTTGCTTGTCAGTATGGATTTTCTCCATTCTGATATCCTTCTTCTCGACATGGTCTCTGATGAAGTGGTGTCGAATATCCACATGCTTGCATCTCGTATGGAGAACTGGATTCTGAGTTATTGCAATAGTGCTGGTGGAGTCACAGTAGATGGGCACTTCATCCTGAATTATACCATAGTCTCTCAGTTGTTGTCGAAGCCAAAGGATCTGGGCACAGCAACTTCCACCAGACATGTACTCAGCTTCAGTAGTGGACGTTGCCACTGAATGTTGTTTCTTTGAAAACCAAGATATTAGCTTGCTGCCTAGGAACTGACACGTTCCAGAAGTTGACTTTCGATCTATCATGCATCCTGCATAATCAGCATCAGAATAACCTGTCAGTATTAGATTATCATCAGCAGGATACAATAACCCTGCGTCAGGTGTTCCTTTTAGATATTGCATAATCTTCTTTGCTGAGTCTAGATGACTTCGCTTGGGATCCGCTTGAAATCTTGCACATACACCTAAAGCATAAGTTATATCAGGTCGGCTAGTTGTTAAGTATAATAAAGAACCAATAATAGTTCTATAATCAGTAGAGTTAACAGAAGCTCCCTCTTTATCTAGATCGATTTTGAAATTCGTATTCATGGGGATTTTGACTGGCTTGCTCGAATCGCAGCCAAATCTTTTCAGGAGATCTCTAGTGTACTTAGCTTGATTGATGAAAAGTCCTTCAGGTGATTGCTTTACTTGAAATCCAAGGAAATAGTTCATCTCTCCCATCATGGACATCTCGAATTTCTCCTTCATCATTTTCTCGAATTGTTGACATATAGTCACGTTTCTGCAACCGAAAATGATGTCGTCCACGTAGATTTGCACCAGTAGGATGTCATCTCCTGACTTTATGTTGAACAGGGTGCGATCTACTGTCCCCTTCTGAAAACCTTTCTGAAGTAGAAAGTCTGATAGGGTATCGTACCAAGCCCTGGGTGCTTGTTTTAACCCATACAGAGCTTTCCGAAGTCTGTACACCTGATGTCCCTGCTGAAAGCCGGGCGGTTGTTCCACGTAGACTTCTTCCTTCAGCACGCCATTCAGAAAAGCTGACTTTACATCCATTTGATGTACTTTGAATCGTTGATGCATTGCGTAAGTTAGGAATAGACGAATGGCTTCCAATCTGGCGACTGGAGCAAATGTTTCATCAAAGTCGATTCCTTATCCTTGACAGTATCCCTTGGCAACTAGTCGAGCTTTATTTCTGACAATGACGTTGTTTTCATCACGCTTGTTTTTGAAGACCCACTTAGTACCCATCACATGCTGATGTCTAGGTCTGTCAACAAGCTCTCAAACTTCGTTTCTAACGAACTGGTTCAGCTCTTCTTGCATGGCGATGATCCAGTCAGCCTCATTGAGTGCGTCCTCTATTGACTGAGGTTCTTCTGTGGACAAGAAACAAGAATAGAGTGAGCTTTCTCCTTGACTTAATCTAGACCTTGTCCTTATAGTTGTTGATGGATCTCCAATAATAAGATATGAAGAATGAGCGTCAAGCCATGAACGTCTGAATCTGGCTTCTTCTTATGATACTACTTCTGCACAGTCAGTAGGTGTGTTAGGCATTTCAGTTGTACTGTTCTGTGATTGCATTAGTTCATTAAGAAGGTTAGGATCTACTGAGTTTCCAGGTTCAGGGGCATTTAGCTCAGGAACAGTATTTGTTCCCCCTGAGTTTATATTCTCAGTAGGGGACTCAGTTACCACTGGGGCTTCCTCATTGACCGTTGTTACCTATTGTTGATTCTCTTCAGTAGAATCAACCAGGTCAGCTACATCGCTTGTTGGCTTAGTCTGAATTTCTTCATCGTCTGACTCATCATCCCAACAATGATGGATCTTTTCAGCTTTGTCGTTTAGTACGAGATCCTGTAGCTTGCTGCTGACATCTTCAGTATTTTTCTTTGTAGTTTTCCTGTTCTCAGTAACAAACTCATCAAAAACAACATGAGGGCTTTCCTCCACGCAAAGGGTCCGATAGTTAAAGATTCTGAAGGCTTTACTGACCCGAGAGTATCCTAAGAATACTCCTTGATCAGATTTGCTATCAAAGACCTTCAACTGATCTTTCCCATTATTGTGAATAAAGCAAGGACAGCCAAAAATATGAAAATGAGAAATATAAGGAATTCTCCCTTTCTATAATTCGTATGGTATCTTCATGTGTTGCTGTGTAAGTAGTGAGCGATTCTGAGTGTAGCAGGCGGTGTCAGTAGCATCTGCCCAGAACTTTGAGGGTTCTTGCTGCTTCTTTAAGTGTTCTGTTTTTGCGTTCAACAAGTCCGTTCTGCTGAGGGGTGCGAGCTGCTGATGTCTCGTGCTTAATTTCCTCCTTTTCGCAGTACTCTTTAACTACAGAGTTGAGAAATTATGTTCCTCTGTCTGAGCGAATTCTCTGTATCTTGATGTCCTTTTCCACACTGAGCTTTTTCAGCAGTTTGGGCAACTCAGTCTGGACATCAGATTTGTTGGCTATGAAGATGACCCATGTATATCTCGAGTAGTCGTCAATAACGACGAGGGCATACTTCTTGCCTCTTATAGTGACTGGAGAAACTGGCCCGAATAAGTCCATGTGTAGCAGCTGAAGGATTCCATCAGTGGAAGGTGACGGAATAGGTGGATTGCTACTCTTTGTCTGCTTTCCCTTCAAACATGCTTCACAATTCCTGTCTTTGATAAACGATTCGTTGGGCAGAGGAGTTCTTGGCTAGCTTGTTCATAGTCTTGAAGTTCAAGTGGCTGAGTCTCTTGTGCCACAGCCATCCTGCCTTGTCACTAGATTTAGTCTGTGCGAGTAAGCAAGCCTCAGGTTCTGCGGTTTTCCAGTTTGCAACGTATATATTCTTCCTCCGCGAACCTGATAACACTGTTTTCCCTGTAGATTTATCAACAATATCACAGAAACCAGCGTCAAAGATAACTCTATTCAGATTGTCACAGAATTGACTGACAGAAAGGAGATTATGTTGAAGTCCTTCAACATATGTTACTCTTGGAACTGAGGCATTCCCAATATTCAGTGTTTCGTATCCCCTTGTATAGCCTTTAGAGTTGTCACCAAACTCAATTATGGGACCATCTTCCTGTATGTAGTTGGTCAGCAGGCTCTTTTGATAAGTCATGTGTCTCGAGCAGCCGCTATCCACAATCAAAAGGTCCTTATGCACCTGCAAAACAGAAACATTTTTAGGTACCCTTTGGTTCAGTTGGGTCCTTACATGTTAGTGGGTGATTTCGGAACCCAGATCTGGCTAGGGACCTTAGAAGTCTGAGACTTCTTCTTCGAACCTTGTCGCCTTTCTTCTCCACATGACTCGGAGATACCGACTTTCGATGATTTTGGGTTCGGGGAGCTTTCTTCTTCGAGGCTTTGCGCTCCTCCCGACCCCCGGGCTCATAGTAGTACGAACCATATTGAGCTGGATGTTCATACAGTGGTTCCTTGTCCTGTTCCGCCCACCTGACCTTCTTGGTTCCTCCTGAGTTTGATCGTGGTGTCCTGGGGTTGGAACCTTTGGTCAGCAGTTTCTTGTTGGTCGGCTGAGGTGCAACTATCTTCTGTTTATTCTTCGTCTGAGGTGTTGAGTCGTAGTCTAAACTTTACCCTCGACGAACCTATCGATCGGCCAGCTTCCGAGCTCTTTGAAGTGGAAGCTTCATGAGTATAGCCAAGTCCTTCTTTCATGACCGTCGGCCTTTGCGCTCTAAGCATACTTTCCAACTTCTCCTTAGCTCCTAGTAATCGTTCGAGTCATCGGTTCTCGCCAAACTTCATCACTTCTTCGAAGTGACTCATAATCCTTTTCAACTTCGCGAGCTCCCGACCGAGTCGGGCTATCTCAGTATCTTTCTCAGAATTGTCCTTGGTCAGAACTGATATCTGAGTTTCTTGAAGCTGAGACTTAGTCATAAGAGATTTAATCTCTTCCTTGAGTCTCACAACAAGATTCTCAGACTCAGTAGAGACCTGACAATCAGAAGAAAGTCTCTGATTCTCAGCCTTTACCTGTTCCAGTTCCTGAATGGTTCTGCTGAACTCTCTGCTCAGCTGAATCTACTCCTCTAGTAGATCATCGTAGGCTTGTACCACATCTAGAGGCTCATCTGTGTCCGAGCACATGTCGTGTGTGCTATGTGAAGAAGAGGTTAAATTAAGTTTAGAATTTACCTCAGCCTCTTCTCCGGCCATCAGACAATATCCTGCATTTTCTTCAGGATCTGTTTCTCCGATCTCAATGGCAACAAATGCAGCTTCGTCTTCAGAAGAATACATGAATGTATCTTCCTCGATTGAGTCATCGGATATCTCTCCGGCTATGTAGGTCTGCCTCCTACGGGAAAATTTCTCGCGTCTGGCCTGCCGTTCTGCTCTTTGAGCAGCTGAGAGTTAGGGACATTCGTACTGATATTGTCCCTCCTTCTTGAAGTTGTAACAGATAGATGATCTGCTGCTTTTTCCAGCTGAATCTTTGGATGGACTCGCAGCAGGTTCTGTGTTCCTGCAGTCAGTAGAAGGTTTAGATTCTTCCCTTTTTCGAAAATCTTTCTTACCTGAGGGAGAATCTCTATTGTATTTCTTCAGCTTTCTGACTCTCTCCTTTTCTCTTTGATATTTGAGAGCCATAAGCACAAGTGGGTCAGTCGCAGATGTCTCGGAGGACTTTGTTTTCGCTGCTGCCTCTCGCCTTGCTTGGAAGAAATGGGTTTGATTCCGCTTTTGTTGATCGTTGCTTTGAAAGCATGGTCAATTCGAGTGTCGCCTAGAGCACCGGAACATCGTTGGGGTAGGCCGTGCTCAAATTCCTCTCGTTTTTAATTTCGAAAAGATAACATCGGGAGTTAGAGCATTAAGATCAGAGCGACGTAAATAAGTAGCAAATGGAAGCCACTTCTGTCGAGGTAGCGCTCTTAAGATTTTGGTGTTCATCTCTTTGTTGGTGAACATCCTCCCCAGCCCGTTGATCACATTGACTTGGTTTGTGAATCTTACACTTAGCTCGTCAATGGTCTCACTGGGCTCCATGGCAAACGCGTCGAACTTTTGTAGCTCTAATTCGAGCTTGTTCTCATTGATCTGCGGGGTTCCTTGGCTCGACAGGCCAGGGGCATCCTAAAGTTCTTTCGCCGTCTTGCAGTCTTGCACCCTCCCGAGGTGAGAATCACTGAGCGTAGTCAGGATTGCATTACGCGCAACTCGGTCGAGGTTGTGCAGCTTTTTCTCTTCTGGTGTGAAGGTTGATTTTTCTTTAGCGACCTTAGCGCCAGTCTGCGCTCCTACACCTCCCACAGCGGCAAATTGTACACTGTCGATCATGGGAATGATGGGTCCTGTCTCAAGGACGTCCGTCATGCTGTCATGCAGCGAGGTAAGGTGTGCCTCCATTCTCACACGCCATACCGTGTAGTTCTCTATTGAGAACATCGGTACCATCCGAATACCTGACATATCAGACATTATGGGTAAGAGTATAAGGATGTATGAAGAGATGATTGTGCAGTGAAAAACGTTTTCAAGATCTGTTCGAGAAGACCAGTATTTCAGAACTGGTTATTCAGAAGAACACCGTGTGCTCTGATACCAATTGTTGGTCCGGAGACGATAGTCAGGTGTAGAGGGGGGGTGAATACACCTGAGGTTGCAACTCATGAACAGTGCCAAATAGTAACCTTCGATCGCGGGTCAGAAGTGTGCCAACTACTGAGCTCTCCTACTGACTTTTGTCGGCATTTTGAAACTCGCTCGGAGATGTTGTGCGGAAAAGAGTGTGGGGCCCAGAGATTCGTCTCAGTTTGAAAACGTGATTTTCACAAATCAAGAAATATGGCTAGTGCGCTTTGAGAATACGTTTTATGCAAAGATATGATTTTTAATCAGTTTGTATGCAATGCAATAAAACAGCAAATAACACAAGCAATTTTTAACGTGGTTCGGATACACAAGATCCTACGTCCACGGTCATGCCGAACAGGAGTTCTTGTTGATTTATCTGAGCAAGTCTCAGCAAGGAATCTGTGCACTGGACAGACCCTTCTAAGTTATAGTCCTTAGCGACTTTACAAATCAAACCGAAGTTTGAAAGGGAGGGGATAATCTCCAACTAGAAAGGAGTTCTTACAGTAAGAACAATCACTAAAAGTGAACTCCTTCGAATTTCTAAGCTATAGATTTGGCAATGAGCTTAGCTAGAGCAGAGGGATTTAAAGAACTCTAGAGAGAAGAACTAATGATATTCTATTGGGCAAGTTTTTCCCTGAATTGATCTTGAATGCGCTAGAGTTGTTCGAAAGCTTGAGCGTTTTTCCCTTGATATCCCGTGCGTGAAGCTCGGATTTCTTCTCTATTTATAGTTGTGAGCAGGCATATCTCTGTTGGAGAAGATGATGCCATGTATCACAAGCTTCCAAAGAAAACGGCCATAAATTCGAATTATTGCAGCAGAGTTGTTGGACACTGTACATGAGAGCAGCTTTAGTTGATCAGAGCAGATAAAGCGTTGTCGGCTTCTCATTGGTTGAGATTTATGGTAGGTGAGATTGTGTCAGACATCGGAGTTGACTCTCTCAAATCCTCGTATGTCTTCTGCTGACTTTCGAAATGACTTTAGTGGCTGAGTCGTTTTCTGTCGGATACAGTAGACTTTAAGTAGTCTCTTCTTCTTCATCTGAGTCGGCTGACAAGAGATATTCTCTTGAGTATGGTCAGCTGATGACTGCGAAGGTACTAAGCTTGCATAGAGTTCTTCTGCTGATGTCTGTCAGCTGATGAGATGTCTTCTACTGAGGCGAAGATCAGCTGATGACTTAAGAACGCAAGCAATTACACTGATGACGTGGGGTTTTGGAAGGTAACTTCGACAGAAGATCAATAGAACAATTTACCACGTACAGGACTTAGACAAAAAGATAGATAATAAAAACAGTCTAGCCGATACATCATCTAGTCCTATCAAGACACTACACTACTGATATCAGCTGGGTTTTGGGATCTTCAATTCCATAGTACTACTATGATTTCCCCCAATATTATTTTAACCACTAACAGCTGAATACATCTACTGACTCATAACCCAACAGTGACCATGTCGAGAAAAAGGATATCAGGATGGAAAAGATCCATACTGACCGACAAAGGGCCGATATACTGACCATGAAGCCAGATTCAGAGAACTTTCAGTAGAGCTAGGTCTGCTGGACCCTACTGACTCCAGTCAGTAAGAGGATTCAGGAGAGGAGCATTCAGTTAGGGGGAATGTTCACTCTCAGTACTGAGTAAAATCAGTGCGTAGAGACTCAGCAACCATCTACACGAGGTATCAGCTGACTACGATGTTCAGCTGACAGGTTTGCGTATCTCTACTCAGTAGTAGCCAATAGAACAGTTCTATGCATTTATGATTCAGATTCAGCACCGTATTCAATGCCTTAAGAATTGTCATTTAATATTAACGGTTTACATTTAATGCACGACATTCTATGTATAAGCTTGCTGAACTCTGCCACGCATTTAATGTATGTCGTATCATAGTTACTTCTTAGGCTATATACAACTGTCTTTGACTTAGGCGGCTAATTTGATCATTGCCTATTTTATAATATTTAATCTTAGCCGTCCATCTCAAAAAGCGGGTTTTAAACTGAACCATTGATCATTAACTGTTCACATTCTCTTAGATATATGTTTACGATCAAATCTTTGAAACCGCCATTTGCGAACTATCAAATCTTTAACTCCGAAATTTCTGAGATCTCATTACTTGCAAACCTTACTTGCAATCTCTTTCAAATCTTCAAAAAAATTCTCAAAAATTTCAATGGTATGATATCAAATCTTTCTGACAACTTATATGATTACTCAGCATCGCTATATTTTTTATATATATCCATTCGATACTGATAATCTTGTTTGTTACAGATAAAATGTCAGGAAATATTGTTTATGCTCTAGAGAATATGCAAGAAATCCTTGAGGAAGACCGTGTCTGGTGCGAGCCAGTCATGGAGTTTGACGTCTGCGATCTGGACTACATGGAGGAGATTTTCTCAGCTCTCAGAGAAACCGGTCTAGAATGCTTTCTGACAAAGAAGCCCACATTCTTCCTTCCCCGACAAGTTGCAGAAATCTACTTGAATTCCGATTCAGTAGATGGAGATATCCGAGGGAGATTCATCGTCCACACAGTTGGCGATCCCTCGAGGACGGATATAGAGGTGAAGCAGATGTTAATTAGAGAGGCTCTTTGGAGAAGCTTCAATCTGCCAAGCGAAGGCGTCAGCATCGTGGGATACAATGATGATCAAATGGATGACTACTTATCCATTTTCTGCGGGAAGCCCACAGTCTTCAGAGCCGCATTTCCCAAGAATACTATGCTACCTCAGTATAGAGCTCTATACATCGTGACTCAGCTGCTAACGAGTCAAGCAGGATCATTCGATCAGGTGTCCAAACCAAAGCTACAACTGATGATGGCTATCTATGACAGGGCCAAGATCAACTGGACAGAGTTCTTCATACGGGAATTTATGGTGCAGTCCGCAAAATTTGACAAAGCATCTAATAGGCTGAGCGCCAAAGGGAAGCTACTTTATGGACTGAAGATCTCAGTGATGATCGAAGACTATTGCACTTCTGACCAGATCACATTTGCTGACAAGCAGTACTTCAACGTTAAAAAGGTCAGGTTTCAGAACAGGGCAGCAGCCCTTCAGCAGATTGGCTCTGGGCCTACAACTCTGCAAACAACGCCTCAGAAGACCGCGCCTTCAAAGAAAAGGTCTCCTCAAGCTAAAACGCCTAAGGCACCGACGAAAAGGATGAAGAAGGTCAGCACAGCGTTGCGTACTGAGACAGAGGCAGAGCCAGAGGCAGCAGCTACTGAACAACCTCTGCAGCTCAGAAATGAATCCAAGTCTTCTGAGAAGACTCCGTCAGTAGAGAAAGCCGTCTCCACTGAACATGAAGAAGCAGTGGACTAAGGGGTCCCAGCTGAAGAAGTCCAGGTCGAAGATGTTCAAACCCTGGAGAGCCCCTTGGATGTCCCTCCTCTCAGCAGTCTCCCCTCAGCTGAGAAATAGGTTTCTCATATCGAGATAGAGGAATCAGAGACAGCCTCAAAAGAAGAGTCTATCGGGATGGAAGCTTCAGCTCATCAATCCAGAGCATCCTGAGAGATCACAGAGCACATACTGGAGATCTCATGCCATAGCGATCTAGTTCTCATTGCGAGACAGGCGAGATTCCACATGCTGCTCAGGTTCCAAAAGTGGCACAATTTGCAACGTCTCATCATACATCACTCCTGCGAACAACTCCATGAGGAGGAACTGAGGATCAAAGAGCAGATTGGTTACTCCGAGCCAGCTGACCTCGGAACCTTGGAGGATTTGAGGGCTGCCATGCTGGCAATGCTGAATGACCGTCAGCCAGCGTCAGCTTCAGCACCCTTTGATGGGTCTGACCCCGATGGTCAGGACCCACCCCGTGATTCAGGCCCTGAGAAGCTTGATGAGGGAACTCAACCGAACAAGGATACTCCCGCGCCTACTGAACTTCCTCTCAGTATCCTTGCTCCTGGGAAGTCGGCGGCTGGTACTTTGACTTCTACAGAGCCTGCTCAGCTCTTGCTAGAATCGACGTTCGAAGTAGCGCCCAGCCCCAAAAGCCGACGATCGAAGTCAATGGCGAAGGCTCTCAGAAGCCAGGGTACTCAGAACAGGCTTCTTGCCTGTGCTGTTCACAAGACATGGCGACAGACTGCCCAAGCCACAAGCGCAGAGATTCAGGGACTCAGAACCACATTGTCAGAATCTTCTGTCCCTGACTTCTCCAACATCATATCTCAAGCGCTAGACACTCAGCGAGCTGACTTCGAGGCTCGGCTCGATTGATTCGAGAAGGCCGGGATAAGTTGATTGAAAATTTCAAGGCCTCTCAGATTTCTCATACTGAGTCAGTCACAAACATCTCTCAGGCCAACGAGCTCAGACTCAACTCAATTCAGAAGGCCCTGGAAGAGACTGTTGAACAAAAGCTGAACGAGTTCAAGGCTGCAGCCGATCAATCTCATAAAGAGTACAAACTTGAGATGATCCATGAGAAGAACGAGCTGCACGAGGAGCTGACCAAGATCCACACCAAACTGAACGAATTGTCAGCCTCGTACTCCAGCCTGAACAAGAAGGTATCCGCTCCACCTCCTATTATCATTGATGATGCCAAAAAGGGGGAAAGGATGGCTAAGCAGACAAAAGCTGATACCGAAAAATCAACTAAGGGGGAAGCCACCAAGGAGCTGGTACTGAAGACTCCCAAGAAGGTAAGGTCAGTAGCAGGAGCAAGCTTAGCTCAGACATCTGCTCCTACTGAACCTACCACAACTGGTGAGGCCCAGGGTGTCTCAGCTGCAGTTGCAGCATCAACCGAGACCGGCCCAAGTGGCTCGGGAACCGGGAGAAGTAGCGACTCGTGCAACTTAGACTCCACTTGACATCATTAAGGAAGTTGCTGAGTACGCAGACGAGGAGGACTCAGAGGAGGAAGAAGCTCCTCTTCCACCTCCAGTTACTGGAAAAGGAAAGAAAGTTCTCAAACTCCCGACCTCTCCCTCCAAGAAATCTAATAGATATGTTACTCCGGAAGAGGAGGCTCAGATAGCCGCAGATGAGAAACTGGCTAGGGAGATAGCCGAAGCTGAAGCTGCCAACAAACCAAAAGCTAAGCCTGCTAAAGGTAAGACAAAGGCTCCAGCTCGCGGCGGCAAAAGACCATCTACTACAAGACTGCCTCCTAGAAAGCTCAAACTCAGCGATGAAGCTGACAAGGAAAAGGAGAAGCAACAACAGCAGTCTACTGAGAAGCAGGGTACTTCAAAAGAGAAATCATCAACTCCTGCTAACTCAGAGGAAGAGCCGCCTCACAAGCCCTCCTATACTGCCTCTAAGGCACAGGATGCTGAAATGGATGCAATCTGGGCTCAAATGGACAGATATCTTTATAGAGGAGAAGAGGCCGAGGCAAATAGAAGCTGCCAGAGAACGGATCAGAATGGCAGATCTTGAGGCACTCAGAATCATAACTGAAAAAGAAGCCAGTCAGAGGATTCCTTCAAAAGCTGATATTCCTTACGATACGAGGAAATTCGGGAAGCCTACCGATCCGAAGATTTACGGGATGGCCGAGAACCGATGAATGGATGCCAGTAAAATACACTCAGAGATGGGAAGCACTGAAGATAGAGTTCATCAAAAGGAACTACTTCTGGAGATTCTGGTCTGAAAAGCGCAAAGATGAAGCATATACTGAATGGACGATGAGAGCAGACTTAGACATGTACGCCTGGATGCAGAAAGCTGTCAAAGAGAATGTCGAAGTCGAGTCCCGCACCCTGAATACCGCCACCCCCACGAAGATTGGATGGATCTATTCACTATGGTGTCATTGAGAAAGAAGTGAAGGCCGCTTCTGAAGCAAAATTCCTTGATGAAGAAGACCCAGCGGACTTTGCAGAGATACTGAAGCTGAGGAAGATCACATATAGGATGTATGGAGTGCCCCTTCCTGAATCTCAATCGCAAGATTTCAAAGACAGGATTAGGCAGTTCAAATGATTCCTTGCTTCTGTACTCTTTTGTTTTTCTAGTATAGCAGAGATATATCTGTACTGAATTTTCTTACATTATATATGATATCTCTGTTTTTGGCTTTGACAATATCTTATTGTCTGAATAGCCGTGTTCTTTTATGCTTAACACTCAGAATCACTGAAGTGATTACTGACTCACACACTCACTGTCTGATTTTCTGTCAGTTTATTGCTTAGCCATATTCTGTTAGACTTGCTGTATTTCGGGGAAAATATTGTTAAAACATGGAGAATATGCTTAGTCTCTATATTCTGACTTTCTTCCTTGATCCCCTCAGTAGTCTAGGACTTGAAGAACAACTCCACTGATTCTACTTGTAATATTTGTAAGGAGCTCTGTTTCTGACTAGTCATAGTGTTAGATGTTGATTTTTGTTGATAGGTTTTGGCATCATCAAATAGGGGGAAATTGTTGGGTGATGATTTTATCCTCAGCAGTATTAGATGTAGTGGGAAATGAGTCTATCTTCTTTACTGACCGATACTCAGTAGCCTTGTGCTCTGAATTAGTCTGAAGATTTGAAGATCCCAAAACCCTATCTTGATCGGTGAACCTTTAAGTTGTAACCTGTTTTTGTCTCTGAGGTTTCAGACTCAGTAGACCCTCTGCTCTGGTTCAGGCATTCAGTTGCTTATCCGCCTCAGCACCAGAAGTAGAAGACTCAGTAAATACTGGACTCAGCAGGAGCAGTTTACTGAAAGGAGTCAGTGGAACTGAACTCAACAGGAGTAGTTCACTTACTCAGAGTTGATCTTCAGTAAAGCAGCCTCACAGGAGGTCACCAACGAAATAAAGAATCAGACTCAACAACGGCCGATAAATGCTCCGAACCGCCGATCTTTCAAAGACAATCAGCATAGTCAAGTACGAGGAAGAGAGAAGTCAGCTTCAAATCTCCTTGAAGTCTGTTCTATCTCAACCACTTTCTGAACCTCGACCAATGACAAGCACACACCTGTCCTACACCTACTAAAGCTGCAAGTCAACAACTTTTCGGAAAAGAGGGAAAAGACTCTGCAAATGCTACAAAAGAGTCGTTAGCTACCCAAAAGAGAGAGACAAAGGATCATCGTCTCCAACGGATCTTTCCTAGTCTCTTCTCTATAAATAGAGGGATAAATCGAATTTGAAGCTCACGACGGAAAAAAGAGTGCGAACATACGAGAAACGAAAAAAAAAGAAAAAAAAGAAAAACCGCATACAAAGAGCATTCAAACGAGCAAACTCGAAAAGCCTAAGTTCTCCGCAAGAAGTTCGAAGAATTCATCTCCAGTGAAGAACTATATTCTAGCTCTTAGGGAACCAAGCTGAACTGTTAAATACAGCCTCTAGTATCCAAACGACGATACACGAACCCAAACTCATACTCAGTTGTTCATCGTTCTAGAAGCCACTTCATTGTTCCCTATCCCTATAACCTAAGCTCAATAGAATATATCCATAGCTTAGATGAAGGAGTTCATCTTTGAACTGTTCTTTATTGTAAAGAACTCCTTCATAGTTGGAGAGTTTTTCAAACACTCAGTTTGATAACCTTGTAAACTGAGACTTGCTCAGTATAAATCTCAAGACCAGAGTTTGTCCAGCGTACAAACCAACTGAGACTACCTTAGTGTAATAAATAGCTTCCTGATCATTCGGGACAGTGGACGTAGGATTTTTGTGTCCGAACCACTTTAAAAATCTCTGTGTCTTGTGTCTCGTATTCTTTTTCACTGTTGCATTGATTTAACTGTTCATACTGAAAAGCCTTCTTAAATCATTCAACAGAGTTTTAGCGAACTTAACTAATTGCACTAATCTACTGAAACTGTTTTATTAAAAACGTTTTCCAACTCAACTGAATTGGGCCTACACTATTCCGCACCACTAAACTCTATCTGCAAGATACTGAATTCGACTCTCGCCGCCCAGCGCATCTCGGTAGAGTCGGCCACTCGCCAACACGATTCAGAACAGCTTATCTGGTCTGCTGAACCTGTTCAGCACGACACTATCCTGAAAAAGGACTATTTGTGTTTAAGTTGAGAAATCGGTTTTCAGGTGTATTCACCCCCCCCCTCTCCCTCTACACCTGAACGTGCTCTCGGGACCAACATTCATCATCAACAGTATCATCCTCAGCAACATCATCACAAGAAATATCACTTGCATTATCCTTAGCAACATCATCACAAGCAATGTCAGTTCCATTATCCTTAGCAACATCATCACAAGCAATGTTAGTTGCCTTATCTTGTGTCTGACTCTAATCCATAATAGACGTCACTCCAGAACATATGACATGATCATCGGCTACATCCTCGATGGAAGGATCAATCTCTTCTTGTGTCTGACTCTGATCCACAATAGATGTCACTCCAGAACATATGACATTATCCTTTTCACCGCCACTCAATACATCCAACCAACATCTAAATGTTGTCAGCTTATCGTATGTAAACCATTCTTTTGTCATCTACATATTAGAAAAAAAGAATGTTCAAATATTAGACTTATCTTTTAATGAAATGAAATAATAACTTTTTTCAAAAATATAAAAATTGAATAAATTATAGAATATGGGTACGGGGTGATGACTCTTAATCGACCCCTGAAATTCGTCTCTGCATATAGGTAAAGTGAATATAAGTTTACTATATATAAGTAGCACACTTGGCAAGGGTTAGTCTTCGATTTATTTAGACTATCAATGCAACCAAGAGGTAAAGCTGGTGAGGTGATTGCTTTAAACACATTAATTAAAGTAGTGTTTGGATTAACTTTTATAAACAATTTTTAGTTATTTGTGTTTAAAGTTGCTTAAAGTTGTTTTTAAGCTTTGCAATATTATAAAGAAACAACTTAATTTTAGAAAAAATAGTATTCATGACTTCTGTTTTTAAAAAACTGACCAGTTTATGGCTTCTTTTTTTTTTTTTTTTAATCTCCAAAAAGTAGTAGCCTACATTCCAAACATTAAAAAAAAGAGATTTTTTTTGCGGTGAAAAAACTCAAAAATAACTTATTTAGGGGGTGTTTGGAACAGCTTATAGCATTCAACTACAACTTTAGTGTTTGGAATACCTAGCTTTCAGCAGAAACTCTCTAATTTATTGGACTATTTTGTTCTCTAAATATTTCTACAATTCCAAAAAAATCATTAGCTCTAAAATTAATAGTTTTTTTAGCTACAAATTTAATTAGAATTATATTTCAATATATTAGTTAGCAATTTAATAATAATTATTTCTTATTTATAAATTATAAATTATAAATTCTTCAAGTTTTAATGAATTTATTAAAATTAAGTTTAAATTAATTGAAATGGTGTGTTTTGAGAATTTCGACTTTTAAATTAATGTTTCTTTCATTTTTATTTAAAGGTAATTATTTTTTAGTGTTGTAATTATTAAAATTATGTAAATTATTGCTATGAATTTACGCAAATACATAATATTTTAAATATAATAGTATAATATGTTTATGCTAAATTGATATAATAGAAATATATGTAATATATAAATTGATTTAATTTAATATTTTGTAATATTGAAATTGAAATTATAATGTAAAAAAAACAATTTCTCAATTTTATTTATTTATTATACATTATAATGGTTTAATAACACTGTAGGTAAGACAAATATTTTATTTAAAAAGTTAAAATAAGCCTTTATGATTAGCTATATGTCCAAACAGTATTTTCACACTTAGCTTTCAATATTTACTAATAAACTTTAGTTATTCCAAACACTCACTTAAAACTATTTCAAACACACTGTTCCAAACACAACTAAGAGGAAAAACCCCGGTGGCTGGAAATGCTACTTTTAAAGTTGATAACCTCAAATTTTATTATATTTTATTACATAAATTTTTCCACTATGCGAAGATTATTATATATTTTAATATCTTTTTTCAGCAATGCCTTTTCGTTCTTCGTATGCCAGTTTAGTGTTTCCCTTTCATTGTTGTTCTTAATGTGTACCCAAAGCAAGAATATAGAGTTTGCCCTACTGGCAATTTATTCTCTACGAAAATTGAGATGCTTGCCACTTAAAACAAAACAACTGTTTTTAACGATCTACGAGGTGGAAATAAACTTACAAATATCGATTTAATTTTTTTTTTAAAAGATTTGTTAACAAGTTATTAAACATTAAACGAGTAAACGTTATATAGTTATTAGGATACGATTATATTTTTATATTTTAGATCTCTTATTTAAATATTTACAGTAAATGATAAGGAGTACAAATCTTTATTTAACTTACCCCTAAAAATACAGAATTAAAACGTACATGAAGGGTCATGCCCGTGTCATCATACGCACTCTTTTTTTTATGATATGAAAAACTCGCAGCCGAAATTCAATATGTGTAATAAATTATGTCGTATTGAAGATGTAGTTATACTAATTGGATTTGACATATTTGATCTAGAGGACTTATTGAAATTCGAATGTATACCTTTTAACAATAAGACGATCACCTTAACCACTAAATCACCCAATGGGAATGGGTAACCATACTTTTATTGGAGTTTTGTGATGGAATCTTTTGTTGTTGGCATGATGCATTGCATGCTGATTAGATGTTGCATGCATATGCTTCTTGAGGAAAGCAAGCCGGCTATTCGCTTTCTACATCGAACAAATGCATGGCTCCCCTAAATAGAATATTCATCGGTCTTCTATGTTTTTTAGAAACTTGTTATTTATTCTATTCAAAACTTGATAATAACTTTTCCAATTGTAGCTACAAATTCAAGTATAGAAAGTGCGTTCGATAATTGTGTGTATCTATTATCTTCGTTGACTCTCTCTCTCATTTTGTCTTATAATTAATATTAATATATGTTTCGAAATTTATATGATGTAATGAGATGCACTTAAGTTATGTAAGAAATAAATATTGTAAGGAAGAAGTACACTATATTAGATTAAGTCAGACTATATATAGTGCGACTTTGGTAACAATTAGGCTTGCTAGGAGTAATTGTATGATGACCGGTCGATTTCTCCTCAAGTCAAGTCAATATATCTAGTTAAAGATTTACCTCCAAAATTAATGTAAAATAAAAGTAACTATTGGATTCTTCCTAATTAAAGTACATACGTTGTATGGTCGAAAAATCAAGCTTTGATTTCAACTTGCATGAAAAACTTTTTAATTGGCGGTGATGCTATTGACTAAGAGGTTAGACAAAAGAATGACAAGCAACCGACTTTCCAATTTCTTCCACTTTTTTTTTTTTTTTTTTTTAATTGAGAGATTAAAAATAAATTATGCCATCTCTTTTTCTAAGTTATGTTTCACTTTCGATTTTCATACAATAGAAAATTAAACGATAAATTTCATACAAATAAGTTCAACATGGTTCGCCATAGAAGCGAAACAAATTGTGAGATTTTGTGTTGGAGCGAATATAGATATGAAATAAAATACGATTTTAAAATAAATATATATATGTAGTTTGTTTCGTCCCATTGATTAAGAACTTAGAAAAAAATAAACTAGAATCTAACAAGACAAATCATCTGTGTCATTCTAAGATAACATGAATAAGGTATTTCGTCCCAATATCAGTAAATTTTTAGGTATTTCAACATAGATCAAGAGTATTTGATTGTATCTATAATTACTCATTATTTAATAAAAATCAACGAGTTTTTGTTTTACAATTTTCATCTTTGTCTACACACGCAGCATTAATAAGACGTTTAGTTACAACTTTTATAAGCAGTTTTTAGCTACTTATACTTAAAGTTGATTAAAGTTAATTTCAAGCAAAAATGGTAAGTGTTTGTAAAATTAGAAAAAAAAAATAGTTTAATTTTTAAAAAAACAGTATTCAAAACACTCTGATAAACTGTTTTTCAATTATTTTTTGCTTCTGTTTTTATAAAACACAAATTGACCAACCTATGAGTTTGTTTATTCTGACTTATTTTAAACTAAAAAAAAACCTAGCTTCCAAACACTAAAAAAAATGCTTTTGCGATGAATATATATTATAAATACAACTAATAAGAACTAAACAGAGGTATATCTAGACAACTATATCCACAATATATATATATATTATTTGGCAACCATATAAAAAGATTAATGCATTAACTACATTCAAAACCTTTGTCAAACTGCCCCCATAAACTATTTTGTATTCTTCCCCATTCAAGATAAGTATTTACTGGGAACATGCTTATTATTCCCTTCCCCTCAATCTCTCTCATCAAATTTCCCAGCATGAAAATCCCTCCATTCTTTCTCCTCCTCCTCCTCTTCATCTTCTTCCTCCAAGCCACCGCCCAAAACCCCTCCGATAACACCGAAGCCAATCCACAAGACTCCATCAGCAACTTCCAGCCCAGCCTGGCCGTCGTCATCGGCATGCTCGCCATCATGTTCTCCCTCACCTTCGTCCTCCTCCTCTACGCCAAGTTCTGCCACCGCGCCGCCTCCGTCCACAGCATGAACCAGCACTTCCAAGACGGCCTCGCCCGGTCGCGCTCCCTCGCCGGCGCCGGCGTCGACAAGACCGTCGTCGAGTCTCTCCCCTTCTTCCGATTCTCGTCGCTAAGAGGCTCCCGCGACGGCCTCGACTGCGCGGTCTGTTTGGCCAAGTTTGAGGACGTCGAGATTTTGCGGCTACTGCCGAAATGCAAACACGCTTTTCACATCGACTGTATCGACCAGTGGCTTGAGAAGCACGCCACGTGTCCACTGTGCAGGAGGAAAGTCTCCGCGGACGACCTCTCGGTGCAGTGCTCCGGTAGTATGAGATTCTTATTAAACAACTCGGAGCTCCGGAGAGAACCCGATCTAGAATTGTACGTAGAGAGAGAAGGCAGCCGCCATGGATCCTCGAGATTCTGCATCGGCAGCAGCTTCAGAAAAGTCGACGACGGCGAGAAGGAGGAGGAGGTTCCGATACCTCAAAGCATGGACTGCGATCCACCGCCGCAGCTCCACCGGCTGAACCACAAGATCGTCGTGCTGAAGAACCGTTGGAGCAACGTGAGCTCCTCCGACATCATGTTTCTGAAATCGGAGATGCTGAACGACGTCGGGTCGAGTGGTAGGTTTTGGAGCGGCGAGCATGAATCCGCGGCGATGAGAGAGAATGACGAGATGATGAATATCAAAGAAGAGATGGATCGGAAGAGAGTGTTTGAAACCAAGGTGAGAGAAATCAAGAGAGAGAAACCTCCGCCATTTATCGAATCGAGCTCCAGTTCATCACTTAATCCAAATGAGAAGCGATCCATGTCCGAAATCGTAGTTCATCCAAGATTAATTACAGATTTGAAGAACAAAGATTCGTCGTCTGCAGAATTGATTAATGTTAAAGAGGAACGATTGAGAAGACTTTGGCTTCCGATTGCAAGAAAAACAGTCCAATGGTTTGCAAATAGAGAGAGAAGATCGACAGACTCTCAACAGAGGTTAAATGTGTAACTTCTCACCTAATTTACTTCATCAAGATTCTCTCTCTCTATTGTTTTTCAGCTTCTGACATACAACAAATTACCATTTTTGTGCATGGATGTAATTTTTGACGTGTAAAGTAAAAAGAGTTTGGATACTTTGCCTCAAAATGGGAATTCGTTACAGCTATGATCCAGTTCTTGAATTATTCAAACAACCTAAAATAAAAACAATTAATTCCATTGCTTAAATAATTCAGATACAAGTCTGGCGTGACGACATTTAATTAATTCCCAATTAATACGACATTATTGCATTAAATTGGGAGCAACTCTGGCAGTAACGAAAAATGTGATGCTATGAGAAGTTGAGAACAGTAGTTGATTAGCTTTTAGTTTTAAGGTCTAGAAATCAAATATATGATAATATAATTAATTATAAAAGTACCTGTACATTTTACTATTTTAAGGTGGAAAGATCACTGATTTTACCCTAGTATCAAACAAACGGCAAGAACAGAGTAGTAAGATTCAGACAGCAATCCCAGATTTTAATCCTATGACATGTTTCAGAGAATCACTTTCTAACTCTGACAAAAGTCGCAGAACATTTGTGTATGCTTGTAAATTTAGAGTAAATCTTTTCAAGATATTTAAAAAAGAAAAGACAGAAAAGAATAATAAATTAATCTAACTTTATGGATGTCCTAGAATTAAGTTGCGTGTTGATTCTCCTAATCGTGTTAAGGTGACGGAAAATAAAACCTAACCCATGATTTAATTATTCTATAGAATACATTTGTCAACTCTATACTCAAAACAATTAAATAGGATCACGTCTTGGCCATATGTTACTAATAATAATGTAACTTCAATAGTATTTTTTTAATTCAAATTAGATTAAAAGTATCGTGTTGTTCGTGATTTTAGGGATCCTCGCAGGTTTTAATGCATATAATAGTATCGCTGGTTTCCATGTCTCGTGTTTCTATAATTTGGACAATAACTTTTTTGGAAATGTTTCGGCCTACTTGTTTGATTTGTTTCTTCAAGACAAGAAAAAAAACTACTTCTATGATTTGGTAGGAATATTAGTTATCTCGTGAGTAACAGTTGCAAGTTTGCATAGGATGGGAAAAAATATCGAGAATCCAATATAGTCTTTATCGTATTATTAAAATATTAAAAGTATTGATAATGCCCTAACTTTTTAGTATTAGAAGACTTTGTAATGGTAATTGTATTGGTTTTTAGAAATCATGATGCATAGCGAAAATCTAGTATATACCACAATACCCAATAATATATACTACAAAATTTTATTATAAAACAACGGTGTACTATGAATAGTATTCACAGATCTTAGGACAACGATATCCTAAATTGTGTACTTCATATTTATATTTTTAAAAAATTTATTATTTCATCCCCAAATTTATATATTTCCCCCCTAATTGTAGATTTGCTCCTAAACCCAAATTAGGGATTTACACCACTGAAGTTACATGTTCTCCCCTAACGCTTAGCTTGATTTGTCCTTATGAGTTTGTAAGCTACCAAACCATAGATAGAGTACTACATAAACTCTCAAATATTGCGGCTTTATCAAAAAGATTATATATACACGATATATTTCAGATAGATTTGGCAATTCTATTAATTTGAAATCTAAAGACAATTGGGGATGAAGACGAGGCATTTGAATGTAATTGATAGAGACATATGATGTCACGTAACTTCAATTCGTGGCCCATGCATTGTTCTACTAAGGGTCTAAGATAAAATATTCTAAATATAGGACCACCCTCCTCCTTTTTATAAATATTTTTTCTTATTTTTTATGTCAGCCCCACTCTCACCATTTCTTTCGTCATACATACGAATAATATAAATTTCATCGACCCTAATAAAATTACATACATTAGGTAGATTTGTTGATACAATTTTTATTGGTCTTCGACCGACTAACTATTTCATTTAGCATGTTGTTTATTAATATTATATTCAAGTAATCTAGAGACATCATGATTTTGACTTAATGACTTCAAGTTATCTTATTCTAATTAGGATGCCAAAATACACTTGACCGGCTCCACATCTGATTTCTCTAACAATCCACGTGGCTCGAATGAGTCCTACTAGACAGATCTGCTTCTGCAATCAAACACAATTCTCTTAAGCCTAGGGTTAATGTTTATGGTTACTCCTTTCTTAAAAATAAAATACCCATAATAGGTAGAGAGTTAGACGTACTCTCAAACTGTTTATGTCACACACTCTATAAGGCAGGCTTATGTAGCACAACGTCAAATCGACCGTCAGGCCATCAGATTTTAGCATCTTCGGTGACTATTCAGAAAAATTACATAAAACAAGTATAACTAAGAACATGAAAACTAAAACCACAAAATCTTAAACTTCAGATATCCTAATTGTCTATCCTAACTGATGACGGTAAATACCTCAGTATAGAAATAGAATCATACACTATAGGTTTCTAATAGGAAAAAATAATCAATTTTCACCCGTTACACTGGCTTATGTCCATTTTTAGTGCATTATAATGGTCAGGACTAATTTTAGTACAAGTCGGTAATTAGTCCAATTTTGACCCATTTTACAAAACTAAGCAAAATTGTCCGATTTTGGTCCTTTTGTATGTATACCTTCGCCGGAAAAGACCAAAAATAAAAATAATTTATCAATCAAAACATTTTTATCTTGAGAATAAAGTAGTAAAACCTTAATTTTAAAACGTACTCCCTCCGTCCCGTTATTTGTGGCTCAATTCGTTTCGGCATGGGAATTAAGAGAGTAGATGATAAAGTATGAGAGAGAGAGTAGATGATAAAGTATGAGAGAGAAAATGAGTAAGATAAGAGCATCCACATCCCTCCCATCCATCCATCACATTCTCTCTCCGCCACGTCTGTTTTTTTTTTAATATTCAACTTTTAAACACTCAACTACATTCCTTCATTCATCCATATAAACAATTTTACTTTATTGGGTCCCAC
The DNA here is from genome assembly GCA_028984105.1 of Lavandula angustifolia. Taxonomy (NCBI): domain Eukaryota; kingdom Viridiplantae; phylum Streptophyta; class Magnoliopsida; order Lamiales; family Lamiaceae; genus Lavandula; species Lavandula angustifolia. The sequence continues at coordinate 12,402,491 of CM054805.1, forward strand.
TACTTTAATTTTTTCAAACATTATATTTTAATAACAACAATAAATATATAATAATATTTTTATTACTCTTCGAATAAATAAATAATTATAAAATAAAAAAAATTAATTAATTTAGATAAAATAAATAAAAAAAACAATTTAAAAACTTGCTTCATTTTGTGGATCGAATTGGAAAATCTGAGTGATTCCAATTTCTGTGGCTTTATTTTCTGCATATAAAATGTGGATCGAAAATGTGCTTGCTTCTCTCTCCATCCAAGTTTTTTTGTGGTCCCACAATAACACACTCTCTCTCCATCCAATACTTTAAATGAAAATTATTCTCTCTCCATCCAAGTTTTTTTGCATCGGGTGCCATCCATCCATCCATAATTATGGATGGCCAATTCTTCAACAGTGCAGATGCTCTAATGAGAGAGTATGAGAGAAAGAATGATAAAGTAGGAGAGATAATGTAATAAAGTAGGAGAGAGAAGATGATAGAGTAGAAGATATGATAATATTTTTTTACCAAATTAGGAAAGTGGACACAAATAACGGGACACCCTTTCGGGAAAGTGAGTCACAAATAGCGGACGGAGGGAGTATTATTTATCAATCTTAGTAATTAGGAATATTTTCTTGAATTATTTGTTACTCCCTCCGTCCCAAAATTCTTGTCCGCTATTCCATTTTGGGTTGTCCCAAAATTCTTGTCCACTTTCCTTTTTCAGTAAATTATTACACACAACTTTTTTGTGGGACCCACAACTTTATACCAATCTACACACAACTAACAACTTTCCTTAAAAACCGTGCAAAAAGCAAATTGGACAAGAATTTTGGGACGGAGGGAGTAGTTTTAATATAAAGGAATTTAGATGTAAAATATACTCCCTCCATCCCACATTTCTTGTCTCCTAACTTTCCGCCACGAAATTTAAGGAGAATTGTTGATTGTGAGTAAAGATGGTGGGTAGGGGTGCAAAAGGTTCGGTAATGGTTAACCGTTACCGAAAAATACATAGTACCTGTTACTATAACCGTTTGTGGGCAGGTTAACCGTTTAATCGTTCGGTTATAATCGAACGGTTAAACGGTTAACACGTTTAACCGTTTCCAGTTTTGTTCCCCAAATTAAGTCAATTAATAGTTAGGAGGATTGGAGGAAGGAAGAAAGATGAACGGACCTGAGTTGTAGAGGTTCAAATCGAGTAGTGGGGGCGGACGGAGGGTCGGAGAGGCCCTCCGTCCGCTTAACCGAACGATTTAACCGTTAACCTCTTGTATACTATATCTAATAACCATTATTGCTACCATTAACCGATTTTCAGTTAATCGGTTATCGTTAATCTGCGATAGCAGTATCGTAATCGATTGCCCATTTTGCAACCATAATGGTGGGACCCTTAAAAAATAGTGTATAATAATTATTATTTTAGGAAATGGGACAATAATTGTTTGATGTCCCCGAAAAAAAAATTGTTTGACGGAATGAGTATTTTTTAGGTATCAATATTAATAATTTTATTAAATGGGTAAAATTGAATATTTTTATAATTTGATGGGTTAAAATTGAACTTTGTTAACATAACAAATGACAACAGACTAAAATTGACCATTCACAATATAACGGGTCAAAATCGGACTAATTAGCAACCTTATGGATTAAAATTGATTTTGACCAACATATGAACTACAAGCGGACATGAGCCAATGTAAGGGGCCAAAATGAATTTTATTTTTCCCACCTAAAGACCCCAACGAGCTAAGTAATCCTATAAGTTTGTTTACCTCCGAATGAATGTGATGAGATAAATGAAGCTGAATATTACAAGGAAGAACACGAATGCTCCCCTCTATCAATCTATATTAACATCCTGGTGAAAGAAGTGTGATGACCGCAGGTGCTACTCTCCATCCCTTATAAGTGAAGTATTATGGGTTCTGCCACAGCAAATGTATCTCCTCAATGGGAACCTGCTTCGTCTCCAGCAACAGAAAGTGGATAAAGCTGTTCATCACGAATATGAGTCCGGCGAAGAGCAAGAAGATCCCGTACTTGAGGTGGCAGAGAGCCGCCAGAAAGCACTGAGCGATCAGCGCCGTGAAGATCATATTCACACACACCACCATATTCTGCCACGCCGATCTCGTCTCCAACGGGAACACCTCACTCGGAACCAGCCACCCCAACGGCCCCCACGACTGCCCGTACGCCAGCACGAATATGCTGATCACCACCACCAGAAAGATTCCGATCCCTTTCGGCAGCACTTTGCCTTGTCCAAAGCTCAGTGTATAAGCTCCAAGCCGGCTTCCAAGAAGAGCGCCCTACGCCCGAACTTCTCGACGAAAGCCATTGATATAAAGAGTTGCTACAACCAATGCTGCACTTGTAATAGCAGCGGAGTATAGCGCTGCTCCGGAGCCGAATCCCAAGCTTTGGAATATCACCGGAGCGTAGAAAAGAATGGAGTTCATTCCGGTGAGCTGTTGGAACGCCGGGATACCGATGGCTCCCAACACCAACTGAGGCCGATTCTTCCTTTTGAAGAGGTTAGCGAATGAATGTTTTATAGCTTTAGCAGCACTGCTTGCATCAACCAGGTCTTGAAACTCTGCATCAACCTTATTCGTGCCTCTCACTTTCTCTAAAACCTTCCTAGCCTCGTCGAACCTCCCCTGTTCGACGAGGCTGTTGGGTGTCTCCGGGAGGACAATCCCTCCCACGAACATGAAAGTAGCCGGAACTGCAGCTAAGCCGAGAGACAATCGCCACCCCCATGGATGGATTTTTTCGATTCCATAGTTGACGAAGTTGGCGACTAGGATCCCCAAACACATCATGAGTTGGAAGAGCTGGTTGATGGCGCCGCGTATTTTTGCAGGCGCCATTTCTGAGAGGTACAACGGAACAGCCTGCACGGTCGAGGAAGCATGAGACAAACTCCAAATCTAACAACGAATATGGTAAAATGATGCTTACTTGGTTACGGAAGCCAAGAAGGACACGGCCGATGATGAGCATTGCTGTGCAGATGCGTTCATGATCGTGCCTGCAAAGAAACTTATCGACCCAGAAATGATACTGGCTCTTCTACCTTTGTTTCAGGTAACGTAGGAAGCTCCGAACGTGGAGATTAATGCTGCTAAGTAGAGAGAGGATGTGAATAATGTGAGGATTTGGTTGTCATATTTGCAGTAATCTGTTTCTTTGAGATGCTGCTGTTTTCTTCTGTATATTACTGGGAAGAATTCCTTAAGGTGCAATTAAACCACATGCTACAGACAATCAAGAAACAAGCCAATAATTATTCCAAAACGGAGAAAGAAAAGTAAGAAGAAAATGGTCTACCAGAAACACCAAGATCATAGCCAAACAAAGATCCCCCCATTGAACCAATAATGCAAGCAAAGATGAAATAAGGAATGATTTTGTACTCATAAAGATGAACCCTTCCTCCACCATTTGACTCCATTACTCCACCACCGGCCATCTCTCTCGCTCCCTCTCTTTCTCTCTCTCTGCAGCAGGCGAGGGAGACATAAATGTTTAAATAGACAAAGATAAAGATTCAAGGCTTCTGTATCACACCTATACATTTGAGGGTGTTACAATTTAGGTATGTCCAGTAAATATAGAAAAATGTCACGCATTTTTGGTGATCAAGTAGCAATACTGCAATAGATACATTGCATACATCCTACATTGATTCAAAATACATAGATTCATGCACATCTAAGATAAGATAAGCAGATTTATCTTATCACATTCTTGATTATGCCTAATAATCCATCTCGATTTATGATGTAGACATGTCAATCTTATAAATTGATTTAGGAATTAGTTTCCTATTACAATTCTAGATGACAGATTACGTTACACCATGCATTTTTCTGTATGTGGATATAGGGTCAATGTGTAGTTACTTAAGCAGCTTTATATATATAAGGAGCAATAGTTATAATAAGCCTTGATAAGAGCTGCTTACTTTGATGCTGTTTTACTGGATGACAGGGGATCAGCTGTACCTGTTTCAGCATTAAATGGGTCCGTTTCGAGTATAGAGGATCTTGTCTTCAGCTTTTAAGGTTAATCAGAAAATATAAAAGATCAACTAAATCTCTGGTATACTTAAATAGCTGGAGATCTACTCGACATTTTATAGAGTTAAGGGATGAGGTTTTTTAATGAAACAAGCATGAGAAAGCACCATTCATTAATACACACTCACAATTAAAGGCCAACTAAACTCTCTGGTACACATAAATAAGCTGGAGAGGTACTAAACATTTTCAGAGTAAGCACGAGGTGTTGAACCAGCACATCAAATGCCAGTCACAGTTGACAAGAGAATAAAACACCATTCAAGACCTAAAATTATAATTACCATACACAATCAAAGGTTGGTCGGATTTTGGACTTAAGACTGTCCTTTTCCCGAGTGGATCGTGTAGCCTTTATTCCAGCAAAGCTATCTAAACACCTAAAAAAGTGTTCTGTATCATATACGTGGTGGTACAGAGACAAAAAGAAATACCTGCTGGAGCATAATGAAAATGAGAGGCTTGTTGTTGTAACCTTGTCCCAGAGGCCACACTTTGATAATTTTTCAGAGTCAGGCCCTTGATGTGCACCAGCAGCATCATGCTTAGTACTGGCAAAACAATGGAGGCAAACATTTCTACAAATAAAAGATTACATGGAACAGAGAAAAGCTAACCTTGAGCCTTAAAGTTGCAGTAATCACAAATGGATCAAAGCATTCCAAGAGAGCTGCAAAGAAATCCTGAAAAGAGGATGTTTTCGACCAACCAACCAAACACAAAAAGAAAACAATAGAGAAAAACAAACGATAAAGAATTGCATCAGGACTTGTGCAAATTCTGAGTGGATGAACAGAAACTAACAAAGGAACACTTGAAACAATTCATCGCGGAAGGTTGATTTGAAATGGCAAGCTAAGACAACAAGTTACTGGCTTTTGATCAGCCAAAGTGCACTAGAGCACTTCGCTTCAACAGTAGTCTCAGGTGAACATTGGCAAGAGGATTGATTAGCATATCTGAAATGTGCGTAAGAAGAAAACATGCAACCTCTATAGCAAGTTGATTTAAGTCTTGTGTCAGTAGCAATTTCTGCTTTCAGGTGTGTGCAAATGAGAAAGGAAGACTTTCAATTATTAGATCATCTGCATGCCAAGTGAGTTATACCATCCCCTCAGCAGTAAATGTACAAAAGAAGATTCTGTAAACACAGAGTGAGCCTGAGTAGCTAGTTGATGGTTGGCTGTTTACACAAATCAGTTGATTTTAAGCATAGTTTAGAACATAATTACAACAACAGAGTTATTTGGAAATCTGAGATTTTCATAAAGTCTACTAGATACAGATAGAATTACATTCCACTTCAGTTAACAGTAACTGATGGATTTAATTGTGGTCTAGAGTGCACGCATAAGGAATGATCATCTTCAAGCAACCCATATTTCCATTGACTATTGTGTCCAAAACGAGCTGCACAAAAAGAGAAAACAGAAGAGAGGAGTTTAAAAGAAAGATTAAAACGATATACATTGTCATGCAAATGAACAAGTTGACATAAAGAGGACAGTAATCATCTCACATAATGTAGGCATTGATGGATGATATATTTCCTCGTTACTACAGGGGATTGATCATTTCCTTTTACTTATGTATTAATAGAGGGGATCAAGCATTTCCTTATTGGCATGATATTAATTGTAATTGATTTAAACAATGGATTGGTTATAGAAAAGCAGACACGGGTTTTCTATGATATCCGCCTTCTAGTGAAATCTTCCCAGAGTCAGGTCTGACGGGAAGAACCACCAGAGCACACGCGAAATCCCATAGTCATTTTGTTTGTCTTTGTTTAATCAATAAAATTTCAGAAAATTCTCTAAATCATTCCATTTCTCTTTTCTGAGCATTGATGATTTGAAGGTGAGCGTGAAAACAAAAGGAGAGCCAAATGAGAAGAAATTTGATATTATCCAGGAAGAACAAATAAAATGGATTACTTGGAGGAATAATTAAAAGATGAGATGGCATACTAGACAACTGCAATAAAACAGAATTGTAATGTTAAATTCAATAAGACAATAACGCAATGATTCCAATTAAAAACTGAAAAATGTATGTATGGACACAAAACTTGAGAAACTAAATTTAAATGGAGTTCAGTAAAGAAATTATAGCACAAGAGACACATAATGATTCTACAAGGAATATTGTGTAGATATAGATGATAGTCTATGTGAATGTCATGGGAAAAAATTACAGTGAAAAAAAATGTTGCGTACAAAAGCTGAGAGACTACAAATGTTGCTCAAAGGAATATGCCAAAATGGTGGCTCTTTGTTAGATAAAGTGTACCGGCGGAGAGCGAAAACGAACATGAAGACGAATGAGCCGGACGAGCCGTAGTGAGCTAGAGACGGAGGATGCATGGCAACGTGATGCATGGCCATGCATGGCGAGTTGCATGGCGAGCGAAGTGGGAATTATGCGTAGTTATTTTATAATTGGGTTTAGTAATTTATATTTGGTTATTTCTTATTTAAGTATTGAATATTGTTGCCCATGTAACGGGCTTGGTCGCTTGAGGCCTAATTTAGGTTTCGGCTATTTAATATCTTAGTTTGAGTAGGAAACGCATCTAGGGTTTGAGTAATTCTTAGATCATTGGCGGCGTAAGGCTACGCTTGGGACGAAGATCTAATTCTTCGTTGGACTCAATTTTTGAGTTGTTTCTTGCTTTCGGTTATTGAATTCGATTTAATTATAATATTTGTGTATTGAATCCCTTTACTCTAACAAATTGGTCCGACCTACCGAATGACTAATACGAGACAACAAATGGATTCACGCATGGACGAGTTAGAGAAGGGTTTGAAGGCTATGGAGGTTCGGCTATCAGGAGAGTTATCGACCATGAAGGATTCCATGGAATCGATACGAGACTTGCTAGTAGGATTGTTGGCGGATAAGAATAAGATCGTCGAGGGGTCTGAAGGCGACTCGCACCATAACCCTAATACGAAAGAACGCCAATCAGAGGAAGGCCCGCGGGTGAACGGATCAACGACGGCAGCGGGGTCGTCCGGCTTGACCTCGGGGGCGCCACAGGTTTCTTTGCCTACGTTCGATGGCACTGGCGCGGAGGGCTGGCTTACGCGTGTGGAGCAAGATTTTTGCCGATTGCGGACACGCCGGAATCAAACCGTTTGGATGTAGCGTTGGTAGCAATGGAGGGGGATGCGTTGTTGTGGTTTCAATGGGTGCGAGCGACAAGTCCGGCCATGGGTTGGTCGGGGTTTAAATTAGAAATGGTTCGAATGTTCGGCACGAATCCGTTGGCTAACCCGTTCGAGACTCTCGTTCAAACACGCCAAAATCAGTCAGTAGGGGAGTATGTCACTCTGTTTATTGCCCGCATGGTACATGTACCCGGATTAGCTGAAAAATATTGTCTGGGGTTATTTCTCAATGGTTGAAAGGATGAAATCCGTTTGAAGATCCGGTCGAGAGATGCGAGGACGTTGTCGGATACGATTCATCTGGCCAAGGAAATCGAACAAGAAGTTAACTTCAGCAGGGGGGTTGGTAATGGGCAGAGCTCAAGCATGCAACGTGGGGGTTTTCCGACAAATACGAAGTCCGGAGCACATTCGGTGAGCTCACATAATTCTAGTTTATCAGCTTTCTCCCACACTAGAGGTGGAGGAAATAAGGAAAAGCCGGGAGAAACTTCTTCTTCTCTTGGGTCAACGGCTCACGATGGAGGAACAAGTAGATTCAGCCCTACTCGCCAGATTTCGCACCGAGATTACGCGGCGAAACGAGCGGCGGGTAAATGCTTCCGGTGCGATGGGAAATGGTCTCCGACCCACCGATGTGCGGATAAAAATTTGCAGGTGATAATAATACCAGATCCGGAGGATGGGGAGGACACCCGACAAACCGAGTATGTGATAACAGAAGAGGCACAGGATGGCGGGGGTTCGGAACCGGAGGCTAATTCCATGGTTCTAACCCGGTTGGCTGCGCAAGGAATTGACGGCCCTCAAACCATGAAATTGACGGGATTACTAGCAGGACAATCTGTGTGTGTCATGATAGATAGTGGCGCGAGCCACTGTTTTGTCTCATCTCGGGTAGCGGCAGCTCTCCACTTGTCCACGGACGCTTCTGGCCGTTCCGCCGTGCGTTTGGGCGATGGTAGTCGCGCGGCCATCCTCGGGGTGTGTCCGGGCGTGCGGCTTGTCTTACAAGAACAAGAATTTATTCTAACGTGCTACGTGTTCGAGTTGGGTGGTGTTGATGTTGTCCTCGGAGTTTCGTGGTTGAGAACGTTAGGGGACGTTCGAGCTAATTGGGAGAAGATGACGATGAACTTTATGTATTAGGGTAAGCCGGTGGTATTGGTAGGTAATTCCTAACTCATTCGTCGGGAAGCTTCTTTACAACAATTAGTTAAGATCAGAGAGGATAGTGAACGATGGATGGTTTGGATTGGAATATCGGGATCGGGACGTGATGAAGAAGGATGAGATGGAACGGTTAGTGCGGGAAATGTTGGATGCTGGAATCATTCAACCGAGTTCGAGCCCCTATTCTAGCCCGGTGTTATTGGTGCGAAAGAAGGATGGGAGCTGGCGATTTTGTGTGGATTATCGATAATTAAATAAGCAGACGGTGTCGGATAAGTACCCCATTCCCGTAATACAAGAAATGTTGGATGAATTGCATGGCGCAAAATGGTTTTCGAAATTGGATTTGCGGTCCGGGTATCATCAGATACGAATTGCCCCTCAGGATATTCCGAAAACGGCGTTTCGGACTCATTCGGGGCATTATGAATTTTTGGTAATGCCGTTTGGGTTAACAAACGCACCGTCAACATTTCAATCAGCCATGAACGACTTGTTGCGAGCGCACTTACGGAAATTTGTGTTGGTTTTTTTTGATGACATTTTGATTTATAGTCGTGATTGGGATTCGCACTTAACACATCTCCGAGTCGTGATGGATTTATTGAAGCAGGATTCGTATGTGGTGAACCTCGAAAAAGTGTGCATGGGGACGATCGGAGGTGGAGTACTTAGGCCACATTGTCTCGGAACACGGAGTGAAGATGGACCCCGGGAAGATATCAGCAATTCTGAGATAGCCGACGCCTACATCAATTCGGGGAGTCCGTGGTTTCTTGGGATTAACGGGCTATTATCGCCGTTTTATTCGTAACTATGGGCATATTGCACGAGGATTAACTGAATTATTAAAGAAGGATAGGGCTTCAAGTTTCGCGTGGACAGATGAGGCACAGAGAGCGTTTCATGATTTGCTAGTGGCGGTAACTACGGCCCCGGTATTGGCGACGCCGGATTTTTCTAAATCATTTGTGGTGGAATGCGATGCTTCGGGAAGGGGGCTTGGTGCGGTCTTAATGCAAATAGGGTGTCCCTTAGCGTACTTTAGCAAGGCAGTATCGGATCGCAGTCTAGCAAAGTCGGCTTATGAATTGGAATTAATGGCTCTGGTTTTTGCGGTTCAACATTGGAGGCCATACTTGGTTGGACGACGGTTTACGGTTTGGACTGATCAGAGGAGTCTTCGTTTCCTATTAAATCAATCGGTTTCGACTCCCGCTCAGCATTATTGGGTGGCTAAACTTTTGGGGTACGATTTTGAGATCGAATATAAGCCCGGTAGCGCCAATAAGGCGGCGGATGCCTTGTCCCAAGCGGTGTGAAGATACGGAGGAGTGTGCGGCAATTTCTGTCCCGATTTGGTTGGGTTGGTCCTTAGTTACGGCCGAAGTGAAGAAGGATGAAGTGTTGGGGCCGATCTATAGGGCCACGGCAGAAGAGTCTTCGAAAGGTAACAATCACTATCAAATAATTAATGGTGTTTTGTATTATAAAGGGCGGTTAGTCATAGCGAAGGGCTCTTCGTTTGTACCACGCTTGTTGGCCGAATTCCATGCCACAGCTCAAGGGGGCCACTCGGGAGCCTATCGCACCTATCGGCGGTTAGCGCTTAGCGTTTATTGGTCGGGTATGATGAAAGACGTTACCAAGTTTGTGGCCGAATGTTTGATTTGTCAGAAGCATAAATACGAGACTCGGTCTCCGGCCGGATTATTGCAAGCATTACCGATTCCGACGCGGGTATGGGAGGATGTTAGCATGGATTTTATTGGAGGCCTACCGCGTTCCGGAAGTTATGATTGTGTTTTGGTGGTGGTGGACAGGTTGTCGAAGTACGCCCATTTTTGTGGGTTGCGCCATCCGTATACGGCAAGGGAGGTGGCCGAATTATTTGTGAAAGAGATCGTGAGATTGCATGGCTTTCCGAAGTCGATTGTTTTGGATCGGGACCCTATTTTTTGCAGTGAATTTTGGAGAACCATGTTTAAAGCCGTGGGAACCAAGTTACGCATGAGTTCAGCTTACCATCCTGAAACGGATGGACAAACCGAGGTCGTTAATCGTTGCGTCGAGACATTTTTAAGATGCTTTGCTTCCGAGAGGCCGAAACAGTGGGGGCGTTGGCTCGCTTGGGCGGAATACTCGTATAATACTAATTTCCATTCGACGACGGGGATCTCTCCGTTTGAGGTCGTTTACGAGAGACCACCACCGACCCTAGTAGGGTTCCTGCCGGCGGAAGTACAAGTCAAAGCTGTGGCCGACGATCTTCAAGCTCGGGAGGGAGCGCTTCGCCATTTGAAGGAGCATATAAAGCGCGCGCAGGACTATATGATTCGAGGAGCAAATAAACGTCGTCGCGATGTTATGTACGAAGTCGGGCAGCGGGTTTTTCTGAAGTTGCGACCATATCGACAAGTTTCGTTGTTCAAACGTAAAAATGCTAAATTGGCAGCGCGTTTTTATGGACCTTTTACGGTTGAGGAACGAATAGGAGCCGTAGCCTACCGTCTTCGTTTGCCGGAGGGGTGCCGCCTACATCCGGTTTTTCACGTTTCCCTTCTTAAGGCAGTGCTTGGTCAACATAAGCTCGAAGATAAATTGCCGGAAGAGCTGTGGTCGGCCGACCCTGAATTTGAACCGGAGAAGATATTGTGTGGACCGTGGGTCCGGGAAAGGAGATGATCGCGTACGTGAAGTGCTAGTGCAATGGCGCAATAAGTCGGAGGATGATGCCACTTGGGTAGAAGATGTCGACTTCACGAGTCAATTTCCGCATTTCAGCCTTGAGGACAAGGCTGTTTGGAAGGGTGGGAGAATTGTTAGAGATAAAGTGTACCGGCGGAGAGCGAAAACGAACATGAAGACGAATGAGCCGGAGGAGCCGTAGTGAGCTAGAGACGGAGGATGCATGGCAACGTGATGCATGGCCATGCATGGAGAGTTGCATGGCGAGCGAAGTGGGAATTATGCGTAGTTATTTTATAATTGGGTTTAGTAATTTATATTTGGTTATTTCTTATTTAAGTATTGAATATTGTTGCCCATGTAACGGGCTTGGTCGCTTGAGGCCTAATTTAGGTTTCGGCTATTTAATATCTTAGTTTGAGTAGGAAACGCATCTAGGGTTTGAGTAATTCTTAGATCATTGGCGGCGTAAGGCTACGCTTGGGACGAATATCTAATTCTTCGTGGGACTCAATTTTTGAGTTGTTTCTTGCTTTCGGTTATTGAATTCGATTTAATTATAATATTTGTGTGTTGAATCCCTTTACTCTAACACTTTTGCAATCTTTGAGGCACAGAGATTTGGAAATGGAGACTAGGTAATTCATACATATCGACAGTGGTTCCATTAGAGACTTCTACTAGCAGAACCAGGACCAAGTCCTCACTGGTATTTCTCAAATGGTGTTGGATTATATAAACTAACAAATCCAGATACTAACAGCATAAGAATGAATTTGTAGCTTTTCCTTCAAAGTAGCAGATTCCCAAGCAAGAAGCAAACAAGGATCAGAATTATCCTTTATTTTGTTTTAGGGCACTGTAATTTAATCTACAACTACCAAGTCAAATTTAGGCACAAAAACCCATGCATACATGTATAAACACCACGGCCGAGTATGTATGTCATGTGTCGGTGAAATTGGTGGGTGGGTGTTTGGAGAGGGAGCAGGAAAGATAAATGCATAAACGTGTTCAGCAAAAGGTACATTCAGCAACAGTGTATAATTCTCAAGTATGGATTTCATAATCTAAAGTTTTAGTTATGCAAATAAAAATATCAATGAACAAAATGATGGAGGAACTGATCAATAAATGTTTTCATACCACCAATTTTACACCACTACAGGAGACTTCAATGCCTCCTGCTCACCACAGTCAAGTGCATCCTTGTCTTTTACCATCTGAGCGTAGCAGCTGACTATTTGTTGATCCAACTCATAGTAATACTCCATTTTCTTCAATGGTTTCATGTCCAGGTCAATGAAAGATGCCTATAACATTGTAACAGACAATGATCAAATACGAACTGGAACTTCCAAAACAAACATATCATTTATAAGAATCATATCCAAAGGATAAAATTTATTTTTCTAAAAGTTTTAACGCAAAAGAGTTTCTAAACAAGGGCAGAAGAAAATGAAATTATCAATATAAAGGGAGATAATGCTCAAATATTAAGCTGCAAGTTCCTACCATTCTAGCTTTACAAAATGAAATAGATAAACAAAATGACAAAAACACATAAAGCTAAATAATAATTAGGCTCATATAGCATGAAAATTTTAATAAGTTTTAGCCAGAATTTGACAAAGACATATTTCCAAGGAAAAGCAAGTCGAACGATAACAGATTATTGATGTAAATATAAATATGTAGAAGGAACGCGTGGTGTCCACCTTGTAATAAAAACTTTGCTTGAATGATTCCAAAAAGACAGAACGATGTGGAGAAACCTGGTCCATATTTCCTTTGGGCCTAAAACTAATCATCATGCTTAGATCCTTTGCAGTGGCAGATATCAAGTAGTCCCTCACAATTTTTATTTTTTCATCCCTCTGCATTGAGTGAATAGATGAATATCTTACGGATATTTTGTTTCCACATATTTTCTGACAGACCACACAAGGTCGGGAAATGATATCATAGTAGGCATGAATTGCACCTTCTATATCAATAGCATCAAGCCTCTGGACTTCAAGAAGTCGATTCAATAGGTCAGACTTAAATATAGTTTCAGTGAGCAGATCTGCAAAACACTGAATGTGCATTCCGTCTTTTACAGAAATGACATGTTTAAGTCCATCATCGAATGATTGGCCAACCGCAGAACTAGTGATGCCAGCGGTGCCACCCATGCCTCCAAAAATAAGAGAACCATTTAAGAAAACCCGAAAATTATTCTGAGGAGTGAAAAATAGGGCCTTAATTGCTCTTTGTATTCTATCCTTGGATCCAGAAAACAAATCCAGGGGATCATATTTACTTATTTGAGATATCTGCATTATAAAGTCTGCATCAGTTATGTTCAAAGAAAAACTCTTTTAACTACAAATACAGCTTATAATAAAAGAAATAAATAAGAACATCACTTCATTGCTCAAACGAGATGATGCAAACACATTTATAACAAAAACTTATTTCGTAGAGATGGATAAGATTATGTGTTTAGGTATTACCTTTCCTTGATTCAATTTCAGAGCTTGGTGCATCTTAAAGCGAGTAACTCTCTTTTTAACTGCATTTTCCTCTGCTATAAATTCTGAAGTAGGAAGAAAACCACCTTTTGGCTGCTTTTGCAGAAGAAAAGAGTTAGTGGAAAATATAACTCCTACAAATTGTCAAGGAAGTTTGCATCCCTAGTAGAGATACAATAAACATAAATAGGAACAGAAGTACAAGGGAAGCACCTTTATCTCAATAGACACGCAAAAGTCCTGCTTGAGAGAACCAGAAACTGAAACAAAGACCATGATCAACAAGTTGTGGGTCAAAGGAATAAGGAATCCAAAAAATTCCAAAAAATAAAAAGAAAAATAAATTAAGGAATAAGGAATCCATACTCATGAAAAATAGATCGTCACTACAATTCAATGCTTTCTAAGTTATTATAAGACCATGATGGCTACTAAGATCCAATTGGGCATGAATTACAGCGATATAACTAGTAACATCAAACTTGAAGTTTTGTGTTCCAATAATATATCCATATCTACCGTAATCTCACCAACTACACACATCAACAAAAAATACACAATCCAACAGCCAGCGAACAATTCTCCATGAAGACATGGTCTAGCATCTTCCAGAATATAAGCATATATGCAGGTACAAGAAGTTCAGGCAAATATAGCATTTTACACACAAAAAAGTATTAATTTCCTGAAGCAGCTCAAGTAAACTCAATAACTGAAACAGAGATCGGCTAAATAATATCTAATCAATGAAAAACACAAGCACGATCTTTATCTTTCCAAACAATCTTGTGATGCATCTCATACCATGAGGAAAAACTGAGTGATCAGAAATGAGAAGAACTGAGTCACAAAGAGGATTGACTCTGGCAGCATCAACACGCCACGTCGGACGCTGAGAAAGAACCTTATTGTCAACTACCTCCAAAAATTCCCTTGACACGAGAACATGAATCTGTAGAAAATTACATACAAATTACAACATTTTGGTTAAGCTAGCAAAAATGATTGTCATACAATCTAGGAAGAAAGATCCGAGTCTTTAAAACGAAAGGGAAACCCCACACTCTTCCATGTTAAGCCAATTCACCAACTTGCTCTTCTTCTGTAGCATGCTTTGTTTGGTCAGATAAGTGAATATTGCAATTATAGTCTGTCCAAATATGGACAGAATCCAAGGGGGGGCTCATGATTAAACCATATAATACGTCCAAGTAAAAGAGGCAAGAGCACATCCACTAATCCTTAACATTTTGTTGCAAGATAAAAACGAAAAATTAGAATCATATAATCAAATACAATTAGGGTGTGTTTGCGAGAGCTTATTTTAGTGTTTGGAAAAATCTATTTTCTGCTTTAACTTCTCTAAAATTAAGCTGCAAATCTGCTTAAATCCCTAAGCATCTATTGAGGTGCTTTTGGTGCTTAAAGCACCATAATTTCCAGAATTACCATAAATATCTGTTTCTTAACATTAATACCAAAAACTCCCTACTTTTGATTAAATGCAGCTTTTTTCAACTTTAAGCAAAAGCTAATAAAAAACACTGATAATAAGCAGTTGCAAACACACCCTTAAAGTATTGATTACACAAGTATTGGGCAAAAGGCTAGCAAGCACAAAAAGTATGGAGATGCTAGTATTGGGCATTAGTAAGATGATTGAGTAGAATTCAGATTCTGATATTAAACAAAAGGGGAAAAAGACAAAATTTGCTTCAGAAATATATAACTTACCCCTGAATCGACATGCTCTGATCCCAACAGTGGACACATTACTTTCTGCACATACAACTGCTCTGCAATTTCCTTTGTAGGTGCTGAAACAATGCCTTCAAATTTTCCCCACAAGAGGCCTTCAAGGTTGACTAGAGCTGAATGACCATTCTCACATTCCGGTCTATCATTTGGAACTTTTTGTATCCTTAATACCTTTCCAACCTAGATATAGGAAAGAAAATAAATGCATTAAAGCATTTGTTTAGATCGTTGTATCTACTAGTACCATCAAAAGATTCAAGTTCTCTCTTTTTATATTAAGAAGCGATTTAGAATTTTTGGATCATTCTTCTTAAGAACTGGACGCTTTTACCAAACAAGAGATTTACCATGTAATTCTTAAAAAATCATATTCCCTGTTTCATGCATGAAAGTGCAATATAAGTACATAAATCACTCCAACATCGGTTCTTTTACCTTGAGTTATTTCATCGAAGGCAATGAATAGTGCATGGTCTTTTATAACTTGAAAATCAACTTCCAAGAGATATAAAATATAGAAAAGTATTTTTGGTGACTATCAATTTGTAAGGGTCCAAGATAGAGCTTAAATCCATTCCCCACTCCCTAGCTAGATTTAAAAAAGAAATACAAACTAACCAAAACCAATAACCCACAGTTGATCTCAACATTAAGAAATTGAACATCAGAAAAACAACCTTTAGGTTTCAGTGATCAACAAGATAGAAAAACTGTCCACGTACTTATTTACTTCAAAATTTTCTGGTTGCCAAAAAAGAAAAAAATATCAACTCGAACAATTAACTTTAGAAGATCTAGCACGTTCACCAAAAGAAAATAAAAGAAACAGATACGTACAAAATGAGGAGAGCTTCCACAGTAAGCAAGAACTAGGTTCATAGCTCCTTCTCCTCTGTAAGTCCATTCCTCCGCGTCTTTGGCTTGTAAAATTGCCGCCATCCACTTCAAAGAGATTAAAAACAATTCTTTCCTGCTTCGTTGAAGCCACAAAAAGAGATCACATCAGTGCTGGAATGCTTGGAATTGGAATAACAAGAGTTTAAAATACTTCAACCAGTCAAATCCACAAAGAAAGTGACTCGTCAGTACCTTCTAAGCTTCACTAGAGAAGCGGACTTCTCCTAAATCCCTGACACAAAAACGGCCAATTAGACTATACAATGCAAAATTAATTACATAAACAACTTGATAAAAATCAAACAACTAATTTTTTTGAAATATAAAATGCCTAGAGTGAACCAAAAATAAAGATTGAGTTTTTACCTTCCTCTTCGTTGCCCAGTTCAGAGACACTCTATCACTAAATCAGATTTTATCAAACACTATCGCTTTCTCTTGGCATGCGGATTCTCGAGAAAATCGAGGTGGAGGCGAGGAAGCGGCGAAGCGGTCTTCGGAGAGTTGGCGAGGGTATGGCGAATGGAAAATTGATGCGGCGTGATGTGAAAATCTTATTCTCCGCTTCCAATATCTGGTCCTCCGCCGCGGTGGCCGTCACCGTCGGTGACCTTCTCCGGTCAGTAAATTGAGTAAAGCTAATGCTAAGCACGTGAATTGCCGGAGTTTAGCTGTTAGAAAGAAGAGTGAGCGAGTGAGATCTGCCTACTTGACAAACAAATCTTACTCTTGCTTTGGAACACAAATGGAATCTTATCGAGTTGAGCAATCGTGATGCTTCACAGAATACATTCTTCGGGCATTGCAGACTGTTCGGAGTGTTGAAGATTTGTTGCATTTTGTTTGTTGCATAGACGGTTCTAGAGAGGTTGAAGAAGAGGGGTTGAAGAAAGAGTTTGGCGAGATTTCAGCTATAACCGTCGGCCACGTCATCACAAGCTCTAAGCCGTTGGATTCAATAAGATCAGAAGGCTACGATTAGTTTTACGCGTTTACTAATAAAAGCGTGTTGCTTACATATTACGTTTTGTATTCTGTTATAACTGCTTGTAGAATAGAATATTCGAGAAGACGTTCGACTTATAAATAACCGATGTACTCCGTATCGGTGTGGTGGTTGTTCAATAAAATTTCTTCCGCTTTCTTCTTTGTTCTTCGTGATCGTTTCTAGGGTTTCCAAATTCATCTGGAAACAAAATCTCATCTCTCACAAAATATAGGTACGAACATGGTATCAGAGCGTGGAGATCATGGCAAGACAGCGCAAAGTGACTTGGAGTGACGTTGTTCGTGAAGAGCGTGGGGATCCAGAAAGCTCTACAAATAATTCACCATCGAGTGAGGAATCTACACCAAACATGGCCGGGCACCGGACGTACGAGCACCAATAATGATTCGCAGCGACGAATTGATGATGTATTCTACTTGAATCCACACGACCACTCCGGATTAAAGCTGGTAAGTGCGGAATTCAGTGGATCAAACTTTTATGCTTGGAGTAAGGCAGTCCGGCGAGCTCTCGCTGGGAGAAACAAGTTGCCGTTCATCGATGGTACGCTTCCTCAACCTTCTAGTGAGGATCCTAATTACAACGCTTGGATTCAAGCGGATTTCATGGTATTCTCTTGGATTATGAACTCTATATCCACCGAGATTTCGAAATTTTTTCTACTTAAAGAAAACTCACACCAGTTGTGGACAATTCTGAGACAACGATTTGATTGTTGCAACGGTCCAAAAATTTATAAACTGAAGAAGGACTTGGCAAGTTTTGAACAAGGAAATCAATCTATAATGATATATTACAATAATCTGACGGCTATGTGGGATGAGTTGGACTTATTACTTCCTCCTCCGAGTTGCATTTGTGCAGCAGGAAAAATAGTGAACCTATATCATGAAAATGAGAAATTAATGCAGTTCCTCCTAGGATTGAACGATGCATATGATGGAGTTAGGAGTCAAATACTCTTGCATGATCCGTTACCAACTGTGAGCTGGGCATACAATATGCTCCAGCAGGATGAGGATCAAAGAAAGGTAACAGCAGGAAATTCTTCTTACGCCGTCGATGCGTGGATGGCTGTATCATCGCATGGGACCAATGCTCCTTCACATGAGCATGATGTTATGAATGTACAATATAGAGGTGGCTCGAACACTGTAAAGGAACGTGTGGGAAATTTCAAGCTAAAACTGAGCAAGGAAGAAAGAAGGAGGCTCAAATGTACTTTTTGCGAAGCAGTAGGACATGAGAAACATGAATGTTTTAAGCTACATGGTGTACCCGATTGGTTTAAAAGTGCTAAAAGAGGAAAAGGGAACCTGGAAGGCAACAAATTAATTTTGTTCGCTAAAGTTGGAGAGAATGCTATGCCTTCGCATTCTACTCACATCACCAAATGGTGCAGCAGGAGATTGCAAAAGCTTGAGTAAGCTACGGAGTCCTTCGAGTACCTCTCGTTAATTTCGCGCATATATCTTCGCCATTGGACGCTTTAGATAAACACTATGCATTGGGGTTGTTTCGCGAATTCACGAGTCAATCTATATGGATTATGGACTCGGGGCTAGTAATCATATATGTTGCAACATGAACTTGATTAAGGACCTCAAGAAATCGAGTGTTCCTCGTAGTATATACTTGCCAAATGGATCCACTCAACGCATTTTTGAGATAGGGATCCGTCCCGTCCCGCAAAGAAATATGATTCTTCGAGAATGTGTTGTTTGTCCCCAATTTTACTCACAATCCGATATCCATTTGTCAATCGACTAATGACTGGGGGCCAGTGTACATTTTATTCATCACATTGTATTATTCAAGGGGCGTAAAATGATCATGTGATATGTGTGGGGAAGTCCATGGGGAGATTATATGCCTTGGAAAACAGGCCTCAGATTCATGAAATAAATGCTGTTAGGAATGAAAAGTTGGTGGATCGGGCATGTGAAGATGGGGCATGCTTCATATCAAGCCTTGTCTCACATTCCAGATATTAAGGGGCTGTGCAATTCTAAGGAGCAGAAAGAGCTGCTTGCTTGTGAGATATGTCACAAGGCCAAGCAATGTAGGAATCCTTTTCCCACATTAAATAAAAGATCAGATACTCTTTTTGAGCTTGTACATGTTGATGTATGGGGGCCGTATGCTGTGGAAAACATAGCTAACATTAGCTATATATTGACACTAGTGGAGGATCATTCTCGATGCACCTGGACATTCCTCCTTCAGTCAAAGAGAGAAGTTCCAAAGCTTCTCAGTTTTTTTATAAACATGGTGAAGAATCAGTTTGGGAAATCCATAATGAAGATAAAGTCTGATAATGGTTCAGAATTCATTAACCTTGCTGTTGAGAATCTATTTCAGAATAATGGGATTGTCCATCTCAGAAGCTGTGCTTACACACCACAACAGAATGGGACGGTGGAGCGTAAGCACAGATCCCTACTGGAAATTGCAAGGGCCCTCATGTTCAACAGCAAAGTACCTGAGTTTCTATGGCCCTATTCTATTCTTGCTGCCACGTGGATCTTGAACCGGTTACCCAGTGGTATTCTGGGTTGGAATAGTCCCTATGGTGTGATTTTTCAACAACCTGCTGATTTATCTCTTCTGAATCCGTTTGGTTGTTTAGCTTATGCAGCTAATACGGTGCCTCATAAGCGCAAGTTTCGACAAACAGAGGTTCTAAGTGTGTGATAATAGGTCTTGCTTCTTCTCACAAAGCATACTTATTATACAATCTAGATTCAAATGCAAAGTGATTGTGTCTCGAGATGTTAGGATTTTCCCTCACATTTTTCCTTTGCGCATATTACCGACACTAAGGATTGTGTTAATCCCGGTGTTGACTTATCCTATCGAGCCCTACTACCCGAAGAAGATACCTCGGCCCCACCTATACACTCCACCGATTCTTTATCCCAGCCTTCTCCCTCTAAAACACCTTTCGTTTCCCCCTGCCGAACAGGACATCACACCTTCGATTCCGAGACCGAACCTCACCTGGATGCACCTTCTTCGTTGGTTTCACGACCAAAGAGGATCGTTAAATGGCCAAGCTGGCTCAATGATTTTGTGAGCCATACTATAACCAACCTTCCTCATTCTCGATTCTATCTCGGCAGCCTTTACTCCTCCCACATTTCCATACATTACTTCACCATTCCTTTGTCCTTCCTATGCTACCTTTCTTACCAACATTACAAATTTACATGAACCCCAATCCTACACGTAAGCGGCAAATTTACAGAGTGGCAAAGAAGCTATGGAAACGTAACTTGCCGCTCCGGAGAAGAATGAAACCCGGATACATACACCACCGCCACCAGGTAAGAAAGCTATTGGCTCCAAATGGGTGTATAAAGTTAAATTGAAGCTCGATGGATCCGTAGATAAATTTAAAGCTCGATTAGTGGCTAAGGGTTACAAGCAAGAACATGGGATAGATTATGATGAAGTATTTTCCCCTGTTGCAAAACCGAGCACTATACGGCTTTTAATTGCTTTGGCGGCGCATTCGATTGGTTTTTGCATCGGATTGATGTTAACAATGCTTTTCTTCATGGACATTTATCGGATGAGATCTATATGATTCCACCCTGGGGGTATAATAAGGTGGAACCGGGCAAGTACGCAAGTTGGTTAAGAGTCTCTATGGACTAAAGCGAGCATCAAGAGAGTGGAACAATGAGTTCGAAAGGCTCTCACTGTTTCTAGTTTTGTGCAATCTCAGAATGACCATTGTTTGTTCACAAAGGGGTCTGGTGATCAGTTTGTTGCATTATTGGTCTATGTTGATGATATACTTTTGGCAGGGCCGAATTTGGAGTTGATTGAAGATTTAAAGAAGTTTTTGCATTCTCGGTTCACTATCAAGGATTTGGGGTCTGCACGCTATTTCCTTGGCATGGAATTGGCCAGAGGGACTCAAGGTATTTACTTAACTCAGCGAAAGTATGTTTTGGATATGATTGATGAAGTTGGGCTTCTTGGTTGCAAGCCTACTTCTACTCCTTTACCTGTAGGAGTGGTCTTATTTGATCCAAGTTCTCCAGTTCTTTCGGATCCGGATAAGTTTCGGAGGGTTATTGGCAAGTTGCTGTACTTAAACCTTACTCGACCTGATATTACACATGCAGCTCAACAGCTAAGTCAGTATCTTTCCAACCCTCAAGAGGTCCACTGGCAAGCTGCTTTGCATGTATTACGGTACTTAAAAGGGTGTCCTTCCCTTGGTCTTTTCTTTGCCCATACTTCTACTTCGTTTCAGTTGGAAGGGTATTGTGATGCGGACTGGGGTACTTGTCCTCAAACCAGACGTTCTTTAACGGGATTTTGCATTTATCTTGGCGGTAGCATTAATTTCTTGGCGGCCGCAAGAAACAGACTACGCCTCTCGCATCCACCGCCGGCGCAGTATCGCGCGATGGGGAGTACGGTGCGGGAGTTACTCCGGGTCGTCCTATTTGCTCCACGATCTTCGTGTTTCAATTCCGCCGCCTTTCCTTTTACATTGTGATAACCAGGCTGCCATCCAGATCACAAAAAACCAGGTCTTTCATGAGCGCACCAAACACCTCGAAATCGATTGCCATATTGTTAGGGATCAGTTTAAGCGAGGGCTTATACTTCCTACTCCTATTCATACTTCTAACCAACTTGTCGATGTGTTTACTAAGATTCTGCCGGGCCAAGATTCCGTTTGTTATTGTCCAAGACGGGCCTTTCGGACTTCCATCGAGTCCATCTTGTGGGGGGTGTTCGGAGTGTTGAAGATTTGTTGCATTTTGTTTGTTGCGTAGACGGTTTAGAGAGGTTGAAGAAGAGGGGTTGAAGAAAGAGTTTGGCGAGATTTCAGCTATAACCGTCGGCCACGTCATCACAAGCTCTAAGCCGTTGGATTCAATAAGATCAGAAGGCTACGATTAGTTTTACGCGTTTACTAATAAAAGCGTGTTGCTTACATATTACGTTTTGTATTCTGTTATAACTGCTTGTAGAATAGAATATTCGAGAAGACGTTCAGCTTATAAATAACCGATGTACTGTCGTATCGGTGTGGTGGTTGTTCAATAAAATTTCTTCCGCTTTCTTCTTTGTTCTTCGTGATCGTTTCTAGGGTTTCCAAATTCATCTGGAAACAAAATCTCATCTCTCACAAAATATAGGTACGAACATGGTATCAGAGCGTGGAGATCATGGCAAGACAGCGCAAAGTGACTTGGAGTGACGTTGTTTGTGAAGAGCGTGGGGATCCAGAAAGCTCTACAAATAATTCACCATCGAGTGAGGAATCTACACCAAACATGGCTGGGCACGGACGTACAGGCACCAATAATGATTCGCAGCGACGAATTGATGATGTATTCTACTTGAATCCACACGACCACTCCGGATTAAAGCTGGTAAGTGCGGAATTCGATGGATCAAACTTTTTAGCTTGGAGTAAGGCATCCGGCGAGCTCTCGCTGGGAGAAACAAGTTGCCGTTCATCGATGGTACGCTTCCTCAACCTTCTAGTGAGGATCCTAATTACAACGCTTGGATTCAAGCGGATTTCATGGTATTCTCTTGGATTATGAACTCTATATCCACCGAGATTTCGAAATTTTTTCTACTTAAAGAAAACTCACACCCGATTGTGGACAATTCGAGACAACGATTTGATTGTTGCAACGGTCCAAAAATTTATAAACCGAAGAAGGACTTGCAAGTTTTGAACAAGGAAATCAATCTATAATGATATATTACAATAATCGACGGCTATGTGGGATGAGTTGGACTTATTACTTCCTCCTCCGAGTTGCATTTGTGCAAGCGAGAAAAATAGTGAACCTATATCATGAAAATGAGAAATTAATGCAGCTTCCTCCTAGGATTGAACGATGCATATGATGGAGTTAGGAGTCAAATACTCTTGCATGATCCGTTACCAACCGCGAGCCGGGCATACAATATGCTCCAAACAGGATGAGGATCAAAGAAAGGTAACAAGCAGAAATTCTTCTTACGCGGCCACCGTGGATGGCCGTATCATCGCATGGGACCAATGCTCCTTCACATGAGCATGATGTTATGAATGTACAATATAGAGGTGGCTCGAACACTGTAAAGGAACGTGTGGGAAATTTCAAGCTAAAACTGAGCAAGGAAGAAAGAAGGAGGCTCAAATGTACTTTTTGCGAAGCAGTAGGACATGAGAAACATGAATGTTTTAAGCTACATGGTGTACCTGATTGGTTTAAAAGGCTAAAAGAGGAAAAGGGAACTGGAAGGCAACAAATTAATTTTGTCGCTAAAGTTGGAGAGAATGCTATGCCTTCGCATTCTACTCACATCACCAAATGGTGCAACAGGAGATTGCAAAAGCCTCGAGTAAGCTGACGGAGTCCTTCAGTACCTTCGTTAATTCCGTGCATATATCTTCGCCATCGACAGCTTTAGATAAACACTATGCATTGGGGTTGTTTCGCGAATTCACGAGTCAATCTATACGGATTATGGACTCGGGGCTAGTAATCATATATGTTGCAACATGAACTTGATTAAGGACCTCAAGAAATCGAGTGTTCCTCGTAGTATATACTTGCCAAATGGATCCACTCAACAGCATTTTGAGATAGGGACCGCTCCGTCTCCGCAAAGAAATATGATTCTTCGGGAATGTGTTGTTTGTCCCCAATTTTACTCACAATCCGATATCCATTTGTCAATCGACTAATGACTGGGGGCCAGTGTACATTTTATTCATCACATTGTATTATTCAAGTGGGCGTAAAATGATCATGTGATATGTGTGGGGAAGTCATGGGGAGATTATATGTCTTGGAAAACAGGCCTCGATTCATGAAATAAATGCTTGTTAGGAATGAAAAGTTGGTGGATCGGGCATGTGAAGATGGGGCACGCTTCATATCAAGCCTTGTCTCACATTCCGGATATTAAGGGGTCGTGCAATTCTAAGGAGCGAGAAAGAGTCGCTTGCTTGTGAGATATGTCACAAGGCCAAGCAATGTAGGAATCCTTTTCCCACATTAAATAAAAGATCGATACTCTTTTTGAGCTTGTACATGTTGATGTATGGGGGCCGTATGTTGTGGAAAACATAGCTAACATTAGCTATATATTGACACTCAGTGGAGGATCATTCTCGATGCACCGGACATTCCTCCTTCGATCAAAGAGAGAAGTTCCAAAGCTTCTCGGCTTTTTTTATAAACATGGTGAAGAATCGGATTGGGAAATCCATAATGAAGATAAAGTCCGATAATGGTTCGTAATTCATTAACCTTGCCGTTGAGAATCTATTTCGGAATAATGGGATTGTCCATCTCGGAAGCCGTGCTTACACACCACAAACGTAACGGGACGGTGGAGCGTAAGCAACGCATCCCTACCGGAAATCGCAAGGGCCCTCATGTTCAACAAAGCAAAGTACCGAAGTTTCTATGGCCCTATTCTATTCTTGCCGCCACGTGGATCTTCAACCGGTTACCCAAGTGGTATTTCGGGTTGGAATAGTCCCTATGGTGTGATTTTTCAACAACCCGCCGATTTATCTCTTCGAATCCGTTTGGTTGTTTAGCTTATGCAGCCTAATACGGCGCCTCATAAGCGCAAGTTTGACAAACAGAGGTTCTAAGTGTGTGATAATAGGTCTTGCTTCTTCTCACAAAGCATACTTATTATACAATCTGGATTCAAATGCAGGTGATCGTGTCTCGAGATGTTAGGATTTTCCCTCACATTTTTCCTTTGCAGATATTACCGACACTAAGGATTGTGTTAATCCCGGTGTTGACTTATCCTATCGAGCCCTACTACCCGAAGAAGATACCTCACCCCACCTATACACTCCACCGATTCTTTATCCCACCTTCTCCCTCTAAAAACACCTTTCGTTTCCCCCGCCGAACAGACATCACACCTTCGATTCTCGAGACCGAACCTCACCTGGGATGCACCTTCTTCGTTGGTTTCACGACCAAAGAGGACCGTTAAATGCCCACAGCTGGCTCAATGATTTTGTGAGCCATACTATAACCAACCTTCCTCATTCTCGATTCTATCTCGCAAACTTTACTCCTCCCACATTTCCATACATTACTTCACCATTCCTTTGTCCTTCCTATGCTACCTTTCTTACCAACATTACAAATTTACATGAACCCCAATCCTACACAGAAGCCAGCAAATTTACAGAGTGGCAGCAAGCTATGGAAACAGAACTTTCGCTCCCGGGAGAAGAATGAAACCCGGATACATACACCACCGCCACCGTGTAAGAAAGCTATTGGCTCCAAATGGGTGTATAAAGTTAAATTGAAGCCTCGATGGATCTCGTAGATAAATTTAAAGCTCGATTAGTGGCTAAGTGGTTACAAGCAAGAACACGGGATAGATTATGATGAAGTATTTTCCCCCGTTGCAAAAACCAGGTTACTATACGGCTTTTAATTGCTTTGGGCAACGATTTCGATTGGTTTTTGCATCAGATTGATGTTAACAATGCTTTTCTTCATGGACATTTATCAGATGAGATCTATATGATTCCACCCCAGGGGTATAATAAGGTGGAAACTGGGCAAGTATGCAAGTTGGTTAAGAGTCTCTATGGACTAAAGCAGGCATCAAGAGAGTGGAACAATGAGTTCTGAAAGGCTCTCACTGTTTCTAGTTTTGTGCAATCTCAGAATGACCATTGTTTGTTCACAAAGGGGTCTGGTGATCAGTTTGTTGCATTATTGGTCTATGTTGATGATATACTTTTGGCAGGGCCGAATTTGGAGTTGATTGAAGATTTAAAGAAGTTTTTGCATTCTCGGTTCACTATCAAGGATTTGGGGTCTGCACGCTATTTCCTTGGCATGGAATTGGCCAGAGGGACTCAAGGTATTTACTTAACTCAGCGAAAGTATGTTTTGGATATGATTGATGAAGTTGGGCTTCTTGGTTGCAAGCCTACTTCTACTCCTTTACCTGTAGGAGTGGTCTTATTTGATCCAAGTTCTCCAGTTCTTTCGGATCCGGATAAGTTTCGGAGGGTTATTGGCAAGTTGCTTTGTACTTAAACCTTACTCGACCCGAATTACACAGCACTAACAGCCTAAGTCGGATCTTTCCAACCCTCAAGAGGTCCACCGGCAAGTCGCTTTGCATGTATTACGGTACTTAAAAGTGGTGTCCTTCCCTTGGTCTTTTCTTTGCCCATACTTCTACTTCGTTTCGATTGGAAGGGTATTGTGATGCGGATCGGGGTACTTGTCCTCAAACCGAGACGTTCTTTAACGGGATTTTGCATTTATCTTGGCCGCATTAATTTCTTGGCGCCGCAAGAAACGACTCACGTCTCGCATCCACCGCCGAGGCAGTATCGCGCGACGGGGAGTACGGTGCGGGAGTTACTCCGGTCGGCCCTATTTGCTCCACGATCTTCGTGTTTCAATTCCGACGCCTTTCCTTTTACATTGTGATAACCAAGCCGCCATCCGCATCACAAAAAACCGGGTCTTTCATGAGCGCACCAAACACCTCGAAATCGATCGCCATATTGTTAGGGATCGCTTAAGCGAGGGCTTATACTTCCTACTCCTATTCATACTTCTAACCAACTTGCTGATGTGTTTACTAAGATTCTGCCGGGGCCAAGATTCCGTTTGTTATTGTCCAAGATGGGCCTTTCGGACTTCCATCAGGTCCATCTTGCGGGGGGGTGTTCGGAGTGTTGAAGATTTGTTGCATTTTGTTTGTTGCAGAGACGGTTCTAGAGAGGTTGAAGAAGAGGGGTTGAAGAAAGAGTTTGGCGAGATTTCAGCTATAACCGTCGGCCACGTCATCACAAGCTCTAAGCCGTTGGATTCAATAAGATCAGAAGGCTACGATTAGTTTTACGCGTTTACTAATAAAAGCGTGTTGCTTACATATTACGTTTTGTATTCTGTTATAACTGCTTGTAGAATAGAATATTCGAGAAGACGTTCAGCTTATAAATAACTGATGTACTCTGTATCAGTGTGGTGGTTGTTCAATAAAATTTCTTCCGCTTTCTTCTTTGTTCTTCGTGATCGTTTCTAGGGTTTCCAAATTCATCTGGAAACAAAATCTCATCTCTCACAAAATATAGGTACGAACACAGACCCACTCTTTGGCAGCATTGCAAATAAATTAGTCGAAAGAATGGCTAGTGCGTGGCTGCAAACAACATGTGTTTATTCATTTGCAAATTCCTAATACTTTATTACTCTGGAGCCAAATTCTCTAAACAATTAATCTTAATCCTGCCCAAATCAATTTAACTTAATTAATCTACATCACCAAATTCAAGGAATCACAGTACTAATACCTTCAATGCTCGACTCTAGCTGCTAATGGCAGCTGGTCAACACGAGGAGACGACGACGAGCTGCTCAGACTGCGAACTCAAACGAGATGCTGATCACTGTTCAGTGAGCGTGCTCCAGCGGTGGGGTGGGCGTGGTGCAACAGATTCAATTTAGATTTTTTAGATATATACAAATACATGTCATTATTTTAGGTAAAAAGAATTTATTTTATTAAAATAAAAATACAAAAGCAAAACATCCAGTTGATGAGTGACGACAGATGAAGAAAAGACGGTGTAGATGGTGATGTAATCGTGCCTTACTTTTTCTTTTTCAAATTTGTTGTATATTATGTGTAAAATGATCAACTGTGACTAATAATAAAGTTTTAATTGCGGTGTGATATTGTACTTGGAATGCAATATGGAGAAACATGACTATTCAATAATAAGTTTGAAATAGAGGTTAGCAAATGTGCTGGTGTAATCTTTTTGAATATTTATGTGTTTTTTTAAAAAAAATTACATCATATATACTCCCTCCGTCCTAATGAGCTATGCTCGTTTTCTTTTTTTGTTTGTCTCACTCATCTGTTCTTATTTCCTTTTTTAGTAAAAATTTAACAAATTTAAGTTTGATTAAACCAACTAATCCAAATCATAATTAAAACAAATTAAATACAATCTCTCTCCTCTCTTTTCATTTCATTATCAAAATAATCTCTCTCCTCTCTCTTCGTTTCATTAACAAAATAATCTCTCTCCATTATCCAACTTCAGCAGCGATTCTTTACAATCTCTCTCTTTCCATTATCTTCAACTATGAACCCTAAATCGTCTGCCGCCGCCGCCGCCCAAGACCACCACGCAGTGATGGATCCCGGTTCCTTCTCCTCTTTCATAGCTTCTGAAACCCCAGTAGATCCTGCAAGGCCACCGGTTTCTCCATCGGACACCATCGTCGATGAGACCGAGATGGACCAGATCTTTCCAGATCTGCAAGAAAATCTTGGCGGTCGAGCACTCTATCCGTGTTGGCCTCCGATTTCTCCATCGAAAACCATCGTCGAAGAGACTGAGATGGACACCATTGTTGATGACAATGAAATGGGCGAGATCTTTCTAGATCTGAATGTTGGAGGGCGCGATCTCTATTCTAATAGACCGTTGTTTTCTCCATCGGACACCATCGTCGATGAGACCGAGATGGACGATGTCTTTCTAAATCCACTGGAAAACCTTGGAGGCCGAGCAGGTTCTACCTTGGAGGAAAACCCAATTTCTCTGAGCGAAGTGGATGTTGGCGGCGACGCGGCGGAAGAATGCGGGGGGGGGTCTCGGATGGACTACTTGTGTCGATGATAGACACAATTCCTAGCGGTCCAATAGATTTAACCGAAGAAGAATGATTGATAAGATGTTGCGTATACTTGTCCCTCCATTATATGCTCGGGTGAGATCTTTCCCTAAAATTAAATTATGGCTTTGATCTGATCTAGTATTGTTTCTATTTTGGCTATAACTATTTTGTGAATCTAGCAGAGTTTGCTTTTTATTATGGCTTTGATCTGATACTAGCAGAGTTTGTTTTTTATTTGTGAATCTATTTGATTGATGATTTCTGCATGGCTAGGTTTTGATAGAAAATAGTAAGATAGTCCACTTATACATAAACAAGATAGAAGTATGATCTACACAAAAAAAGAACCTTATCTATTCTGGTTCTCTAAACAAAATAGTAGGGCTTTAACCAAAAAAAAAAAATTCAAGCCATCTCCACTTACTCTAAAATTTTCCAAAAAGTCTTGTTGATCCACACTTCAAAGGCCAAGTTGAGTCTTTAATTCCTGAATGCCCTCTGAAATCCCATTCTCAGACATGTATGCTATGCAATCTTGAACCAGATTTGCAGGTACTTCCAAATCAGTTGGAAGTGCGTCTTGTCTAATTAAAGCATCCTTGTTCATGTGGGGAATCTTATAACAGTTTTGCCCCTTCACCTTCATAATCTCAAGCATACATCCTTGTAGGCTTAAAAAAACTTTGTTAAGTGTCATAGGTGATAATTCTTCGAATGATTTGCATACTGCATTGATTAATTGATCAACATTGTAGCACGCACAATCAAGTTGAATGCTTTGTATGGCTCGAAACCAGCCCAAATGATTTATGTTTGTATCCGGTGAATTTGGTGGCTGGTGAACGAGCTTTTTGTCGAAGCCATCTTGGTTGGCTGCTTCCCTAAAATCGGGATCACAATCTTTAATGTGCGGCCCTGCGTTGTCTTGCTGAATCAAAATCAATTTACTTGCAGAAGTAGGCCATTTGCTCTTAATTGCAGGTAGGATCTAAATTTAGAAAGCAAAAGAGCTTACATTATTCTTAAGGACAGTAACTTACATTATTCTTAAGGACAGTAATGACATTATTCTTAAGGACAGTAATTTACTTGCAGAACTTACATTATTTAGAAGGACAGTAATTCAAAAGAAAGCAAAAGAAAGAACTTGCAGGTAGGATCTAAATTTAGAAGCCATCAATTTACTTGCAGAACTTACATTATTCTTAAGGACAGTAATTCAAAAGAAAGCAAAAGAAAGAACTTGCAGAAGTAGGCCATACCTTAGTAATCAAGCACTCCTTAATCACTTCCTTGGTTATAGATTGAATAGCTTTTGTCTCAATGGTTCCAGCTTGTCGGTTTTTACTTTTTCTTTGGGCTGCCATTTTGTGTGTAAATGGGAAAATCCCAATTTTGCCATCAAATACAAGTGAGCCATCTTCAGCAAATATTGGCCGGCACACGGCACACATAAACATCTCTTTCGTGATGAACTTTTTATTTTGGCAAGTGCGGTGTGGCTTGGCCTCATCGGGAGTTAAATAAAATGTACGTGTAGCCTTAGTCATGTAAAACCACTTCTCGTCGATATGAATCGTGTTGTGCATGCTCTTAAACTTTATGATTTTCATAATTCTATCAAACTCTAAAGCTTCTAGTGAAAATTGGAGGCGTAACAACTTATTAGGGGCTGTTAGGCTAGGTTTTATAGCACTACTATGAGCTTTGATCATACCTTCACTCACCCATCGGCCAACGGTGCTCTTGCTACAATCTATCTCCTTAGCAAGTTTGCGGATAGTTGATCGTTTGAATAGCGAGAGACTTTGAATTAAATCGAGATCAATTTTAATTCTTTTGCTTCTCGGATTAGTTTTTTTCCACTAAGAAGATGCATCATCTCACCATTGGCTCTTTGTTTTTTTGCAGCGGACCAAAACTTAGAAATCGTCCTACGACAGCATCCGAACTTCGCAGCAGCTTCTTCAATCTTCCCCCGGATTGGCTTTCCGTCTTTGGAGTGCTGGAGTAGATATTGCACGATGGAGTTACGGACACTAGTCGACAAATCTTTTCCCATTTTGATTACTCTCTCACAACTTTTTACTTTCTGTTTGCTGGTTGAAGTGAGGAGGGAGAAGCACTTATTTATAGAATGTTGTTTAAGAGGGAGGTAGAAATTGTTTTGAAAGTTGTTTGAATTTTTGAATCTGTTTGAATATTTAACCAAGCAATTTGGCTGATGTTTACTGTTATTTTGGCTCCAATATGAAAAATATTGTGGCAGGAATTTTAACTTGTTTCAGTGAATACTTAGCTCCAATCTGAAAAATATTGTGTCGGCTGTTGTTTTTAATTACAAGTGGGACATGCCAAAATTACAAGTGAATGAGGAGCATGCCAAAATTACAAGTGGGTCAGCATTTCGTCGGCTGTTGTTTTTAATTACAAGTGGGACATGCCAAAATTTAAAAAAGTGCAATTATTACGTTTTCCTTAATCACATGGGCTCCCACCACTCAACAACTTAATCCATTTCTACTTAATGTACGTGCAAAAAAGAAACGAGCACAGCTCGTTGGGACGGAGGGAGTATATAATATGGTAAATTGGCCTAAATGGTTCGCAAAATTGAGATTTTTGACTAGATTAGTCCCCAATTTGAATTTCTTGGCCAAATTGATTCTCAATTTTTTAGATTTTGGCTAAATTAGTCCTTCCCTTAGTTTCACCATTAGTCAATAATGTTATATTCTCAGTGCTTTGTTGGATTCAATCTAAGAGTGTCACAGATTCGTCAATAATGTTATATTCTCACTAGGGATGGCGATGGATCGGATTTGGACCGGATCCTCCCTGGCCCGCATCCGGATCCCGCATTTTTTACTTGATCCAAATTCTGTCCAAATCCATTGGATCTCAAAAAATGAGATCCAGATCCATTGGATCCACAGGGTCTCGGGTCTAGACCCGGATCCATAAGTTTTTTTAACTAAAATTAAAAAAACTCTAAATCAATTAAAATTTAACTAAGTTAATTAATTCTACGATAACATGATAATCTATAAAAGCATTACTATCATTAAAAAAAGTCAAAATACTCATGATATTATAAAAATATTACAATCATCTATAAAACTGCGATCTTCTCTCTAAAAAAACTTCCAAATTCGTGGACAGTGGGTACTCAATCTCCTCTCTCTTTTCTATTTATTAGATTACTAGTAAAGTATTTCAAGCTCAACAAATAATGTAATATGATAATTTAAGTAGAATAATATAAATATAATATTTTAGATATGATAATAAAATAATATTTTAGTTATAAAAATTGGCGGATCTGGACCGAATCCGAATCTCAGATAGTAAAGTCCAGATCCAGATCCGTAATTTCTAAAATGGATCCAGATCCAATGGGTCCAATTTTTTTAAGATCCAGCTCCAAAAAAATGGTTCTGAATCCACGGATCTGGACCGGGTCCAAGATCCATTGCCATCTCTAATTCTCACTGCTTTGTTGGTGTTCCAGAAGAGGTTAACTTTGATTTCACCAAGGTTAATCCTTCCTAAACTATTGCAGAACTCCATGAATGACTGATCTAGTGATGGCAGAGCAAGAATGTTGAAAGTTTTAATCAAGAATGTGTGTATTATTTACAAGAATATAAAAAACTTCTTAAAGAGTCCACCACATTACAGCATTAAAAAGCCTTTTTTTTTTAGCATGTGTTTCCATTATTCAATCAGATACCTAGCTTATTACCAGCAAATAAACCAAACACATAGCTGATACAAGTCCAAGTCCATCCTCGGAAATACAGCAATCAAGTGTTAATAGTTCGACGAATACTATATGAGTTTCAGCTGAAGTTGGAAAGAGAAAGCAGGTGGTTTGATGATCTGGTTATAGTATAAAGAAGTTGACATAAAAGTTGAAGTGGGCAAACCGAGGATGAATCCTTGTAACCTTGAAAAAATACTAGCAGTACAGTATTAGAAGCCGATATAACTAGAAAATGAGACTACTGAACACTAACTTAATCCAAGAATACTTGAAAATACAAGCAAAGCATATGGGTGAGGTAGTTGGAGCTTGATCTTATTGGACATACCATATGTACAAAATCAGCAAATCTAAGGCATGGAATCGGGAGTCAGCCTTGGTTTTAACAAAGTTGGTTCAAAGCATCAATTTCAAAGCATCAATTTTAACAAACAAACTCACCTTTGTTCTAATAGTTCAGAAACCGAGAGTCGGCCGGAGCGGGCAACGGGCGTCGCGGCCGGGAGAGAGAGAGACTGAGAGAGTGCAGAGCAGCTGAGGCCAGAGGGAGGGAGACGGGGAGTCTGGGAGAGCCGGAGAGCGACGACCGGGCGAGGGCTGGGCTGGCAGCGCAAGGTGCTGGCGGGTGGCGGGCCGGCGGCGGAATCGCGGAGGGCCGAGGCAGGGCCGGCCCTATTATATAGCCAATGGGGCAATGGCCTAGGGCCCCCAAATTTGAGGGCCCCAAATTTAAGATACATACCACTTAGCCATAACCCCATATTATATAAAATATATTTATGAAGCTCAATACTATTAATAGAATTCAAATAAATAGACATAGCCCATTACTAAAAAAATATATCAAGCCATTCCACTTATAAATTAATTAATACCTAAATTAGCCACGATGTTGCAACGACTCTTTTCTCTTTTTATAATTGCAGTCGGTCCATCTTGATGATGCAGAACAACAGAAACATAAGTAATACGTGATTTTAATTAAAAATGATAAAATTATATTTGCGTTCTACTATGTAACAAGAACGGTTGAATGAACAAGCAATTTTTTTGATGATTTTGCTACTTAAATGCTAGAAGATTTAAGTTATTTTATTAAGTATTTGATCCTTATTTTTTTATTTTGTTACAATTTACGGTTTTTACTTTTAAAGTTATGTGGACACACAAATATGGAAGTATGTATTTTAGTTCGTTGACAAATTGTTCACGAAGCTTCAATAAGGGCCCCATTTTTTGCTTTTCGCCTAGGGCTTCCGGAATCTCGG
This sequence comes from Lavandula angustifolia, assembly GCA_028984105.1. Taxonomy (NCBI): domain Eukaryota; kingdom Viridiplantae; phylum Streptophyta; class Magnoliopsida; order Lamiales; family Lamiaceae; genus Lavandula; species Lavandula angustifolia. The sequence continues at coordinate 12,436,509 of CM054805.1, forward strand.
TGTCGGAGTTGCAGTTGCAGAATTGCTGAATTGGGGATATGAATCACGAATATCAATTTCTCAATAGTTGACTTTTTGAACTTGTATTCTTGTTCAAAAATTAATCGGGCTTGGGCTTGAATTTTTCATTTGTAATTGGGCTAAGAATTTTTCATTTATAATTGAGCTAAGAATTTTTATATGTAATTCAAACGGTTAATCGTCGGTTATTTAATTAACCGATCGGTTAACCGCTAACCGAACCGTCGAATAATTTGATAACCAAACCCGAATCCGAAACCAAAATTGATTCTTCGGTTTCGGTTAATCGATAACTGATATTTTTTGTTTCGGTTTCGGTTATTTACACTAACCGAAACAGCATTTCCAGCCCTAATCACGCACATACTACAGATGTAGGAGAAAATTAGACGAATAATTGAGGCGAGAAAATTGAATCAGACAATCTTTTGCCGAACCTGAATTATCACATACTACAGATGTAGGAGACTGCACCGGATATACTGTTGTCGACGGAAACCATTTCAATTTTTAGTTTTAATAATAATTATTATAATTTAAATTTGATTTGATTTGAGGCGTTTTCTGAGAAAGCCACAATTATTAGACGAAAAAACGTGATACTATGAGATCAAATCACGAGGATCAAATTCAAATTATGAAATAGTAAGAATGTAGACACAGATTAATTTCGTTCATCTAATTTAAATATTCTTTAGTACGAGCGAAGTTTACTTAGTAAAAAAAATCGAGGCAGTTTTTGTGATCTTTTAGATCGTAAAGTGCTACAACAATTTACAACTTGATTCTCAGGCCAGCAGTTGAGAGAGGTAGAAAATGGAACATTTAACAGAGAGGAGGACCAAGTAGTTATTACTCCCCTAAAGAAAGCAGTTAATTTTGTACCTACTTCCCTTTTTATCATTTCAGTACAACAATTTTTGGCCATTTTTTAAAATATTTTACCTACTCATTTAATTATTTTACTAATTGAGAATTTAAAAAGTAAACATTAGTGTGGGTGTGAAAAATTGACAATCTCATAATTGAAATTATAATCTCGTAAATCGATCCTCCACGTGCACTTTCCTAAACTTTTACGGGGTAGATAAATAATCGTTTTTTTCCTTTATTAACTTAGTCTTAGAAAAATAAATAATATTATTGATTGAGACACGGTGGTTAAGACCGAAAATAGGACAAGTCGATGCCAATAGGGGCTTCCTAGAAAATGAGTTGCGATTCACAAGGGTCGGAAATGGGTCCCCTAAAATATACGGATGTTGGAAGTAAACATTAATTCATTCCATACAAATCGAAAAAATATATTTTACAAATCGAAAAGATATATTTTATATCCGAATTAAATAGGAATAAATTTCACTTAGTGTGTAATAACCGGCAAATCAATCGAACTTCAGATTTTTTACTCCCACCCCTCTACTAGGCCATTCCAAAGAGTAACTCTATTCCTTTTCAATTACGAGAAAAATATATTTAATCATCTAAAAATCACTACTTTTAATTTAATACTCCTTCTGCCCTTCCAATCTAGCAACATTTTCTTTTCGAGTTGTCTCACCAGTCTTGCAACATTACATAAAATAGAAAGAAAATGAGTGGATCACAATCACTTAAACAAGTGGACCTCACTATTTTTTTACTTTACACCACTACTTTATACATTTACACCCACTATTTTATATATTTACACTTATTATCTTAAAGAGGAAGTAGTAGGTAGCTGGCATATAGTTGCTTGAATAGAACAAACAATACATATCTATTGCTATATTTGCATATTATGTCCATAAATAATTTAATAGTTAATAACCTGCAAAATTAGTTAAATAACCAATATAAATGAAAATGGACAAACATATACTTTTTATTATTACTTGAACTGAATTTCCATTTTATTACAATTTTTTGTCCCTTTGAAGATGAACTGACATAGGGTGGAGATACTTGTCTTATAGTGGAATTTTATAATGTGGTTTATATATTATGTGGTGTTGCATGTTTATGAAGTATACAAGAATAAATTTTACTTTAATTCATACCTCATGTAGCGGATATGAATAGAGATGTAAGCGAATATCATCCACTTATATTCGCATTTAATTGCTCATTGAACATTAATTTGATTTGTATTTGAATCAATGTTCATATCTGAATTATTCGATGCCAATATTCAATTTGTTTTGATTTGAAGTATTTTATAACCAATACTATTCGAGTATTCTTCCATTCATTACTATTCGATTCAAAATTATATATAATTAAGGATTAAGTTTATAATAAGATTAAATAAAAATATACATTACATACAATACTTTTTATATTATATTATTTTTATTGATCAAATATTTATAAATATCAATATTCTATCGTTACTAGCTCGCTGCGAGTTTTTCCTCAATTTCTATTCTAATGGTGGATGATCATCAATTCCTAAACCCTTAAATGCAAACCCATCCATTTCTGGTGGTAGATCTGCTTTCTCTATTTAATTGTTTGTCATTAATATGAAAACAATGTCAGTAATTTAATTTTATCTATTCAAATTTGCTCATAAATATGCATAAATCATAATTAAATCCGGCAGATAGAATTTGCAGCTTGTAGGGAGGCTTCAACTTACCTCGAGGGTAATAATTTAGCATTTACGTACACATTCGCGTAAAATATTAAAATCATCAATTTAAGGATAATACTAATATATCATTAATAAATGGTCAGCAATAAATGTTTTTAAATGTTACCATGTTAATTAAGATCCCATGCTTATACATGTACTGACCCCTACTTTCAATGCCCTATGCTTTAATTCAAGATTCTTTCACTTCAATTCCCATTTTTACATTATTTCGTTCGCCACTTGGAATAGAGTTCTGAATTATATTCTAAGATTTGAAATAAGAATTGTTAGTGAATTTTTGACAAAATCCACAAAAATCTTAATTTCAATATACTTAATCCAAATATCTCATATATGAAGTTACATTGATACCCTATTACCGAACACTGTAACACCCCAAGATTTTCAATATAAAATGCACTGCATATCTATTCATGCATGTTATCAAGTGTTTTAGTTCTGTAGGTCGTGCCTTAGAAATTTAAATGAAAATTAAAGCATCTATCTTATTTGTCATTAAATCATTTTTATTATGTAAATTTATTTTGAAATTTGAATGTGTTTATTTATATCATATTATGATTATATTGTTTATTGTTGAGATATAAATAATGATAGAATTATGAGGCAAAAATAATATTTATTTATTTTGAATTTCCTAAACCTATTAGATTCATGAAAGCATATAATATTTTATATTTGTGTGAAATAATTAGGAGATAATTTTATATTAAGTTTTATGATTAAAATAGATATTTTATGTATGATATTAATATTTTAGTATCAATTTTAATTATGCCTATGTCCTAATCCAACTATGATTGAATCTATTAAATAGTAAGTGATTGAATAAATTCTATATAAAAGATAAAAGGACGAAAATAATTATGGATAAAATATATTTGATACCTTTTATGATTAGGGATCTTTAGATAATTTATTCTAAGCCTATAAATACCCCTTAGTCGCTCATAATATAGCATCCCATAAAATTTTCGAAAATCGCCAACATATCTGCGAACTGTTTCAAGAATTATTTACACATCTTCCCGTCCTCATCTTGTCGTGAAAATTTAGGATCGTCTTCCTAGGTATGTCTATTATACACTATAATTTTGTAGAATTTTACAAGCATGATAAGTATTTTTTTTAAATTGTTATTCGTAACTCCGCCGTTTTTGACAAAGATGTTCATGAGCTTGATAGGAAAATTGTTTTTCATGTTTTCTTTATGTTGTTTTCGACCATGCTGAATTTTAATATGATATAATCTATGTTAGGTCATTCATGTTAAAAATATAGAATTTTTAGGATACGTTTACTATTTATTTGTTAATTTGTTTCTTGATGTGCCAAATTATTTTGTCAACATGCATGTAGATTGAAAAACAAAAGTTCTCATGTTACTATTAAATGAATTCTTGATCATGATAAGTTTTATTGTGATAGAATATGTATTATGTTGTTCGTGTTAGAGATCTATAATTTTAGGACAATACTATTATGATTTTATTAATTTATTTCATAAATTGCCGAATTACTCGATGCATGAATGAATTTTCAATAGAAATAAGATTGTGTTTAATATACTTAAGATTATTACTATGTGAAATCGTTAAAAATGCATGTTAATAAGTAGATTATGTATATAATATGCATTGTTTGATTATTATACAACAAGAATTTCATTGTTTACCGACGGAAAAACGGCGTCGGGTCAGACTTTATCGGTAAAATTTACCGACGGAATATATCCGTCGGTATTTACCGACGGATTACCGACGGAATTTACCGCCGGGAGAATATCGCCGAACATTCTGTCGGAGGCGTAATCACCGACGATTTACCGACGGAAAATTCCGTCGGTAATTTTTTTTTCTTAATAATTTTTTTTATTTTTTCGTACCCAGTTCTCGACAACCTGCATTTTTTTACCAACCAACACAGCACATACATATAACTATTCAAATCAAGTCAAAAACCAAACCGAAACGGAAATATAAATATATAAATAATAAAATCCAAATATTTAGTATGTATACATAAACATAAATAAGTATATCATAAAGAGGTGGGAGGAGGGGATTGGTTGCTGTCGTCTGGAGGGTCTCGTCGGCTAGAGGAACCCATCAACGCCATAAGTTAGTTCATCTTCGCATTCATGAATGCGACTGCCCCTGGAGGGGTCCTCCTAGCCGCCGACTCCTCCTCCGGGCCGGCGCATGATCTCGGCATTGCTCTGGGAAGGCCCAAGTGAAGAAGTAGAAGAGCGGCTGGCGGCGTTGATGTAGTTGCTCCCTTCCTCGCCGAAACCGTACATTCGCTGTTTCTTGTCCCGAACCCCTTCCAACTGCAGATAAATCGCGTTTTTATCCGCGTTGGGGCATTCTTCAGCAGCAATCCGCTCCACCTCCGCCTATTACAATATAAAAATAGAAATTAGTCAAACTCAGAATTCTAGAATAATATTCTGTATATTGTAATTGGGTGTTTACATGAAGTCTCGCCGCCTTCATGTTGGAGAAGTCTCTACCTTTGTAATGGAGACTCTGGAAAGTGTCAAAGGCGGTGGACTCTAAGGGGTGTTTGCAATAGCTTAAACTTTTTTTAAGTGGTTAAATTAAGGAAAAGTTGGTAAAAGTGGTTTATTAGAGAATTTAGGGTGTGTTTGCAAAAACTGCTTAAAAGAAGAAAAAGTTAAAAAAATAGTGTTTGCAAAATTTATACTTTAGTAACTTATTTTGTGATTTATAAGTAAAATGTCCAATCACAGCTTATCCGAAATTACAAATATGCCATTAAGTTGGAGAAGTTGGTAAAAACCAACTTAACCAACTTCAACTTATTCAACTTACATGTAGAGAATTTTTCCGAATTTAAGCTGTTGAAAACACCCAAAAAATAGCTTTTCCTTAAATTAAGCTATAAGCTCAATAATTTAAGCTTTTGCAAACACCCACTAAGAAGCATCCCCTCTGAGAAGCCTATTCATCACATGCATAAACAAAATTATGTCAAAACAAAGACATAAGAAGCTAAAAACTTATAAAATGAGACTTACCGTAGACTGGGAGTACTGTAGGGCTGACCGGGACCCTCCTTTGTGCTTGCTCATCCCGGCGCTCGGCTCGGCTCGACTCGCGGCATCGGGAAGTAGTCTCCGACTTTTGGAGTACCTCTGGCCGCATCCAGTACTCGTTGAGGGCCTCCCACCTCTCTGTGTTGATTTAGTCCGGTTTTTTAGGGCGGGCGCCTTCTTCATTTTGAAGTGCCAATCACTGAACCTCTTGGACGCCCTCTTCTGCCACATGTGGTGGACTGCCTGGTCCCAGTCAGCAGGCCAGTGGAAGTGCTTCTGCAATTTACATGTTTATACATGTTTGATACAAGTGAACGCTAAATTATAAGATTGTGGGCTTGAAAGAAAAACTAATCTTAAATTCCTCAAAATACCGCTCCTTAATTTCGGGAGGAGTCGGCTTCCAAGTGAACCCGATCGGGTTTAATCTTCTTAAAACACTCAACGATTGTCGAGGCCAATCCGGGATGGCTCAAGCAATCGCTTATTATTGAAAAATGGTTAATCCAAGTTATAGTTGATATATTTAAAAGTAATAAAACCAATTATTACATACCCTCGGTGAAATCTCGAAACAACGGCGGCTATCCACCGAGTAAGAGTCGTTAGAACCCACGATAGTGGCCACCGACTCGGTGGGGACCGCCCCTACGGCCGGACGACGATGGGGGTGCTCCACACCCAGCCAGGAGCTGATATAGTCCTGCCGCCACGACCTCTGGGAGGCGCCATGTACCTGAAAACAATGAATAATCATTAATTGCTTTTGGCCAAAAAAATATCATAATTGCTTTTAAAACCTGTAAGTTGTACTAGTCATCACTAAAGTCCTCATCTCTCGATGTTAGAACATGTTCTTCTTCATCATCATCTCCTTTGTCAAAATCTTCCTCATCGAGTTCTATTGTTTGACGTGGATGAGATAATGTTATATCGCCTTCTACCGTCGCGTGGTTACGCATGGTGGGTTTAGTATGTCATCCTCTTGAAATGCTTCATCTAATGAAGATTTAGTTGGAAAATCTATCTTAAATCTCGGTTTAACTTTACATACTTCCAACCACGCCTTCCTAGATTTGTTCACACTAGGATATGAGCAGTAATACACTTGATGTGCTTGTGATGCCATGGAATCAAAGAAACTTGGTGGAAATATGCGCTCCCAAGGTTGCAAAGAGTAATTGGAATACTCTCGTTTAGTATCGCCATGTCTTCAATTCTTATAGCACTAGAAGTTAAGTCTCTGAAGTATAAGCTCAATTCTGTAATTGCCGTCCAAACAGGTTGTGGGAGAAGTTCACGAAATGCAACCGGTAGAAGCCGTTGCATGAAGACGTGACAATCATGACTTTTCATCCCAAACATTCTCAACTTACTCATATCTACACATCTGCTCATGTTGGACACATAACCATCCGGTAGTCTGAGCTGCTTCACCCACATTAATAACGCCTGCTTCTGCAGACGATCTAGCATGTAACATGCTTTCGGATAATGTATGTCACTCTCGTTAAACTTCTTCGGCTCGAGCTCTAGCACAATATGTATTCAACTCGCTCTGAGACTTCGGCGTGTCTTTGGTCTTTTTCGTCACATTTAGGACGTTGTTGAACACATTATCAAACACGTTCTTCTCAATGTGCATGACATCGAGATTGTGTCGAAGCAACAAGAATTTCCAATAAGGAAGATCCCATAATATGCTTCTTTTCTTCCATCCCGTAACATTTTCTTTAGAGGCATATTTGTTATAACCATCGTAGTCTTCGGTGACTTTCACAAAACCATAAGCCTCAATTTGACAAAGTATATCTTCTCCTGTTCTCATGTCAGGGGGTGAACGTGCTACAACTTTATTTTTCAGGAAAGCATTCTTATTTTGTCTGAAAGGATGACTTAGTGGTAGAAACTTTCTATGATTGTCAAACCACGACATCTTACCACTCTTCTCAAGATAAAATTATAAATTAAACTTTATTTTTACCGACGGAACTTTCCGTCGGTAAAATTATGTTTAAAATTTAAATAAAAAATAAATTATAATTTAACTTTGCCGACGGACTTTTCCGTCGGCAAAAAAAGAATAAAAAAAGAAATTGGAAATTCAAGATTTAACGACGGATTTTTCCGTTGTTAAATTGCCGACGGAATAAATCCGTCGGCATTTCGTCGGTAAACTGACCGTTTCACATTTCGTCGGTGTTTCGTCGGTAAGCTGACCCGTGTTTTTATTCCGTCGACAATTCCGTCGGTAAATTGCACAATTTTTGTAGTGTTAGGATCTATTTGTATTTTTGAATTATTGAAATTGTTGGTGCATGCATGAGATTCCATATAGAGTTATTAAGATATATTTCCATGTATAGGATCGACGCGCAGGACTTAAACATTGATATCCATTGTTTTTCATTCACTCAAAAGGTTAAGGTGAGGTTTTTCTTTTATCCTTATTATACACTATACAGTTTTTCTCATGCGTTATTCAGTACATGCAGAGCCTTCGGGCAATTCACGCAGTAAAACCTTCGGGTTAAGCCTCCGGGCTTGCATGTCTAATTTCTCATGTTAAATTCTTTATAGTTTATAGTTTGGATAATGTTTGACCCCATCGAGTAGTCGTATCTCCCTCTATATTTTCACTTTTTCAAATCATGGTCTACACAGATGATTGAAGTGGCGGATAGTGATGGTCCAACACTTATACGAGAAAGAAATAATGAAACTTCTTACTGCATTAATTTAGTTTTTATCATGAACTAATATTACTCACGCTTCATTTTATTTCCCGAAAACTAGTAGTTGTTTATGCTCTCATTTTAAGATTTCCGCTATCTATGGAATTGCATTGGAACTTTCTGATTTTTATATATTTAAAACCATCATTTTGAAAAACAAATTTGAAGACAAAGTTTATGCATGTGGTGACGTTCCCTTAAAAAGTATATAAAAAATTGGAACGTTACAAACACACACTTAAATTCTACAAACTTTAGATCATTAAAGTGACGTCTTTCACTTTAGGGTTAATATATTTGGCTACTTTTTTCAAGAACAACTTAAATTTCAAACTAGAAAGAAAATAATATTTTTTATTATCTGGATTGAAATATGGCACGTGAATTTACATTTAATTACTGGTACATCGAAAATTAAATAAGCACCCCCTATTAATTTTCCGAAAGATAATTGAGATAAAAAGGTAAATTATGCAAAATCCTACCTATTACTTAAAACCGGCTGACTTTGGCTATACGCCGCGATAATTATAATCAAATAATCAAATGTATAATTCGTTCTGCCTCGTCTTAGGTTTAGAGTTACTAATCTATACTTTAACCCTCCAAACCACGTGCATACTCTCTCTCTCTCTCTCTCTCTCTCTCTCTGCATGTCATTTATAAGTGGTGGGTGTTGAAGGCCTCGGTCGGTGGAGAAGGGCCCTCGGTTTTGTCAGTCTCCGGTTTATATATAAAAAAGAAAAACAAAATAAATTAAAAAGCTAAAAAGAAAAAGAATCGAAAAAAAAAACAGCTTGCTGCCTGCCGCATTCTTCATCCCACCAAACGACTTATAATACATACATATACGGAATATATACATACACACACATATATATATAGTAGGTCTAGAGCACTCGCTAATATCTTCTTCTGGTGTCGACATTGAGGTTAGTGAGAGAAAGTTCCTCCTCTATGGCGGAAGCAAACCACAAGAGAAGTAAAAGCAGCAGCAGTCCGCATTCAGTTTACAGAGGAGTGAGAAAGCGGGCGTGGGGCAAATGGGTTTCCGAAATCCGCCAGCCCAGGAAGAAATCGAGAATCTGGCTCGGAACCTTCGCCACCGCCGAGATGGCGGCGCGGGCGCACGACGTCGCCGCACTCGCCGTCAAGGGGAGCGCCGCCATTCTCAACTTCCCGGAGATATCCGACCTTCTCCCCCGCCCCGCGACTTCCTCGCCGCGCGACGTGCAGGAGGCGGCCACCAAGGCGGCGCAAATGGACCACCTCGACCGGCAGAGAGATTCTCCGACGTCGTCTTCTTCGTCGGTGATAACGTCGAGGCCGCCAGAGGATTTGGGGGAGATAGTGGAGCTGCCAAGTCTGGGGGCGAGTTACGACGACTCGGTGGGACCGGGTCAAGGCGAGTTCCTGTTCGCGGGCGATGTGGGATGGGATTACTATATTAATCACCCGGTGCTTGATAGTTTAGACGATTGTGGGCTTTTTGTTTGATGAAAACATGGTTTTCGATGATTTTATGTCTGCAAATTTTCAAGGTGTGTTATGGAATCATCAAACTTGACCTTCAATTGTCTGCTGATTATTATTCTTTTGGTTGACCATTTTTTTTTTGACGATCTTTCTCTCTCTCATTACAATTGAGTTTTTACGTTTCATCATAAGATAATACGTGTAGATTTAAAATTTACAGTACATGGGTTTCATGAAGTAAAGCGTTACTTATCATAAAACCAAAGAGAACGTATAGCGTTTAATTTGGTGGTGTCATCACTTTTTGTTGGATATTAGTCAGTAGATGATACTCAGTTGTTCGTGGTTAAAAGAAAATTGGGGGAAATCATAGTAGTACTATGGAATTGAAGATCCCAAAACCGAAGCCGATATCGGTAGTTCGGTGTGTCGTTAGGATTAGCCGATGTATCGGTTGAGACTTGTTGTAATCGTTTTTATATTCTTGTCTAAGTCCCGTACGGGGTAATTGTTGAACCGATCTTCCGTCGAAGATACTTTTCGTAACCCCACGTCATCGTTGTAATCGCTTTGCGTTCTTCACCATCGCCCAATAGACCTCGCAGAAGCCAATCCAAAGAACTGATAAGTCATCGCATAAGAACTCATGCAAGCCCAAGATCTTTCGCATAGCCGCTAGCCGACATACTCGAAGTTACATTCCTTGTCGACCGACTCGGCCGAAGAAGACAGAGACTTTGCGCTTCATCGTATCCGACGTAAAGCGACCCAGCCTACTTAAGTCTTTTCGAAAGTTCAGCAGAAGATCATACGAGGTTGTTTGAACGGCCAACTCGACATTCTCACCAACCACAAACCTCGACCAATGAGAAGCCGACAACGCCTTACCTCGCTCCAAACGGTAAAGCCGCTCTCATGTACAGTAATTAACTGCCCTGCTGCAACAAGTTCGAATTAATGGCCGTTTTCTTTGGAAGCTTGTGACACGTGGCATCGTCATCTCCAACGGACATATGCCATAGCTCACAGCTATAAATAGAGAAAATTTCGAACCTCCATAAGAGCGCGAAACACGAAATTAAAAAGGGAAATTGCTCAAGCTCTCAAACACTCTAGCAACTCAATCAGAATATCCAGCGAAGAATCTGCATTTACTAGAATATTTTTGTGGTTCTTCTCTCTAGAGTCCCTAAGCTCATTGTCAGATTTATAGCTTAGATTCGAAGGAGTTCATTTTTAGTGAACTGTTCTTATTGTAAGAACTCCTTCATTAGTTGGAGAATTGTTTTTGCCCCCTTTCGAACTTAGATTTGAATTGTAAAGTCGCTAAGGACTATAACTTAGAAGGATATGTCCTGTGCACAGTTTCCTTGCTGAGACTTGCTCAGACTAATCAACAAGTTATCCTGCTCTGTTCAGGACCGTGGACGTAGGATCTTGCGTATCCGAACCACATTAAACTGCTTGTGTTCTTTACTGTTTTATTGCATACAAACCTTTGAAAACATAAGTTTGCATAAAACGTATTTCTAAAATCGCACAACCAAAAGAATTTAATCTGCGAAAACACGTTTTCAAAAAGAGACAAACTCCGGGCCCCACACTTATCCGCACACTTAAAGTCTCCGACTGAGTTTCGAAGTACTGACAAAAGTCGTAGGGAGAGCTCGCAAGGCCGACTCACTCGTCCCGTGATCGAAGGTTTATTTGGCACTGTTCATCGCTTGCAACCAACCACCAAACTCTGACCTTCACCGAGAAGAAGAAACGGTACTCGAGTGTATTCACCCCCCCCTCTACACCCGATATTTATCTCCGGACCAACAATTGGTATCAGAGCACGCGGTGCTCAACTGACCACCCGTTCGACATACCGGTCTTCTCGAACCGATCCTTGAAAACGTTTTCTCGCACAAGCATCTCTTCATTCATCCCTATACTTGTACACATAATGTCCGACATGTCGGTATCGGGATGGTGCCGATGTTCTCAATAGAGAACTTCACGGTATGGCGTGTAAGAATGGAGGCACACCTTACGTCGCCGCACGACAAGCATGATCGACGCATCGGAGACCGAACCCATCATTCCAATGATAGACGGCGTTCGATTCGCTGAAGTGGAAGGTGAAGGTGCTCGTATTGGTCCGAAGGTTCCCAAGGACAAATCTGCCTTCACGCCTGAAGAGAAAAAGCTGCATAACCTCGACCGAGTCGCACGAAATGCTATACCGACAACGCTCGCCGACTTACACCTCGGGAGGGTGCAGGATCGCAAAACGGCGAAAGAACTTTGGGACGCCCTGGCTGTACTGAGCCAAGGAACTCCTCAGATTAAAGAAAATAAGCTCGAATTAGAGCTTCAAAAGTTCGAAGCCTTTGCGATGGAGCCCAGTGAAACCATTGACGAACTGAGCGTCATATTTATGAATCAAGTCAATGTGATAAACGGGCTGGGAAAGGTGTTCTCAAACAAAGAGATGAACACAAAGATCATAAGAGCGCTACCCCGACAGAAGTGGCTTCCTTTTGCTACTTATTTACGTTGCTCTGATCTTAATGCTCTAACTCCTGATGTTATATTTTCAGAATTAAAGACGGAGGAATTTGAGCATAGTCTACCTCGAAGTGTTCCAGGTGCTCCAACCGACACTCAAATCGATCCCGCCTTCAAGGCAACAACAAGAAACCGGAGGCAAAAAGATTTCTTCCAAAGAAGGCAAGAGGCCGCGCTGCATACAAAGACATCCGAAATGTCATGGTACCTGACCACTCGCACCGATGGCTCTCAAATACCAAAGAGAAAAGGAGAGAGTCGAAAGTCGAAGAAATATCACGGAGATTCTCCCCCCGGTAAGAAAGAATATTCAAAAAGGGAAGAATCTAACACTTCTACCGAATGCGTGAACACGGAGCCCGTTGCTAGTCCACCAAAAGCTTCGACTGGAAAAAGCAAAGCAGAACATCCACGTGTTACAACCGCAAGAAGGAGGGACACTATCGCACGATCGTCCCGAACTCTCACCGCTCAAAGAGCGAACGGCAAGCCGAAGAGATAAATTCGCCCGTAAGAGGCGAGCCTACATAGCCGGAGAGATATCCGACAACTCAACTGAAGAGGATACATTCATGTACTCTTCTCGAGGATGAAGCCGCATTCGTAGCCGTTGAAGTCGGAGAGAAGGTTCCCGAGGAATCACTGAACAAGTGTCTCGATGGCCGGAGAAGAGGCCGAGGTAAATTCTAAACTTAATATAACCTCCTCTTCACACAACACACATGACACTTGCTCGGTCTCGGATGACCACTTTGGACATAGTACAAGCATATGACGACCGCTAGAGGAACAAATTCAGTGAGCAGAGAGTTCAAGCAGAACCATCCGAGAACTAGAACAGTAAAGGCCGAGAATCGAGACTTTCTGCCGATTGTCGGGTCTCTACCGAGTCGGTGGATCTAGTTGCGAGACTCAAGGAAGAGATCGAATCTCTTATGACTAAGTCTCGACCGCAAGAGACTCGGATCTCGCCCCCGACCAAGGACAATTTGGAGAAAGAGACCGAAATAGCCCAACTCGGTCGAAACTCTCTCGACGTACGAAGGACTATGATTCTCTCGGGAGAAGTGATGAAGTCCGGGAGAGGGCGATGACTAAACAATACCCGGGAGCTAAGGAGAAACTTCGAAAGCATGCTCGTAGCACAACGGCCAACCGCCGTGAAAGAAGGTCTTGGCTATACCCACGAAGCTTCTACCTCCAAAAGCTCAGCAACACTGGCTGATAGGTTCGTCAGAGGAAAGGTGCAAGCTGCTGACACCACACCTCAGGCGAAGAACAAACAGAAAGTAATCGCACCTCAGCCGAGCAGCAACAAACAACTGACCAAAGGTTCCAGCCCCAGGACACCGAGATCGAACTTAGGGGGAACCAAGAAGGTCAGATGGGCAGAACAGTACAAGGAGCCACTGTATGAGCACCCGGCTCAGTACGGCTCGTACTACTATGAGCCTATGGTCAGGAGAAGCGCAAAGACTCAGAAGAAGAAAGCGCCTGAACCCAAAATCATCAGCAGAAAGTCAGTATCTCCAAGTCCTGTGGAGAAGAAAGCTGACAAGGTTCAGAAGAAGAAGTCTCAGACTTCTAAGGTTCCGAGACAGATTTGGGTTCCGAAATCACCCACTAACCAGTAAGGACCCAACTGAACCAAAGGGTACCTAAAGATGCTTCTGTTTTGCAGGTGCATAAGGACCCATGGATAGTGGACGTACTGCGCTCAAGACACATGACATATCGGAAGAGCTCTACCGACCAACTATGTACAAGAAGATGGTCCCGCACTGAGTTTGGAGACAATTCTAAAGGCTACACAAGGGGATACGGAACGCTGAACATTGGGACTGCTTCAGTTCCAAGAGTAACATATGTTGAAGGAATTCAACATAATCTCCTTTCTGTCAGTCAATTCTGTGATAATCTTAATAGAGTTATCTTTGACCCTGGTTTCTGTGATGTTGTTGATAAATCTATAGGAAAAACAGTGTTATCAGGATCGCGGAGGAAAAACATCTATGTTGCAGACTGGAAAACCGCAGAACCTGAGGCTTGCTTACTAGCACACGCATAAAAACCGGTGACAAGTCGGGTTGGCTATGGCACAAGAGACTCACCACCCGAACTTCAAGACCATGAACAAGCTAGCCAAGAACTCCAAAGTCGAGGACTCGCCCAACGAATCGTTCGTTAAAGACGTAAATTGTGAAGCATGTCTCGAAGGGAAAACAAACTAAGAGTAGCAATCCACCTATTCCGTCACCTTCCACCGATGGAATCCTTCACCGCCGCACATGGACCTATTCGGGCGGTCTCTCCAAATGACTATAAGAGGCAAGAAGTATGCCCCCGTCGTTATTGACGACTACTCGAGATATACTTGGGTCATCTTCATCGCCAATAAATCGATGTTCAAACCGAGTTGCCCAAATTGTCGAAGAAGCTCGGTGTGGAAAAGGACATCAAGATTCAAAGAATTCGCTCGGACAGAGGAACAGAGTTTCTAAACTCGTAGTTAAGACATACTGCGATAAAGAGGGAATTAAACACGAGACATCACCGCTCGCACCCCTCGGCCAGAACGGACTTGCCGAACGAAAGAACAGAACACTCAAAGAAGCAAAGCAAGAACGCTCCTCGCAGATTCTCGGACTACCCTCGAAGTTCCGGGCCGATGCTACCGACACCGCCCGTTACACTCGTAATCGCTCACTACTCACTCAAAGAACACATGAAGACACCATATGAAATATGGAAAGGGGGAATTCCTTCTATTTCTCATTTTCATATTTTTGGCCGTCCTCGCTTTATCCACAATAACGGGAAAGATCACCGAAGGTCTTTGATAGCAAATCGATCAAGGAGTTTTCTTAGGATACTCTCGAGTCAAGAAAGCCTTTAGAGTCTTTAACTATCGGACTCTTTGTGTGGAGGAAAGCCCTCATGTTGTTTTTGATGAATTTGTTACCGAAAACGAGGGAAGATACACGCTTAAATACCGATGATGTCAACAAAGAAGCTACGAGGATCTCGAACTTACCGATAAAGCCGAAAAGATCCAAAGATTGTTGGGATGATGAGTCGGACAATGAACAAACTCGGACTCAACCAACCAACATGAAGTAGCCGACCTAGTTGATTCTCCCGAACGTAATCAACAACAGGTAACATTGGTCGATGAGGAAGCCCTAGTGGTAACTGAGACTTCTACTGAGAATATGAACTCAGGGGGAACGATTAATGTTCCTGAGCTAAATGCCCCTGAACCTGGAAACTGAGTGGATCCTAACCTTCTTACTGAAATATTGCAATCTCAGAATAGTACTACTGAAATGCCTAACACTCCTACTGATTCTGCAGAAGTTGTATCAGAAGAAGAAGCCAGACTCAGACGATCATGGCTAGATGCTCATTCTTCAGATCTTATCATTGGAGATCCATCAGCAACGATAAGAACAAGATCCAGATTTAATCAAGGCGAAAGCTCACTATTTTCCTGTTTCTTATCTACAGAAGAACCTCAGTCGATAGAGGACGCACTTAATGATGCTGAATGGATCATCGCCATGCAAGAAGAGCTGAACCAGTTCGTTCGAAACGAAGTTTGGGAGCTTGTAGACAGACTTAGACATCAGCATGTCATTGGTACCAAGTGGGTCTTCAAAAACAAGCGAGATGAAAACAACGTCATTGTCAGAAATAAAGCACGACTAGTTGCAAAGGGATACATTCAGGCAGAAGGAATTGACTTTGATGAAACATTCGCTCCAGTTGCTAGATTGAAAGCCATTCGTCTATTCCTAGCTTATGCAACACATCAAGGCTTCAAAGTCTATCAGATGGATGTAAAGTCAGCTTTTCTGAACGGCGTACTGAAGGAAGAAGTCTACGTGGAACAACCGCCCGGCTTTCAGCAGGGACATCGAGTGTACGAGACTTAGGAAAGCTCAGATGGGTTAAAACAAGCACCAAGTGGCTTGGTATGATACCCTATCGACTTTCTACTTCGAAAAGGTTTTCGAAGGGGACGTAGATCGCACCCTATTCAACATAAAGTCGGGAGATGACATCCTACCGGTGCAAATCTACGTGGACGACATCATTTTCGGCCGCAGTAAACGAGATCATATATCGGCCAGTTCGAGAAGATGATGAAAGAGAAATTCGAGATGTCCATAATGGGAGAGATGAATTATTTCCTTGGATTTCAAGTGAAGCAATCACCCGAAGGAATCTTCATCAATCAAGCCAAATACACTCGAGACCTTCTCAAAAGATTCGGCCGCGACTCCAAAGAAGCTACCAAAATCCCCATGAATACGAATTTTAAAATCGATCTAGACAAAGAGGGAGCTTCGTTAACTCTATTGATTATAGAGCTATTATTGGTTCTTTATTATATTTAACACCTAGCCGACCCGACATAACTTATGCTCGTAGGTGTATGCGCAAGATTTCAAGCGGATCCCAAGCGAAGTCATCTCGACTCGCCTAAAAAGATTTTGCGCTATCTCGAGAGGAACACCCGATGCCGGGTTATGGTATCCCGCCGATGATAATCTAATACTGACAGGTTATTCTGATGCTGATTATGCAGGATGCAGGATAGATCGTAAGTCAACTTCCGGAACGTGTCAGTTCCTAGGCAGCAAGCTGATATCTTGGTTCTCAAAGAAACAACACTCAGTAGCAACGTCCACTACTGAAGCTGAGTACATGGCTGCTGGAAGTTGATGTGCCCAGATCCTTTGGCTTCGACAACAACTGAGAGATTATGGTATCATTTAGAATGAAGTGCCCATCTACTGTGACTCCACAAGTGCTATTGCCATAACTCAGAACCCAGTTCTACATACGAGATGCAAGCACGTGGATATCCGACACCACTTCATCAGAGACCATGTCGAGAAGAAGGATATCAGAATGGAGAAGATCCATACTGACAAACAAAGGGCAGACATACTGACCAAACCACTAGCTGAGAACAGATTCAGAGAATTATCAGTTGAGCTAGGTCTACTGGATCCTATCGAAATGCATCGTAGAAGACAACTACCGATAGCGAGCCATGGAGACAATTGGAAATATTTGGTATCGGTAGATGGAACCAAGACGACAAGTCAGTAGACTCCGTGCAGTGATTCAATGGGAAGAATCATACTGTACACGCAAAGGGGGAACGTGCTTATCAGTACATCAATCATCCTCCTGCGATATAACGGTAACTAGCTGATCGAAAGTTCAGCTGAAGAGGTTTGCGTAGTATCATATACTTAATTTCTTTTCAGAAGCATGTCTGCACTTATTATATCGGGCCGCACGCAGTCAGTAGTTAATGTGCATTTATTTCCCGCCATTAATTAGTTTAAGGAAAGGTCAGTAGGAAACCTTTTCATTAGCATAAACTGAGTAATTAATGATGTCTGTCGCGCATTTAATGCATATCTTCTCACTTACCTTTATTACGTAAGTTTATGTTAGAGGCGGCTTTGGTAATCATTCCTTTTATAACATTCAATCTCAGCCGTTCATAAGATTTGAAAGATTAAAATTGGATCGTAGGATCAAAACTTATAATCAGACGATATATATAAAATCTTTCATCTTCTATCCTTTCCTCACTTTTCGCCATTTTCAACTTAAGAGCTATTTTCAAGCGTTCAGTTTCTTTCTCAAAAATCATCTTAACTGTCTCGCTTTTGCATCTCTCAAAGCTCTTTAGTACTCGGTAATGTATTGAAACCTACTGAATACTTACTAACTTACTCTATTTTCAAGTGCTAACAAGTTATTTTGCAGATTTCAATGGCGACATCTCAAGTTCCTGAGAATATAGAGGAGATAATGGCATCCAGGATTCAGTTTGAACCAACTATGGCCTTCCGACAAGTTGATATCTCCTTCTTGGAACCCGTGTTCGATGCTCTGGAGCATTCTGGTCTTCAGGAGCTGGTGACGAAGCACCCGAGATCTTATCTACCAAGGCAAGTGGTAGAAGTTTATTACAACTGGAGGTCTCTCGCGTCTGGAGGCGAGGAATCTTCCTTCGTCTATTTGAAGGAAGTAGATCAGAACTGTTGGGATACTACTCAGAGAGTCTTCAACGTCAGGGACATTCTGGTGCTGTCGTTTGATCTTCCAGACTACGATATTTCTCCTATCAGTTACAAGGAGAAGGAGATAAACGCATATGTTCGTAAGTTCTGCGGACGCTCCGACATATCATTCAAGTCGGCCCCGCAAAAGAATCTTCTCGCTTCCCCAATACGAGAGGACTAGCCTACATAGTCTCTCATATCCTAACGAGCTCAATTTGGATCATATGATCAATTATCCAAGCCAAGGATTCACTGATGAAAGCGATAGATGATGGAGTTGAAGTGAACCGGGCCGACTATTATGTCTCGGAGATGAAGGCCCAAGCCCGGAAGTTCACTACCCTACCCACTGGAGAGAGGAAGTTAGCCGTTGTAGGGAAGTTACTCTATGGGACTAAGATGTCGATCCTCATAGAAAACTCGTTCGCAGGCACTCATCGTTTGCCGATTCTAAGTTCTTCGATGTAAAATTGATTAAGTTCAAGACTAAAGCGGCCGATCGAGAAGTCCATCGGTAAGGGGCCACCCGAGCCGAAGAGAGCAAAGCATCCGCTCCGCCCCCACATACCGAAGTGCCTAAGAAGAGGCGATCGACTAAGACCCGCACGGCCGAGGTCTCACTGCTCGCCCCCTTCTCGTTATTGAACCCACTCCTCCTCCTATTCAAGAAGAGCAGTTTTTAGATTCTGATACTGGCATTGAGGGTGCGACCCTCAAAGATAAAGTCCAGGTATTTAGCTATAAGGAGACACAGTCGGACGTCAGGGAACCGACTGAGGAGACTGCGACTGAGTGGACAGCTATTCATACCACTCGTCTCCGTGCCACATCTGAAGTACACGATCATATTCCTGAGATCGCTGGGCACTCAGACTTAGTCGACATAGCCATCAGGGCTAGGGTTCAAATGCTTCTAAGGTTTCTGAGTTGGGATATTCTAGAAGACATAATCAAAACCCACTCAGTCATCTACTTGCTCGATGAGGAGCAGAAGCTACAAGAAGTAATAGGGTACGGAGAACCAGCTGACTTGCTACTCTTGAAGATCTCAGAGCCGCAATGCTTTACCTTCTAAGCTTGCGAGAGTCAGTTCCTGGTAACACTCCTCCGCCCCCATCTCCTCCTGCTGATAAGAAAGACGATGATAAAGATGATGATAACAATCGGAGGAAGGATCGGACACCCAAGGATATAGAGCTGGGAGGCTCTGCTGAGGGTTCAACTCCCCGTGAGAAGAGCAAATCACCACTTCCCGATACATCGGTGATGCTCAAGGTGCTCCGGGTACAAGTAGGGAACAGCTCCTCACGTTTTCTGAGCAGAGGCTCGGAACCAGCTCGTACCAGATACAACCTATCGGTTCCGTGTCCTCGAAGTCCGTAAATAAAGCCATTCGACACCAAGGAGAGAAAAACCGACTTTTGGCTAAGGACGTCCATCTGAAGTGGACAAAGTATACTAAGGCTCAGACACAGAGCTTAGACAGAATAGCTGCTGGCATCTCAAAGACTCCAGCACCTACTCCTCAACCCAACCTTCAGGAGATTATTGAGGCAGCCTTAGCAGCTCAGAAAGTCGATCTAGGAGCTCAGAGTCAGCAGTTGCTCCAGAATCAGCAGAAGATATTTTCAGAGCAGCTGACTCAAGCTCTTGCAACTGTTAAGCTCAAAATCGATGAAAGAAATAAGATTGCCACCTCTAGCCTCCAGAAATCTATTACCCAACAGGCAGAGGCTCTGAAAACTTATTCAGAAAGAAATGACAGAATCGCAGGATCAGGCTCTGCTGAAACTCCGTCTGGAGTCACCGCATGCCTTAAAACATCAAGAGCTGATCAGGAAAAAGATTGGGAATTATATTACGATCTCGTCAAGGACTTCGAATCCACAGCAACTCAGATTAAGGATTCAGTCCACATTGTGGAAAGAGACATTCAAGCCATCCGCACCCAACTCTCTAAGGCAGATGATGCCAAAAAGGGGGAAGGTATTATGAAGGATGAACCCGATACGGATATGGGCGATGTCCAAATAGTAGAGGGTGGTCGGGAGGAAGGACCCTCTAATGCTCGGACTCGGGGGAAGGTATTCGGCGTAACAACCCTCGATCGCTAATGCTCAAGATACTTCGGGGGTTCCCGCTACTTGAATTTCCTCTAGAACCTACCCCCATCTCATCTTCTCGCCGCCCACATAGAAGATGTTGCTCACTTCATTGAGCAAGAGTCCGAAGGAGAACAGGCTCCTCCGCAGAGGCCGGGAAGGAGATCGCTATCGATATTACTCCTCCTTCCTCCCCGGTCCGAAAATTCAAATCTAAAGCGGAACAAGAAGCCTTTGACCTCCGTGTAGCCCAACAACTACAAGACAAGCTGGACCATGAGCGACAGCTGGAAGAAGCTCAACTTGCTAAAAAGCCTAAGGGCAAAGTTGTTAAGGGCGGAGGTAAGAAGAAGCAAGAGTCTCATGGACGAAGAAAAGAAAAAGGCTCGAGGAGGAGTTCGCAGAAACTCTTTCTACTACGAGTCAAGCTACCGCTCGTAGTCACTATCGGACTCATCTTACACCCGAGCAAGAAGCTGAAGATAGAGCCACGTGGGAAGCCACGCTGCAAGGCCTGAATCTCAGGAAAGGAGACTGTAGGGCAGCGGCTCTTCGAGAAAAGAAGAGAATGGCTGATATGGTTAAGATGATAAGCCTATCTCAAAAGCCAGCAGCTGATCCCAGAAGACAAATCCCACAAGGATCAAGGAAAAGAGCGCCTCATGTCAAAAAGGACCCTGTGCTTCATGTTGATAAATGGGTTCCTGCTCTGGTTAATGATCAATGGGAAGAGCTCAAAGAGGAATTTATCAAAGGCTACTACGTATGGAAATTCTATCCAAGTGAGCAGACTATCGAACAAGCCTTTGACGAGTTTTTGTTCAATTATAACTCGAGCCGAGGGAACAACTTCCTCGGAGATTATGAAGAGAGAGAACATTCCTTTCGGAGCTCCGGCTTTCGAGCGCATCCCACCTCCTAGAACTCGCGCGGAATTCGTGTACAAAGGAAATAGAGGATGAGGTCGGAATCTGCAGCTTATCGCTTCGACCTAAGTGTCGACTTAGTCGAAGACGATGAGGATGTCCAGTACACCGAGGAAGAGAATCTACCTATACTATGGTCTGCAACCCCCTGTCGACAGATCTGCTGATTTCAAGTAGTGCACTCAAGGCTTCAGGCGTCAGTAGTGTTTCCTCTTCTCTACTCTTGTGTAATAGTGATAGGAACCTGTAATTTTTGATCATATATGCTATCGTTCCTATTGCTTGATAGACAATTACTCATTGTCTTACAACATTTTGCTTTGTGTTTTCACAACTGATCACTAAGTGATCTGACACACACTCACAATCAGTTTCTCTGATTTTGCCTATCTCTCACTTGCTGATGTTTTTTGAAGTCATCATATCAGTTTGTTTTCCTCATATGGATTAAGGGGGAAATTGTTGTCAGTAGGTTAACATATCTTATAAGATGTTTAGAGTTTAGAAGTAGAGGTTTTGGCATCATCAATTAGGGGAAAATTGTTGGATATGAGTCAGTAGATGATACTCAGCTGTTCGTGGTTAAAAGAAAATTGGGGGAAATCATAGTAGTACTATGGAATTGAATCTCCCAAAACCGAGCTGATATCAGTAGTTCAGTGTGTCGTTAGGATTAGCTGATGTATAGGTTAGACTTGTTGTAATCGTTTTTATATTCTTGTCTAAGTCCTGTACGAGGTAATTGTTGAACTGATCTTCTGTCGAAGATACTTTTCAGAACCCCACGTCATCAGTGTAATCGCTTGCGTTCTTCAGTCATCAGCTGAATAGACCTCAGTAGAAGCCAATCCAGCAGCTGATAAGTCATCAGCATAAGAACTCATGCAAGCCCAGTACCTTCGCGGTAGCCGCCACCGACATACTCAGAAGTTACATTCCTTGTCAGCCGACTCAGTCGAAGAAGACAGAGACTTTGCAGTCTACTGTATCCGACAAAAAGCGACCCAGCTACTTAAGTCTTTCCGAAAGTTCAGCAGAAGATCATACGAGGTTGTTTGAACGGTCAACTCTGACATTCTCACCAACCACAAACCTCGACCAATGAGAAGCCGACAACGCCTTACCTGCTCCAAATAGTAAAGCTGCTCTCATGTACAGTAATTAACTGCCCTGCTGCAATAAGTTTGAATTAATGGCCTTTTCTTTGGAAGCTTGTGACACGTGGCATCGTCGTCTCCAACGGACATATGCCATAGCTCACAGCTATAAATAGAGAAAATTTCGAAGCTCCACAAGAGCGCGAAGCACGAAATTAAAAAGGGAAATTGCTCAAGCTCTCAAACACTCTAGCAACTCAATCAGAATATCCAGCGAAGAATCTGCATTTACTAGAATATTTTTGTGGTTCTTCTCTCTAGAGTCTTTAGATCCCTTTCTTCTCTACCTAAGCTCATTGTCAGATTTATAGCTTAGATTCGAAGGAGTTCATTTTTAGTGAACTGTTCTTATTGTAAGAACTCCTTCATTAGTTGGAGAACTGTTTTTGCCCCCTTTCGAACTTAGGTTTGAATTGTAAAGTCGCTAAGGACTATAACTTAGAAGGATCCGTCACGTGCGCACAGCTTCCTTGCCGAGACTTGCTCGGACTAATCAACAAGTTATCCCGCCTCGTTCGGGACCGTGGACGTAGGATCTTGCGTATCCGAACCACATTAAACTGCTTGTGTTCTTTACTGTTTTATTGCATACAAACCTTTGAAAATTATAAGTTTGCATAAAACGTATTTCTAAAATCGCACAACCAAAAGAATTTAATCTGCGAAAACACGTTTTCAAAAAGAGACAAACTCCGGGCCCCACACTTATCCGCACACTTAAAGTCTCCGACTGAGTTTCGAAGTACTGACAAAAGTCACTAGGAGAGCTCAGTAGCTGACTCACTCTGTCCCGTGATCGAAGGTTTATTTGACACTGTTCATCAGTTGAAACCAACAGCTTCAGCTGACCTTCACCGAGAAGAAGAAACGGTACTCAGGTGTATTCACCCCCCCCCCTCTACACCTGATATTTGTCTCCGGACCAACACTTTTGTGTGAGTATTAATGGTCATTACTACTTATAATTACTCTTTTTCTAGCTAACCTAATAGAGGATAACTTTTTCTCTCTCTCTATCTTCTTTTTGTTGTTTTTCTTTTAGATACTGTTTAAATTAATTGTTCGTTGAATATTAGACTGGATTCTTTATAATTAATCCCCACTTTGGTTACCTTGTTTGCCTTCAATTCACCACAACTCCATAGAATTCTGGGCACTAACAGATTAATCAGTATTCTATTACCCTACAAATTTAAGTACCCATAATTAATTACACACTATGCAATAATTGTTGGTTTCTCTTGTCAAAAAAAAAATCACTCATCTCCTATTCTTATACAAAGAGTTGGAGTCATGTATCTGACGGATTCATGTCAAAAAGTCCTAACAAATCGCAAATATGTTATTAGTACAAGTTAAGATATATTGACTCGTGAAAATGTTTGGTATAATATATATATATATATATATATGAGAATCATGAATAATCTTTATATAATTTATGCATAATGCAAAAAATATATAATTTTACATTATACATATTTTTATGTAGAAGGGCACAAGTGTAAAATTATAGATTTTTTGCATAAAATATAGAATGATTATGCATAAATTATATAAGAATTATGTCCGGTTAGCAGTTCTCACGTTAAGTGTGGGTTCTTACCAGATCCACACCCTATTATAATATATAGGGAGTGGATCATGTGAGAATCCACATTTAACGTGAGAACTGAGAACCATATATAATCATTATATGTTTTATGCATAATCCTTTTTTTTTAATGCAAAAAACCAGTAATTATACATTTTGCATAATCCTTATATGTTTTATGCAGAAAACAAAAAGTATAAATTATAGATTTTTTTTGCATAAAAATATAAGAATTATGCATAAATTATATAAGTATTATTCATGATTCGCAGTTCTCACGTTAAGTGTGAGTTTTCACCAGATCCACACCCATAATATAGGGATAATATATATATCTATATATATATATAGGGTGTGGTTCTAGTGAGATCCACACTTCATAAGAGATATGAGAACCAATCCACAACCTATATTCCTTCCAAATCAATGGCCAAGATTAGATTACTTATTTACATAAAAAAAATGAGTGTAAAGGGCAAAATTGGTAAAGAAGAAAACACCATTTTGGATGTGATTTAGAAAGTTTTGAGCGGTTTATTCCTCATTCTTGCACTTTCGAATCCACGTTGGGGATGGTTTATTTCTCATTCTCACAAGATTTTTCTTCCTCATTCTGACGAGATTTCCGCAACATCCGAAGAATTGACTGTTGAATTCCACCAATTAACAGGTAGGGTTTGAATGAATCCGTTGGTCATTAGAAACCTAGGTGTGGGTTTCTTCAAATTCGAAGTTCTTGAGTTTCGATTGGAGTGGGTTTAGTGTTTCTTAGTCAATTTCTTGAGTTTTGTTCCTCAATTTTTGTAGTTTCGTACTGCGATTTACAATATTCATCGCGATTTAAGGGGGTTGAGTTACTGATTCAGCATACAAAAAGATTCGCAAAACGAAGCTTGTATATAGGGTTTCCCTATATAGGGTGTGGTTCTAGGGTGTGCAAAAATATTTCGAAAATGATTTCATGCATATATATTTTCGAAGAGATGTGATTTATGTTTCGTTTTGTTTTCGATTTTTATTTGTTTGTAGGATACATAGAAATTGGATTTCTAGAATTACAAGCATTTAACGGATTGCGTTTCAGTTGGTAAAAGCATGGGTGAAGGTAACATTTCGAAATTTACTTGTGAAGAGTAGTTTATGAAAAATATCGCGTGCGAAGTAATATGCATGAAGTAGTACTGTGGTATGCATGACTTCGATGTTGCGTATGCATAAAACATAATGCATTGTGAAGCATGTGACGGATATGCGTTTTATATTGTAGTTCGAAGTAATATGCATGAATTTGGAGAATGGTATGCATGATTTATATGTGATGTATGCAGCAAAATGAATGCATTATTGAGCTTCAGGAGTAGTTTCTGAAAAAATATGAAGCATGAAGAGTAGTTTCTGAATAATATCGTGTGAGACAATATGCATGAATGAGTACAGTGGTATTATGTGACGGATATGCGTTTTATATTGTAGTTCGAAGTAATATGCATGAATTTGGAGAATGGTATGCATGATTTATATGTGATGTATGCAGCAAAATGAATGCATTATTGAGCTTCAGGAGTAGTTTCTGAAAAAATATGAAGCATGAAGAGTAGTTTCTGAATAATATCGTGTGAGACAATATGCATGAATGAGTACAGTGGTATTCATGAATTACATGTTGCGTATGCATAAAAATGAATGCAATGTGAAGCATATGACTGATATGAGTTTCATATTGTAGTTCGAAGTAATAGGCATGAATTTGGAGAATGGTATGCATGAATTATATGAGATGTATGCATGAAAATGAATGCAATACACAAAGAAATGTGTTTATGCTGAAATGTATTTTTGCTTTATATTGTTTTATTTACTATATATTAATTTTTCTTTTTACTGGTTTGCATAAAATAGGAAGGAAGTATGCATAACAGTGAGTGGCGATTTGCATGAATGTGTAGATTGTTTATTGAAAACGTTATGCATAAATAATATTGTGTGTATGCATGAATTATCTACGATATATGCATGAAACTATGATGGTTATGTGACTACAAGAAACATAGTGTTGATTATTGTTGCATACACGCTATATGCATAAATATGTTCTTTTACATGCATGAATCTTTTCTTCAATATGCATAAATGTTGTTTTGTATATAAAAGTTTATAAATTATGTACAACATGCAGGAAGTTCAAGATCAAAAGGAAAGAGGAAGGAAAGGGCTTCCTCGGACGATGAAGTCCCTATAATAAAGTTGGTGAAAAAGGGAAAGGAGAAAGAAACCACGAAAAAAAAAACGAAGGTGCTACCAAAACCAAAAGAAAAAAGAAGAATGATGTTCCTAAGAGGCAGCCAAAAGGAAAAGAAAAGAAGAATAATGATGATGTTCAAGCTGGGCAGCCAAAATGAAAAGGAAAAAAACAGAAGATTGATGATGCAGTGAACAAATTGACAAGTCGATGTTGTCCTCATACCCTAATGGAAGCCATAAGCAAGATGGACGATGCACAGGTAGCAATGGTAAGGAGTATGGGTTTTAGGGGAATATTGGGCTTAAATGTAAGTAGGTTACCAAATCAAATGTGCTATTGGGTAGTTGACAACTACGACCCAAAAAGATCCGAACTTGTGATATCGGATGGTAGGAGAATAGATGTGAATTGAGTTTGATGTTCGTCGTGCTTTTGGGTTTCCTAGGGGGGGCTAGTAATAGGGACCAAAAAATTTAACTCACGAACTGATGTAGTAGATAAATGGGTAGCGCAATTCACTAGAACAAGAATTGTTGAAAATTGTCATAAGATTACGGCGAACCATGCCACTGCCGCAATGATAGATGATAAGAGTGCTGGTAAAATATTTAGGATGAACTTTCTTGTCTTGTTTTCCAGTGCTCTTATTTAATCCACGACGCACGGATACATTTATCCTTTTTTTTCCGATCCTTTGGAGGAACAAAGTGATGCAATACACTGGAATTGGTGTGAGTTGCTAAATTGCTGCCTTATTGAAAGCACGCGGACGTGGAAAGAATGCAAAACCAAACCATTTTGCGGCCCATCACTCTTCTTACTGGTATGTTTACTATCGGAGTTTATGCATATATTATTTGGTGTGTTCATGCATACTAAGTAACACTTTCATGCAAATATGTCTTTTTCAAGTCTTTTATGTGGATCGGGTGGTCATGTTCAATCAGTGGGTGGGGAGACACCTTCCCTTGATAATTAATGGGATAGAATTGAATTGAGGAACCGGCAACAGATAGAGCTGGAGAATGGAGGAGAAGTGGGGCGTACTTCAACAGTTGAAGAAAGCGCAAGAATGAGGAATAAACCATCCCCAACGTGGATTCGAAAGCGCAAGAATGAGGAATAAACCGCTCAAAGCTTTCTAAATCAGATCCAAAATGATGTTTTCTTCTTTACCAATTTTGCCCTTTACACTCTTTTTTTTATATATATATATATGTAAATAAGTAATCTAATTTTGGCCATTGATTTGGAAGGAATATAGGATATGGATTCGTTCTCATATCTCTTATGAAAGTGTGGATCTCCCTAGAACCACACTCTCTCTATATATATTATCTATTATCAATCAATTAGAATTTTGAAGGTTGTCCCAGGGCCTCATTTGTTAGAAAGGGTGTCAGGCATTTGCGTACATCATATTTGAAAAGGTTTTGAATTAAGTGGTAGATCACTGTCACAAAAATTAATACTAGCAAATTGTTAGAGAAAGTCAGCAAACACTCATAAATACTATCATATTTGAACAATAAATATATATATATATATTATATATATATATATATATATATATATATATTGAAAAATAGATGAATTGAAGCTCATGATTTAATTCCCATGAATGCACAAGTAACTCCTAAAGAACTCATTATTTACTCTCCAAAACATATTGGACTAAGACTAACCATGTACAAAGTTCAAATTCAAACTCATGTTCTTTAATTTTTAGACAAATTATACTACTAGGTTATCACCAAAGGGACAACAACAAATCGTTCTTCAGTTTTGAAGCAATATTAATTGTTTCTGAGTCGTACTGTGTATATGATTAATGAGATGCAATGATAATATGGTATAATGTTTCTCCCTCTAAACGCGGAGTTGGTATTAAATAAAAATAGAGGGATGATTAAGATGGATGGGATACATAAATAGAATTATGTTACATAAAAATGGGAGTTTATTTGACTAGGATGGATGGTTCAAATTCACAAATCATATCTTTTCCAGTAATTTTCAGATTCTTAATCATACAAGATATTGTTATATATTAATTCATTCGCAATTATCATCACAGATTTCATATACCTACAGTTCTTGCAAATTAGTCCGGCACTGTCATCAGAATATAAGAATAATCTCTTTTATCGTAATAAAAAACCTCCTAGACAAGTTATTTGTTATTCATCAATTTGATATGTTCTTCTTTCTTATGATCTAAATACAAATTGCTCTTCATTCCTCAAGAATTCTTTTGTTGATAATTAACCTAAAAATAAAATTCATTTTTTTCAGTTCTCTAAATATTTATCCTTTTTGGTATTAAAACTTAGCTTAAAATGCTCACAATTTGCATAATGTCTTGTGGTTGGAAGTTGGAACGATCAATTCTTTCTTCTCAAATTTGTTTAGGTGGTGACAAGATATGCGCGTTTAATTAGATTATCACTTTCGTATCACTAGCTGGTTACCACATTACCTTTAAAATTCTTCACTATTTTTTTTTACTAGAGTTAAAATTTACGATCGCTATCGAAGTGCACAATGAATAAACTTTGCTCTTATGTAATAGTTTGCAAACCATACAAGAGAGATGAACTATATACGCTAGGCTAATCATATGTCACATACTGACACATAATAAAGTTTGAGTTTTGAATTTTTGATTTCGACCACAAGCTAAACACATTAACCGTTATATCATTATAAGGGAACAATATTTTATGTATGTGTGAGAGAGTGTTGGAAAATCAATTTGTTATAACGAAATTCAAATAAATTATTTTTATTTTTTATTTGTTATTTTTGAAGAGTTGTGATGGTTGAAGAAGACATTACGTATAGTATATCTTTGAAAAATTATTTTATCATTTTCTATTAGACATAAATTAAAATAAATTATATATATAGAATCTGCATTTGGAGTATATTCCTCATTTATTCGTCATCGAATAAATGAGAAATATTTAAATTATCATTTGGTTAGTGTTGTTATATTTCTACACACCTCATTTAAACAGAGAGAGATACAGTATGAAAGAGCGAAAAGAAAGGTAGGATTTGACTTTATATATATATATACAGGGGCGGATCCAGGATTTCGAGTTAGGGGGTCGAGAATTTATAAGGGTATGAAAGGTGTTGTACGGGGGTTCGGGGGCGGACCCCCCGAGAAATATTTTTAGGGGCGTTTGTTTCTATTTAGGTCTAACTATACTTACTATTTAGCGATATTTAGGGATATTATATTATTCATTTAACTATCCCTTGAAATTTATATTACAACATCTTATTTTGATAGGTCTACATGTGATCGGGGAAATTCAAGAATTTATTAAATTGAACAATAAGTATTGAAAAAAAAACACAAACATAATATATCAATTGCATAAAGTTATACCATATGTTAAAATATATAGATATCCGAACTCCAAGTTTTAAACCTCCACTAAAGTTGGTGTACTTAATATATAATTTTTAATATTTTTCATATCTAGTTGTCACATTCACACTAATTTTAGTTTTAACTTAAAGGTAGAATGACAAATTCTAAAATTTCGGGGGGCAAACTCGAAAATCAAAATGGAATATATATGTAAATTATAAAAAATAAAGAGCTAATCGTAGTAATACACGAAAGTTCGGGGGGCCCACCCACCCAATCCTTTTCGGGAAGGTGCCGTATCTATCGAACTATCTATTTATCTACGCATCTCTCTCCTCCCCCCCCCCCCTCCTCCCCCCTCTTTTTTTTTTTTTCCTTTTTTTTCCTCAGACCAAATAAGGCGTTTCGGATCGTGTGGCGGAGTGACCGACTTCACCGAGGCCCCGCTAGCCGACTTCGAGTCGAATTCGACACCGTTCAACTGTAGTTCAGTATAGTGCGGAAATGTGTAGGCCCAAATTCAGTTGAGTTTAGAAAAAGTTTTTAATAAAACAGTTTCAGTATGTTAGTGCAATCGATTAAGCTTAGTTGAAACTAAGTTGAATGATTTTAGAAATACTTTCAGTATGCACAGTAATCAATGCAACAGTTAAAACAGAAAAACAAACACAGAACACAGGCAGTTTTTAAAGTGGTTCGGATCCAACAATCCTACGTCCACTGTCCCGAAAGATCAGGAAGCTATGTATTATACTGAGATAGTCTCAGTCGGTTTGTACGCTGGACAAACACTGGTCTTGAGATTTATATTGTGCAAGTCTCAGTTTACAAAGGATCAAACTAAAGCGTTTGACAAACTCTCCAACTATGAAGGAGTCCTTTACAATAAGGATCAGTTCAGATATGAACTCCTTTGCCTAAGCTATGGATATGATCTGCTGAACTTAGGTTAGAGGGATAGGGAACGAGAAAGTGGCTTCTAGAGCGACGAACAGTTTAAGTATAGACTTGGGTTCGTATTCAGTTGCTTGGATACTATAGGCTTTATACTCGGGTTCAGCTTGGTTCTCTATGAGCAGGTATGTCATCTTTCGCCGGAGATTACTCTTTGAACTTCTTGCGGAAGACTTAGGTCGTTTATGAGTTGCTCGTGAATGCTTGTGTGTCCTTGGATTTCTTTGTGTTCGTAGGTTCGGTCGTGAGCTTCAATTTGAATTGTATCCCTCTATTTATAGAGCAGAGACAATGATAGATCCGTTGGAGACGACGATCCTTGTGTCTCTCTCTTTTGTGTAGCTAACGGCTCTTTCAAAGATGGTGGCAGAGTATTTTCCCTCCATTTCTGGAAAGTTGTTGACTTGCAGCTTTAATCAGAAATTTGACAACTGGGTGCTCGTCATTGGTCGAGGTTAAAGAAAGTAGGTGAGACAGAACAGACTTCAAGGTAGTTCTGAAGCTGACTTCTCTCTTCCTCGTATGACTCTGTTGACTTGACTTAGTAAATCCTGACAGTCCAGAAAACTATCTAGCCGTTGCTGAGTCTGATCAGTAGCATGCTCCTGCTGAGTCGGCTCTACTGAAGATCAACTCTGAGTTCAGTGAACTACTCCTGCTGAGTTCAGTTCCACTGACTCCTTTCAGTATACTGCTCATGCTGAGTCCAGTATCACTGAGTCTTCTTCTTCTGATACTGAGGCAGGTAATCTACTGAGCGCCTGAACCAAATGAAGAGTGTCTACTGACTCTGAAACCTCAGAGACAGAACAATACAGATTACAACTGAATGGTTCATCAGTTCAAAGTAGGGTTTTGGGATCTTCAAATCTTCAGCAAATATTCGGAAATCTTGGGGCTGAGTTATCTCCCAATGAGTTGAGGAGCGACTGAATCATCTCCCAACAATATATATATATTTCAAAATTGATCATACATTTGAGTGTTAAACTGTGAGTGAATTAGACATCATACTGTTATTAGTTGCTCTAAAGCATATGCACACATTCTAGAATATTGTTAATAATTACTATATTATTTTTTAACTATATATTACGGTCCTTATGAATCATCTAATGAAGACTTCTAAAATAATAATTTGACAATCATTTGATTTAATGGGTTGTTTCAAAATAAATATACTCACATAATCTTATACACGTAAGATGATCACAGAAGTTGTTGACTATATGCCAATTGTGCTTGGTACTTACAAGTATATATATTTATAAATTATGAAGCATGATTTTTACCTAACATTTTGCCCGATTCATATTTTTTGTAACTTATATTGGACAATTGTGGAACAATCATGAATGTAGATTTTGATATTACTACTTTTTTCTTTATTACTACTAGCATGAAAGAGTTCCATTTGACAATATGTTACTTGAATAGCAACAAGATATTTTATTGTTTGAGAAAAATTACTATATGTCTGCGCATAAGTTTCAGGTTGATGATAAACACAAATTATCTCTAAGTTTAGATCGAATATGTTATACATAATTAATTTAAAACGATTTCAAATACTGATTCTGAATTAATTATTCAGAGATGCTAAATTAATTTCAAAATATATGTACACTAAAGTTTCGAAGAACTATAGATAGAATTTTTTTAAAAAGGTTGATTTTTGGGGGTGCAGCTGTCCTCGGCACAACCCTGGTGTCCGTGCCCGCCATTGAACGATTTACGTCTTCTACAATATGATCTATTGATTATTATAGAGTATTAAATATAGTTCGAAATTAGCGGCCAAATTAATGAAAGTCATATTAATGTACTTAATTGATAATTGATCACTTAAATCTATGAGTTGACTTACCATAATTACACATCAACTTCATAGCCAAGTTTAGTTGTTAAATTTGAAAATGTTGGCCGGTTTGACATTTTCTACCAATTACCATTCCGAAGTAAATCTTAATTATTACGAACTAAAATAATACTATTAATATGTTGCACCATTAGCAAGATTTAAAAATCATGTGATTTTGTATTTTGATTTCACATACAATGTATGTAATATTAATAGTACATTTGCATGCCTATACATGTAATGTCAATAATTCATGCATGTACCTATAATTAGATCGAATATGTCTAAATAATAAATTAAACTAATAATACTTTGCTATATTTTATCAAATTTAAACTGAATAATGTGTTGAAGACAATAGTTGGTGACATAATTAATTAGCTTGATATAAAAACTGAAACATTTGCATGTGATAATTCATTTTCAGTTGATTTAGTACATATATAAGATAAGATATAAGATTCTTTTGATTGACTGATTAGACGGTAAATCTTACCCGATTTTCATACACATGCACATGCTTCACGACTTTATAGCACGCGATTCAGTTGATTTATTCATCATTAAATAGTTCCATCATATCTCACACAATATATATACCAATAAATAAATAATGTTGAGAGCATAATAGGCATAGCCGCATAGAAGAACATAAATAGTGTAGATCTACATGTTATGAAGTCCCATTATTTATATTGATCAAGCATGTCACACATGGTTAATTTTACTAGTGTATGTTATATCTTCTAACTGTGTGGTTTGTAAAGTATTACTTATTTTCTCATATTGGAATGGTGAAATGACAAATCTGCAAATTTAGACGGGATAACATGAAAGTCCCAAAAAATAAAAAGAAAATCCAATGAATTACATAAATCCGCCCAAAGCATAATACATCTTTTTATGTTGGATTCTCATCAATACAAACTCGGGCTTAGAAGCTTGATGGGTAAACAATGATTGTGGGCTTTAATTGGGAAGCTTGATGAATTATTTTGGGACACTAACAATTGGTGAATTTCATTGGGATAGGTTAGATTAAAGAGATGCTAATCTACTTAATGTTGTTACTACTGCAAACATACAACATTCAAGAGCAACACATTTTCTTCTTACCGTAGTAGATGATTTGTCCGACATTCATAAGGACTTATTTGTTGAAAATGCTAGGGAAGAATTAAAGGGAACACCACTATACTATATCTTCTTTACATTTCGAATCTCGCATTCCTTTTGAGTTGTAGGATAATTACTACTATATCTTAACTTCACCGTATTTGAACAATCATATTTTTTCTTTTCTTGAAATACCACACATTATGCCAAACTCTTTGGCAAGTTCCAAATCATTCTCAACTAACTATATACTCTCTATCCAATAATTCTTGTTCCACTTGTCTTTTATAGTCGTTTCATAATTCTTGTTTCATTTTTTAATATAGTAAATTATTATAAACACATTATTTAAAGGTCCACATTTTTACACACAATTAACAACCATTCTAAAAAATCGCGTTGAAAAGTTTTGGAACAAGAATTGTGGGACGGAAGGAGTATTTTATTTGTCTATGTCTCCATTGTTCTTCAACTTAAGATTTGATTATATCAATTTTCTCCTAGAACTAGGAAGCCATGTGTTACTTTTTTTTTGGTTAAGATATGGAGGACCTTACATGTGTGTTTGGTTATAAACGACTTGCCTTATACATAACACACCTATATTAGCAAGTAATGACCTTTTGTTTTATGATCATAATCATCATAAAATCATGAAACTCATAACAAGCAAGCGGACAAATAAAGAGAGCTAGAGGTGGAATTTAATTTTGGGATATTCTCCTTTAAGTACTAACTTTTTTTAAATTCTTTTTTTGCACATAAATTTTCAGTTTAGTCCATAAATACATCAACTCTTGATTTATTTTAAATTGCACACGGGTCAAAAATTAAAGCTGACATGACGTTTTGTATACAGTCGAAAATTAAATTATTATTTATTTATTTTTAATAAGACTTTTATAATGAATGTTCGAATTCAGTTGAACCAAATAATTTTTAATTTATTTTTTGTGTGTAATATGTGAATAAAATTTAGAATGAAATGAAAGGCATTCACATCTATCTATAAAGTTTAGATAAAAAGATGTTTGAGAAAGTAGTTGCAACAACGAACAAGAATGAGACAAGCCTCTTTTTAATAATAATATTTTAAAAAATCATGTGTATTTAAAAAAAATCATGAGAAGATCTTACTAGAAATAAATTAAAATTAAAAAAAAATTGTAAATTTTGACTTTGTGCCAAAAAAAATAAAATTCAAAGTTCATGTTCAAAAAAGGAAACTGTAAAGAATTTGTGTATTTACTGAAAAATTGGGTAAGGTCGATGTTAACTCACCCAACATATCAGCAGTCACATCATGACGAAAAATGTCATGTCAACTTTTATTTTTGACCCATGTGCAAATTTGAAACAAATCAAAAGTTGGAGTATTTTATATTTATAGGCTAAATTAAAAGTGGTGTGCAAAAATAGAATTTGAAAAAAGTCGGTGTATTTAGAGAAGAATATCACTTTCATTTTCTTTCTGGGAGTACCTCTCTCGTGATTCGCAATGAAGAGAGGTGTGCAATTTCTGGTCATTTTAGGATTTTTCTAGTTTTTGTAATTACATATTGCTAAATTTTTAAAAAAATATTTTATTTGACTTGTCTTGTTTCATAAAAAGGAAAATAATTATTATACAAACTCCCATTTTTTTTTTTGTGAGACCTACATTTCTACACACAATCACCTATTCACCTATACACAATTACCCACTTATCTTAATTTCCGTGCCGGAAAGAAACATGACAAATCGGAGGGAGTAATTTGTAAAACTAAAAATGATCATATTATGTAAGATGAATCGCCTATCGAGATAAAAGAATGAAATGAAACTTAATGTTAAGTTCTTTGCTTCCTAGAATAAAATAAAGTCATTCATTTGATGAGATAAATCTGAATCTATTATTCAAGGAGTCCATTAAGTAAATTAAGGCCTCGTCGATAAAGAGTTGATCAATTTATTCAGGTTTATTCTAAAAAATATACAATGGAAGAATTTATGAAAACAAGTTATTCTTAAAATAAACTGTTTTGACGTATTTTCATAAGTTGATAGGAATAACTTATGAAAATCTAAAAACATCTTATACGAAGCTTATAAAAATAATCTTAATTTCCGTATAATAACCTAAAAGCTACGAAAAAGGGATTTTTATTGTTATTTTTGAATTAAACGAATGGGGCATATGTTATAGGAAGTCACTTGCATATGAAATACGAAATATGCATGCTTATAGGTTTTGTGGATAATTCTTATATTTTTTTATATATAAATTCTGTAAATTTAAAATTTTGACCATATAAAATATATAAACATTATGTATAATAGAATCTTTGAGAACATGTTTAGTCCAAATATGAGTAAGATAAAATTACGTATTTTCTATATAAGCGACCCTTCTATTTGATACATTCCCTTCAATTTTTTTGGTTAGGAATGAGATATTACGAAAACAATTTATGAGCTTCCCATAATTCAATAGATTTCAATGTGGATAGGGTCCGGTTTGGATAAACGGATACGATAATACGGATCAGGCCTTTAACCCGGAGTTGAACCCGGAAAACAGAAATAGACAAGAAACTAAAAAATAGATGACATCCTCACACCGCATCTATTTTCCCACCTGCCATACCCTCGTTTTCTACCTTCGACTTGCCGGAGACCGCTTCGCCGCCGCCTCGCCTCCGCTGTCAATTTTTTCGAGAACCGTATGCCCGAAGTAAACGACAAATTTTGATAAAATCTGAATACTGTTACGAATTAGTAACAGAGCGTCTCCGAATTGGGGCAACGAAGAGGAGGAAGGTAGAAGCTCAGTTTTTATTTTCTGGTTCAGTTAGGCGGTTTATATTTTTGAGGAAAATCAGCTATTTGATCTTTATCAAGTTATTTATGTGATTAATTTTCGAGGTTATGGTCTAATTTGCCGTTTTCGCGTTAGGGATTGTGCGATATGATAAATTCTTCTGAGTATAGATGTTTCCGCTTGAGTTGTGGCCATTGTTCAGTATATATACATGCAATTGAATAATGAATGGTGTGGATGTACTAGCTAAATTGAAAAGCTAATGAAATTCGTTCTTTTTTTATTGGAGAATTGATGCAACGGTGATTTTGGTTTACGATTTTATGCTTCTGAGTAATGAAGAGCTATCCATCGATTTGGAAGCCTTGTTACTTTTAATTTGGAAAAATAATGCTGAATCTGGGATGTTAAGTTCAGGTTAATGTAGAATCAAGGAGTTGGAAATGCCTACTCTCATGAAACTCGCTGATTATCTGACGATACAAGCCCTTTATCAGTTTAACCTAATAAATTTCATTTTTGAAGAGCAAACCTAGAATTGGCTTGTAGCCTCATCCACAACCAGTTGGAAATGCCTATATATATATATATATATCAATGTGTTGGTGCATTAAATGAATCAAACGCATACCTAGGGTTTAACTATCCATTTACTGGTTTTGGAGGCTGGGATTTTAGCAGATGTGAGTCCGATGGTGGTAATGGATCAATAAAGTTGGGGTTTTGGATAGTGAAAACTCTTTCAGGTGCCTTACCATCTCTTTTTCGCTTAAAGCAAAATTAATTTATCATGATGAATTAAGCTAGAGCTGAAGTGAAACTGTAAAGGTAGTTTAAATTTCATACATGAATTTTATATGTTGTCCATGACTAGATGATGGTTAGCAAAATTAGTGACTAGTTGATTTCCAAGTGCCTTACTAAATCGGAAGAGAAATGTGGTTTTTTATTTCTTTGTTCATATTTCAAATGTATCTCTTGCTAAAAACATTTTCTTTCGAAATATAGACATCACATCAGTATTGTCGCAAAAGTTATTTGTTAAATAATGCATATATATGCATTTTAAAGATTAAACTTTTACTAAGCACTCTTGTATGGAATATCAATGAGTGCTTCACATAAGTAATCTTTTTGGTTTCATTCAGGGTTTTAGCTTAAAACCACCTGTTTCAAAGGGTAGATTGTCAGTAAAGCAATTATTTATTTCAAATCGGAATTCCATCAACCTTGTTTAAAATAATAAAATGTACATAAAAAAGAAAGGCAAGGTGCTTCACAGAGTTAATAATAACAATGGTGTTCTGTAGGTATAGCCACTGATGTCTGTTGAGGCACGTGACAAGCAAAAGTTAATGGATGATTTTGATGACGATGATGAACCATTATCTTTCAAGAGGAGTAGCTCTTCTTCAAAGCATAATCAATCAAACTCAGGGACTAAGAAACCAGTGCCTCAGAAGCATGTTCAACATTTAGCCAGGCCAGCATCAGATGTAAGGCCTCTCAATGGTCAAAGTAACCTTACTCAAAAGAGTAAGATGGTTCCTACTTCCAAGGCACCACCTGGTAGATCTCCTCTGATGAGCCCAAGAACATCTAATTCTTCTACTAAGGGATTGGTAGTGAAGTCTACCATGATGGATTCAAAACCTACCACTTCCATGATAGATGAGTCAAAATCTGTGAAACATCAGATTAAAGGTGAGAATTTTTTGAATGAATCCATGTGTGGGCCAAATGGCGACTCAGAAGATTCTGAAGATGATAAACCACTTAGTGCTAGGCTTCTGGCTGGCAAACCAAAGGTTGACTCGGGCAACACTGGTAAAAGGGCTAATGCTTCAAATTCTGGCCAAAAGTTAAATCTCCCAAAATCAGAAAATTCAGATGATGAAATACCTTTGTCATCTAAGTGTGGTGTTAATTCTAATGCTGGGGATTCAACCTTCAGATCTTCTACTTCTGGTGAGAAAAAACCCTTGTTGGCTGAACGTGGACAAAATGGTTCGCCCTCGACTGATAGGAAATCTTCAACTCTTTTGAAAAAGAGAAATGGAGATGGTGTAAATCCTGCTGATGAAACTTATTTAAAAAAGCCGAAGCTTGTAGAGACATCTACACTTCATAAAAATAAAGAATCATCAGTTAAAGCTGAACTGAAGAAAGAAGATGATGAAGATCATGTTCCCATATCACAGAGAATAAAGAAAACTTCTTCAGACAAGAAATCTGCACCATTGAAAAAAATTAACAAACCTACATCCACGGTTACCAAGAAGTTCGAGTCAAAGATGTTCATGAAAAACTCAAAGTATTCTGAGTCATCAAAGCTTCCTCCAAGTTCTGGGGAAGGGCAGAAGTGGACCACTTTAGTTCACAATGGTGTGATATTTCCACCCCCATACAAGCCTCATGGTGTCAAGATGCTCTATAAGGGAAAGCCTGTTGACTTAACCCCAGAACAGGAAGAGGTGCTCTCTCTGGCACACCTATCTGATGCATCTATGCTTAAATCACCCCTTCCCTGTTGGTTATTTCATTAGAACCCTTACTTGTGGAGTTGCTTTTTTACTTGGACTAACATTAACTGCTTTGTTTCTATTTTTTTGCAGGTGGCAACAATGTTCGCGGTCATGATTGATACTGATTACATGAATAAGCCTAAGTTCAGAGAAAACTTCATGTCCGACTGGCGGAAGATTTTGGGGAAAAATCACATTATTCAGAGCTTAGAATACTGTGATTTCACGCCGATATATGAATGGCATCAGAAAGAAAAAGAGAAAAAGAAACAAATGACAACTGAGGTATGCTACCCCTAAATATGAAGACTTTTATATTTAATATTGTCGATATTGAGCCCAACTGACCCTTTTATCTTCTTTATTGTTCGATAGTTTGTCTAATGACCTATAAACTTGGCTGTCTAAGTCAGTTTTCAAATGTTATATGATTCTTGATGACACGGTTAATGAACAGTTTTTTCCAACAGAAATAGAAAATTGCATTCACATTTGAAACAAGATCAATCCAAGTATTTTTTGGTCTAGATTTCGACATGATGTGGGCAGTGTGTTGCCTTTTCATATATGAGCTTATGATGACATCAGAAAAGTGACTTCTACTAGGTTCTGGTCCCTTTCTCAGTTTTCTGCATGCACTAAATTCGAAATTTGTGGTGATAATATTGATTTGCTGGAAACTTGGCGCTGTAAGTGAAATGATGCCTGCTTGCAATTTTTGTTCCATAAAGTTGTCACTTTGTACAATGCATGTTCCAGTTCAATTTTACAATGTGAAGCTAAACAATTTTTATCCAAACATAAAAGCAATAAAGAAATCCACTATGCAGATAAGTTTCTTGCATTTGAGCTCTATGTGTAGCTGAAATGTAAAATTATTATTACCTCCTCATAAGGCATGCCTTACTTAACTTCCTCTGTTCTTTTCTTGGGCAGGAGAAAAAAGCTTTGAAAGAGGAGAAACTGAGACTAGAGGAAAAATATATGTGGGCCATTCTTGACGGAGTGAAAGAGAGGGTATTCTTGTCATCTTTATATATGCTTGTTCTTGTTACGCAAGTCGAGTCATCAAATAGTTAAAGATCTATTCTTCTTCTGTCACTAAATCTTCCATAAGTGGAGAGAAAAATAAGTTGTGATATTCGTTTTGATCCGTTATTGTGCTTTCCCTAGTCCACTAAGAACCGAATGGCCAAAAAGAAAAGGAGCTTGATTTCTACTCTCTGAATATGCTCAATAACGGTTGAAAGATACTTTGTCATTGGTCTTGATCCGTTAATGTACTTTCCCCATTCCACTGAAAACTGAAAAGCCAAAAAGGAAAGGAGCTTGATTTCTAGTCTCCTAATATGCCCAATGACTGTTGAAAGATACTCTGTCACGACTTTTATTAGATGAAATAGTACACAATATTATGTTAGACACATCAAGTCATCAAGCATTAGACCCTGCAGGTATGCGAACCTTCCTTCGTTTTCTTTCTTCATGAAATATCCTGGGTCTCTTTGCAGACATCAGTTGTCCTGTGACGTAATTTCTATGTGGTTGCTGTGCAACTTATCAAATCACGTTAACTGGAGATTATGGGCATCTTGATCATTTCTTACCATTTCATTTTAAGCTAGTGTTGGAATAAGAAACTATTAATTGTTTCCAGAGCTATTGTATCGATGCTAAATTTGTTTCCCTGGAGAACAACTATGGTATTTTTGGAATTAAGATTTCCAAATGCAGCTTCTGAATTTTGTCATGTTTCTTTAGGAAGCCAGTTACATTCTCATCTTTCTGTAGGAGCTGATTGATGTGCCATTTTCAGGTTGGAAACTTCAGAGTTGAACCGCCTGGCTTGTTCCGAGGTCGGGGTGAGCACCCAAAGGTATACTAAAATCTTCCTTCTAGCAATAAAGTCTTTTTAGCTGAGGTGTCATGTAGGTCTAGTAGGATAGTCTAGAAAATTAGGGTTTTAGTGATTAAAAGGGATTGCTGGTCAATACAGATGGGGAAGCTGAAGAAACGGATTCGTCCA
This sequence comes from Lavandula angustifolia, assembly GCA_028984105.1. Classification (NCBI taxonomy): domain Eukaryota; kingdom Viridiplantae; phylum Streptophyta; class Magnoliopsida; order Lamiales; family Lamiaceae; genus Lavandula; species Lavandula angustifolia. The sequence continues at coordinate 12,477,777 of CM054805.1, forward strand.
AGTGACATCACCATCAATATCGGAAAGGATGCTCCAATTCCTGAGTGTCCTATACCTGGCGAAAGGTTCTTCTACTGACTCCTTTCTTCTTTAAAATCTATAAAGAATGTATATTTTCTGCCTCAAATGAAACTTGTCTATAAATAATACTCTTCTGAACTTTGTGTCTGGCAGCTGGAAAGAAATAAGGCATGACAACACGGTTACATGGTTAGCCTATTGGATTGACCCCATCAACCAGAAGGAGTTTAAATATGTATTTCTTGCTGCAAGTAGTACCTTGAAAGGACAAAGCGATAAAGAGAAGTATGAGAAAGCCAGGCTATTGAAGGTTAGAGATGTACTTGAATTTTGATAGTCTTACCTGTCATTTTTGTTGACTGTGAGATTGGTGGACTAATTATTTGCATGCTATTATGATTGAATGAAGAACTATATACAAGGTATCCGGGCTGCTTATACCAAGGACTTCACAAGCAAAGATCCTACTAAGAAGCAGATAGCAGTTGCAACATATCTTATTGACAAATTGGCTCTTAGGGCAGGCAATGAGAAGGTATAAGGTGCAATAGTCATCTTATCATTCTTTAAGTTTCTTGATTATGTAATGATGAAAGTGAAAGTAATGCGCTTTTGGGATTCTTTTGTTTTATAGGATGATGATGAAGCTGATACAGTTGGTTGCTGTACACTAAAAGTTGAAAATGTGGAACCAGAACCTCCAAATACCCTGAAGGTCTCAGTTCTATACCTATTTAAAATTATCTTCATTGTATATTCTTTGATTCACTAGTTTGATCACTGGCCTAAGAAAATTGGTTATGAAAGATGATTTTTTATCTCCTCTAAATTACACCAACAACTTGAGGTTCTCAAAGGAAGTGAAATTACCCTACTATGCTGTTCTAAATTGCATCGAAGTTTCAAATCAATTAACAAATCACTTTTATCTATCTGCAGTTTGATTTCCTAGGTAAAGATTCTATAAGGTATCAGAACAAAGTCCAAGTTGAAGTTGGTGTGTTCAAGGCCATCCAACAGTTTAGAAGTGGTGGGTAACTGATCCTCTACAATGATATGAATGTAACTCTAGTTTGTATTGTTGTATATTTACACGTGTGTTATGTCCAGGGAAAAAAGGTGGTGATGATATGTTTGACAAACTTGACACTAGTAAACTGAACGCTCATCTAAAGGAATTGATGCCTGGTCTCACAGCTAAGGTCTTCCGTACATACAATGCATCTATTACATTGGATGACACGGTAAGAAAATTGAGACTCCTTGCCGTGGAATGTTTGTTCATTTATTGTAGTTAACTACTAACTTTATCTGGAGGGGATGTCTCCATTTAAGTACTATTGATGTGTGGGAAAGCTAGTTTCTGGTTCTCCTGTCCATTCTGCGGTGGTGGATTGGTCTGGGTGGAATAAGATGTAGCTTCTGTTCGAGTTCCCTAAAAGATAATGTTGTACTAAAATATCCATTTCCAAGTTTTCTCAATGATAATGGAGTCCTTTTAAGTGATAACCAAGTATTTTTCCGAATAAATAGGTTGTTGCTCGTCTCATGCAGATGAGTGTCTGTACCTAGCTTGTTTAACATGCACAGGGTATAATATTTTATACCTGACACTGCTTCCCTCATGTTTATCAAAATAATTCTGCTTGATTTCAAGTTTAATTGAACCTCGGCCTTCTCTTGTTCTCCTTTTCTGGATAGTTAATGTATAGATCTCTCTGATACAGCTAAGCAGGGAGACAAAAGGCGGCGATATTACTGAGAAAGTAGTTGTTTATCAGAATGCAAACAAGGAGGCAAGGCTGTCAATTCTGATTCTCTCTTTTTCTTTTAACTTGGGTTTAAATAACTAATTGTCCACTTTAATTAGGTTGCGATCATTTGTAATCATCAACGTACAGTCTCAAAGTCCCACAGTGCTCAGATGTTGCGCTTGGATGAAAAGATTAAAGAGCTAAAGGTAATGTTGGCTATCTATTTACTTTTACTGACCTTGAATTAGGAAAAAATCGTACCTGGTTATACCAGGGGACTGATGAGACTACACAGGCCCTATATCTGGTGACTGATGTATTATCCTCATCATACATTAGGTTGCTTTGAAAGATTTGCAGAAAGATTTGATTAGGGCGGAAAAGGGGCAGCCCCCCTTGAAGAATGCTGATGGCAAGTCGAAGAAGAATTTAAATTCTGACGCGTAAGTAATTAACTTATTTAGTGGGTGACAATGCAGTAGTTCTCTGCGTGTAGCTTATGGTATTACTGATGTAGATTGGCGAAAAAGATAGCTCAAGCCCATGCAAAGATTGCAAAAATGGAAAGAGATAAGAATACAAAAGAGAATCTAAAGGATATAGCATTGGGTACGTCAAAGATCAACTACCTCGATCCTAGGATCACCGTTGCATGGTGCAAACGCCACGAAGTTCCTATTGAGAAGGTCAGCTCATGTTTCCCATCTTTATTTGAAAAAAAGTATTTTTAAGTATTTTCCTTTGGAATGGTCTTTCTATATTACGGTGGTCTGGTTTCGTGTCGTACAGATTTTTAACAAGTCTCTACTGGCGAAGTTTGCTTGGGCAATGGATGTTGATCCATCTTTCAGATTCTAATATTTATTATAGCTGTGGTAGAGCATTGCATGATACGGAGTAAGGCAGAAACAGTTTGTTAACAGTCATCTGCTGGCGAGTTTAAATTGTTTATTCCTACTGAAAGAAAATTCTCATTTTATTGTATGATCTCAACGAATTTGTGGGGTAACAGCTCCCATCTTTGGCATCTTTTTGAACTGTACGTACGAAATGAGATAGAGATTGCTCCTACTATTGTTGTGGAATGCTCATAAATTGAGAACCATCATGAAAATCTCTCCCATTCTATTATACTCAATCTGTTTCACTAATCAAATCTCATTTTCTATTTTGGTATGTCTCATTAAATTAATCATATTACATAAATGGAAAGAAATGAGTGGGATCATAACAACTCTAAACAAATGGACTTTACCATTTTATACTTTTGTACCACATATTTTTTTTTCCACCCACTTTTTAAATTCCCGTACCAAAAAATAATGGAACTTGATTATTGAAACGGAGGGAGTATAATTCAATTCTTGATTTGTTTTTGCAGAACATGAAAAATTGTACTACTGACTTAATCTAGGACTGAAAATTCTCTTTAGTTCGATTTTAACTGAAATTTAACTAGTTAAAGATAAAAATAAAAAACAAATATTATTTTTATTAAAAAGTTCAAATATTTCTAGTATGGTTTAACAAAAACAGATTGAAAAATCTTTTAAGGCCCCGTTTGATTTTGCACGAATTATGCTCTAAGAAAATAATTTTATTCTGAATTACTATATTCTAATCTTAAAAATGAGTAAAATACAGTTAAACCTCGATGAAGTAATGTTCGATAAAAATAATAACCTCGCTTAGATAATAATTTCTTTCGGTCACGACTTGGGCCAGTGTACTAAAGTAATAATTTCGCTAAATGCATTTAGTAATAAAAGAAATTTAAATCCTTAAAGTCTCAATAAAAATATAAAGTAATAACTACTAATTTTCGAAAATATATATAGACAATTATAATACTACAGTTGTACAATAATCATTTCTTATGAATCTTAACCAAAATTATCATCCTTAACTTTCTACAAAGTATAAACAACTTCTGAATATTTTGCTCGTATTGTAGCAATTAATTATTTAAGGTGGTTATTGCTTGAAATAAACCTTTTAATGACACAATTAAATTAAATGTACTATCATATCGTTTAGGATTGACCTCTTCATCATCACTTCTGTTCATAAGTAATTTCTTCATTCATCGATAATTTCATAGTTGCATTATTCTCGATAGCTAAAAGATCTTGAACATTCATAGCATTTTGTAGCGTAAATAAGAGATGATATTACCTAATGTTAAGATCTCCATCTAATTCAAGGACTTCAATTTCGATATATCATTTTCTGTTGAACGGGTCTTGCAATGCCGAAAATATACTTCTATGATAATTTTAATGTAAGCAAAAATTAACTTTTCATTTTTTTTAATGTATGTGAGCGTTCTTTTATAAAACTATTGAGCTTTCTAAAATTGAATAATTTGATTTGTTTTATAATTAGTGCATATTCAATGAACATTTTTAACATGATTTTACTAAAGAAAATGCTATTTTTTTTTTATTTTTTAATGTTTACACAATTAAATTATTAAAAAAATTAAGTTTAATAAACACATTTAACTTATTTTATATCGTAAATTTCTCTCTAAAGTAATAAATATTCATTTATCGATAATTGAATAACTTCGCTAAATGAATATTTTTTTCCGATCCTAAGTATATTACTTTAAAGAGGTTTAGCTGTAAGGTAAAACTCTTGAATTCTTTTTCCAGTCTCTATCTTAGTATTCTTTTTCCACAATGCGAGGAATTTTAATATAAGTTCTTATCACTTGTCTCAGCCCATCAAATGTGGTCCGATCACAGGTGGACCAAATCTTAGTATTTAATAATGAATTAATATCTAATTTTCAAGTGCAAATTATTTTTTAATTCTTTGTTTTACTAATGTATTATAAATAAGATTAAAAGATTTTTATAAAGTTCAGAATCTGAACAGTTTTCTTGATATTTCTAAAAACTATGCAAGTGTTCTATTTTTCTTATAATCATATTCTATGGACTCACAATCCGAGACAACTTTATTTTCTTGAGATTTTTTTCCAAATATTCTTATTCTGCAGAATCATATTCCCAAACAACTTAGTTCAATTTAATCCGGTTTAAAAAAAATTGATTCAGATTGCCCTAGTTGGTTAAGTGGTCCAAGCTAATTTCGACACTAACATTAATTTTAGGCCATCCTGCTCCTAGCACCATGTAATTTGTCAACAAAAATGCCAAATTAAACTGCAAATTGCATTTGACGGCATATACTTTATTTGTAATTGATCATTAATAGAGAATAAGTGTGACATCTAGAGAAAGAAAACAATCATGAATTTTAGGGTTTAGAGCATCCTAGCTCCATGTAATTTGTCAACAAAAATGCCAAATTAAACTACAAATTGCATTTGACGGCATATACTTTATTTACAATTGATCATTAATTGATAATAGTTGTGACATCTGGAGCAAGAAAACAATGGAGCTAGGCACAGTGACGACAACAGTTATCTCTCATACAAAGATTACATATTTCTCTCATTATAAAAGAATGATTTCAAATTGGATATGAAAAATTAAATTTGTTAAAAAATAAATCATTAAATAAATATACGTCAAGATAACAATACAATATCGATTTAAATTAATACTTTATATTTGTATTAATTTTAAGTAAAACAATAACTTTTGCATACGACGAATTATTATTTTTGTGTATATACAAAATGACGAATCAACCACCATAAAAAAGATAGATACTGTCATACAAAATTTCTCTACAAAAAAATCATCTTTATTAGGGGGAGCAAAAGTTCATAAGACAATAAATATGTCCTTTTTAATGTGGGAAATTCTTGTCCTAATAATTATCACCTTTTTAAATTTTTATTCAGAATTTGCGGCTTTAAAAAGGTTGGTTGAATGGACCTAACCTAGTGGAATATCTTAAACCAATTGCTTGATTGAAATGGAAATTCATGATGTAAAATGTCGGAAAATATGCTTTGCTTTCGTCGGTAATCTACACCATCTTTTTAGGTGGGCATAGAGTAACTATACACTATGGTGGGTCCTTACGGTATAGGGAGAGCTTTTTCTATCATACCCCTTATCGAAATTTACTATATAAAAAAATCATATCGATATTGTGCCGTATCTTTTAGAGTGTCTCCAAGACTCCTTTATCTTAGGGAGTCATATTCCAATTTTTATGTGGAAACTGTTGAAAATTTGGTTTTGACTAATTAATATTTTAGTCTAACCATGATTAAATTGTTGTGACCACGTTCGTATTCTCAAAATCGAATTTCGGTGAGTGAGAATTGTGCGTTTTAAGTTGGTCACTTATTGAGGCATTTTCGTAATTGGATGCAAGTATTGCCAGCCTGCCAGACCCATTACTTGGCTCATGTCTGGGCAAGTAGACTCGTCTTATTGGCATGGGTTTGGATCTAAGTTGTGGGCTGATTGTTAGCAGGCTGATTGAAGCCGTTGATGGGCTAAGTCTGTTGGGCCGCTTATTATTTGGGCTAGTAGTGAACTGGATCTGCTGGTGGGAAGTCTAATCTGGTTGATCTGCAATTGGCCTGTGTGGCTGTTGAGCTGCCTGCGAGTTGTTGGCACATCAAGGGTCTTGATGACCTAGAAGCATCCATGAAGACTTGAAAGGTCTCAAGTAATGGCTCTTAATGAGCAAGTAGTGGAGAGGATCTTTAATGCCTTTAATCCCTTGACATGGTGGATTTTGCTTATATATATAGATGCATCTTACAAGCATTACACACAATACAACATAACATACACTACACACAAGCATCTATAGTCTAGTTCTGTGTCTGTCCAGTTCGTGCCTTGGTTCAGTTCGCTGGAGCCTTTCCAGTTTGCGGTGCTGCTACCGGGAAGGAGGAAAGTCGTTTCATCTTTGGGGACAGATTGCCAATCCGTGAGCACTAGCCGGGGCAATACTGTCTTGCAGAAAGAGGAAACTCGACTCGACTTTTGTCTGTTCAGTTTGTCGTTTAATACCCAAGAGAATCATCAACCCAGACGTTCTGCCCAGAATACTAGAAAGTTGTCTGCCCTATTGGATACGAAATCGGTTGTAATCTAGTATCTCAATTTCTATTTCATTTTCAATTACTTGTTACTATTTTGTACTCATTTCCAAGGTTCGGCTATATTTTAACCAACAGTCGTAAGACAATATTTGACCTACTATAGCTTTGGAAATGGCGTCCAAGACTGGTTCAACCTCCAACAACCAATCTGGTGGGGCAAGGGTCTTACCGGTTATGCCCAAGCTAAAAAACCATTCAAGTTTGTTGGTCTTGATTCAGGACTTGGCAATTGAAGATGATGTTCCACCTGACTACTCTTGGCCTGGCGAAATACGTCAAAGAGCAGGCTCCATTCATTGGCATTGCTACTGATGAGAAGGATTTGAACAAGAAGAATGCATATGAACAATGGTGTCATGAAGACTTCCTGCGCAACAACTATATCTTGAACAGTTTGGAAGATGCCCTGTATTCTGTCTACGCAGTTACAAACAACTCCAAGGATCTGTGGGAACTTCTTGAAAAGAAGTACAAAACTGAAGACGCTGGAACAAAGAAATTTGTTGTGGCCAGGTATCTAGCTTACCAGATGCAAGAGGGTCGTTTTGTCATGGAACAAGTGCAAGAGTTTCAACTCGTTGTGCACTCTGTTCATGCTGAAGGGATGAATATTCCCGATGCCTTCACTGTTGCTTCAGTGATTGAGAAGTTGCCTCCTTCGTGGAAGGATTTCAAGAGTTACCTGAAGCATAAACAGAAGGAAATAACTCTTGAGGATCTGATTGTCAAACTCAGGATTGAGGAAGACAACAAAAAAGCCGATCTAAGACCGAGGGTCTCGATCGATGAAAAGGCTGACTTGCTGGAATGCAGTGGTCCAAGCAAGAGAAAGCGCCTTGGCCAGTCGGCCAAAGGCAAGAAGGCTGCACAAGGGAAGTTTAATGGGGAATGCTACAACTGTGGCAAGCATGGCCACATGGCAAGCCAATGCAGAAAGCCCAAGAAGAAGAAAGCTCCCCAACATGCTCATGTTGCTGAACATGATGAGTTGAATTATGATCTGGCCTGTGTTGTGTCAGAAATAAATCATGTTGAAACCCCTAAGGAGTGGTTCGTGGACACATATGCTACTTTCCACGTCTGCCTGGACAAGAGTGCGTTCTCTGTCTACAATGTTGTTGAAGATAGAAAGTTGCATATGTGCAATAAGGCTTCATCTGAAGTGGTTGGAATCAGAACTGTGGTTCTGAAGTTATCCTCTGGGAAGGAGCTAATGCTAAAGGATGTGCTGCATGTCCCAGACATCCGCAAGAACTTAGTCTCGGGCTATCTTCTTGTAAAGAATGGTTTTAAGCTTGTCTTTGAGTCTGATAAGTTTATACTTACCAAGTCTGGAAAGTTCCTAGTCAGAGGTTATGTTGCTGATGGACTTTTCAAAATGAATGTAATGGCTATGCGCCGAGCACATATGAATAAGAATGTGTCTACTTCTTCTTATTTGGTTTAGTGCTCTGATCTATGGCATGTTAGATTGTGAAACGTTAATCTAAATACTGTAAAACGATTAGTAAACTTGGATTTACTACAGTTGAAAGAAGTAGACACACGTAAGAAGTGTGAAATCTGTGTTGAGGCTAAACTGTCCAAGTTGCCATTTCACTCTGTTGAAAGAAGCACAAAACCTCTAGAGTTGATCCACACAGATGTGTGTGATTTGAAATTTGTGCAAACTAGAAGTGGAAAAAAGTATTTCATTACTTTTATCGATAACTGCACACAGTACTGTTATCTTTACCTCTTAAGGAGTAAAGACGAAGCTATTGAAGCGTTTAAGAACTTCAAAGCTGAGGCTGAAAATCAGCTAAGTACCCGAATTAAAGTAATTCAAAGTGATCGAGGTGGTGAATATGTACCGCCGTTTGAGGAGCTATGTGCCCATGCAGGCATAATACATCAAACGACGACTATATACTCGCCTCAATCAAACGGTATTGCTGAACGCAAGAACCGTACTCTGAAAGAGATGATGAACGCTATGTTGATAAGTTCAGGTCTGCCCCAGAATATGTGGGGGGAAGTTGTCTTGACAGCTAACTATATTCTGAACAAAATTGTGGAAAGGACGTAAACCGATATATAAATACCTCAAAGTGTGGGGGTGTCTGGCCAAGGTTGAAGTGCCTTGCCCAAGACAAGTTAAGATCGGTCCCAAAATGATTGACTGTATCTTCATAGGATATGCACTTAATAGTAGTGCTTATCGTTTCCTAATTCATAAGTCGGAGATACTCGATGTGAATGTAAGAACGACGATAGAGTCAAGGAATGTAATATTCTTTGAAAATGTTTATCCATGCAAGAGCCCGGATAGGACAAAAGGAAGTTCTGAAAAGAGAACTCATGATGATGCTACTAGTTCTCATCGGGCAGATGATGTTGAACTGAGACGTAGCAAGAGAGCTAGAACGGCAAAGACGTTTCGGCCAGATTTCATCACCTATTTTTTAGATGATGAACCAAAGTCTATAGAAGCTCTGTCCAGCCCAGACGCTGCATTCTGGAAGGAAGCTATCAATAGTGAGATTGACAACATCATGCAAAATTATACATGAGAGTTAACTGATCTCCCAAGAGGTTGTAAGCCCTTAGGATGCAAGTAGATCCTTAAAAGAAAGCTCAAAGCTGATGGTACTATTGATAAGTACAAAGCTCGTCTAGTAGCCAAGGGCTTCAGGCAGAGAGAGGAAGACGACTTCTTCGATACCTACTCACTTGTGACTAGGATCACGTCTATTCGAGTGCTTCTCTCGATTGCTACGTTGCACAATCTTGAGATCCATCAAATGGATGTGAAGACTGCCTTCCTAAATGGTGAGCTAGAGGAAGAGATTTACATGGACCAACCCAAAAGGTTTGTGGCACCTGGGCAGGAGAGCAAGGTGTGCAGACTGGTTCGGTCGTTGTATGGTCTAAAGCAAGCGCTAAAGTAATGGCATGTGAAGTTTGATAACACGATGTTATCAAATGGTTTCAAAATCAATGAGTGTGACAAGTGTGTTTACGTTAAAGGCACTGCTGATGCATTTGTCATAGTCTGCCTTTATGTAGACGATATGCTGATAATGGGCAGTAGTCATCAACTCATTGTTGATACGAAACATATGTTGAAGAGAAACTTCGACATGAAAGATATGGGTTTAGCTGATGTGATTATTGGAATCAAAGTTGTGTAGAAGGCTGATGGAATTATCTTGACACAATCTCTTTACATTGAGAAGGTGCTCAAGAAGTTCAATGCCTATGATAAGATGCCAGCTAAAACGCCATTAGAGCTCAACGTGCATCTGTGCAGGCACAGAGGTGAGCCTGTTGCACAAGAGGAGTATGTAAAGATCATTGGATGCTTGATGTACATCAGTAACTGTACGCGTCCTGATCTTGCCTGCCCAGTTAACAAGTTGAGCAGGTACACGAGCAATCTAAGCAGAGAACATTGTACTGCTCTAGTACGAGTGTTGAGATATTTAGAGTATACTCTCAACTTGGGGCTGAGATACACTAGATATCCACCTGTGCTGGAAGGGTACAATGATGCAAACTGGATATCAGATACGAAAGACTCAGTCTCAACTAGTGGTTATGTTTTCACTATTGGTGGTGGAGCAGTGTCGTGGAAGTCCATGAAGCAAACGTGTATAGCCCGGTCCACCATGAAATCTGAGTTTATAGCTCTGGACAAAGCTGGTGAAGAAGCAAAGTGGCTTCATCACTTTCTTGAGGATATTCCATGTTGGCAGAAGCCAGTCTCTACTGCCATGATTAACTGCGACAATCAAGCTGCTATTGGCAGGGCACTGAATGACACGTACAATGGTAAGTCGAGATACATAGGTCGTCGACATAATACCATAAGACATTTGATCTCAAGTGGGATTATCTCTGTTTGTTATGTCAAGTCAGAGGATAATCTAGCGGATCCGCTAACCAAAGAGTTAAATAGAGATCGAATGAATAAGTTGCTAGAGGGAATGGGATTAAAAATCCACAACTAGAACAATTATAGTAGTAACCCAACCATGATGTCTGGAGATCCCAAAAACTTGGTTCAATGGGACAACTATGCTATAAGAGTTCGCAAAGCAACACTTGGAAGATTATATCTTCACCTGTTCTTTTGGAAAGCTAGTTAAGTGTTGAAACCTGTCAATGTGGTGATGTTAAGTCTTATGACTTTTAATGATTCTTAGGCAGATAAGTATGGTAGGATACTTGGAAAGGAATTACCTATATAAGTGAGAAGTGTGGCCGCTTCACAGAGGGATACAAACGTGAGAACGAACAAGGTTGAGATAGTATTGTGTTGATACTATTGTCTTGGTGCACACTAAGGAGGAATAGTTCAAGGCATCATGTCCACTAGTCCGCCGGTGTACCCGATAGTTTTGACAAGGGAAGGTTCAAAGCCAAAAGCTACCTATCCTACTGCAATGCTCTCTCTTTCGATCTGGGCAATTAGTTTGCATACATGCATGCACCATTTCCACTCATGTGGGGGATTGTTGGAAATTTTGTTTTGACTAATTAATATTTTAGTCTAACCATGATTAAATTGTTATGACCACATTTGTATTCTCAAAACCGAATTTTGGTGAGTGAGAAATGTGCGTTTTAAGTTGGTCACTTATTGGGGCATTTTCGTAATTGGATGCAAGTACTGCCGGCCTGCCAGACCCATTACTTGGCTCATATCTGGGCAAGTAGACTCGTGTTAATAGCATGGGTTTGGATCTAAGTTGTGGGCTGATTGTTAGAAGGCTAATTGAAGTCGTTGATGGGCTAAGTCTGTTGGGCCGCTTATTATTTGGGCTAGTAGTGAACTGGATATGCTGGTGGGTAGTCCAATCTGGTTGATCAGCAACTGGCCTGTGTGGCTGTTGAGCTGCATGCGAGTTGTTGGCACATCAAGGGTCTTGATGACCTAGAAGTATTCATGAAGACTTGAAAGGTCTCAAGTAATGACTCTTAATGAGCAAGTAGTGGAGAGGATCTTTAATGCCTTTAATCCCTTTACTTGGTGGATTTTGCTTATATATATATAGATGCATATTACAAGCATTACACACAACAGAACATAACATATACTACACACAAGCATCTTAGTCTAGTTCTGTATCTGCCCAGTTCGTGCCTTGGTTCAGTTCGCCGGAGCCTTTCCAGTTTGCGATGCTGCTACCGGGAAGGAGGAAAGTCGTTTTATCTTTGGGGACAGATTGCCAATCCGTGAGCATTAGCCGGAGCAATTTTGTCTTGCAGAAAGTGGAAACTCTACTCGACTTTTGTCTGTTCAGTTTGCCGTTTAATACCCAGGAGAATCATCAATCCGGACGTTCTGCCCAGAATATTAGAAAGTTGTCTGACCTATTGGATACGAAATCGGTTGTAATCTAGTATCTCAATTTCTATTTCATTTTCAATTACTTGTTACTATTTTGTACGCATTTCCAAGGTTCGGCTATATTTTAACCAACAGTCGCAAGACAATATTTGACCTACTATAGCTTTGGAAATGGCGTCCAAGACTGGTTCAACCTCCAACAACCAATCTGGTGGAGCAAGGGTCTTACCGGGTTCTGCCCAAGCTGAAAAACCATTCAAGTTTGTTGGTCTTGACTTCAGGACTTGGCAATTGAAGATGATGTTCTACCTGACTACTCTTGGCCTGGCGAAATACTTCAAAGAGCAGGCTCCAGTCATTGCTGCTGATGAGAAGGATGAGAACAAGAAGAATGCATATGAACAATGGCGTCATGAAGACTTCCTGTGCAAGAACTATATCTTGAACAGTCTGGAAGATGCCCTGTATTCTATCTACGCAGTTACAAACAACTCCAAGGATCGGTGTTCTCTGCTTAAGTACAAGTCTTTGAGATATCATTAGATGTAAAGTTAGGAATGAATGGATCTTGTTCAGGGTGATTGTTTTCAGGATCATTTAATGTTCCCCCTAAATTTGTTACTACAGTCTCAGTCTCAGTTACAACTGGGGTTTCTGCATCGACTGGGCTTACCTGCCATTGAATCTGGTTGGAGGACTCAATTTTATCCCTTGGGCTATGGAACTCAGGTTCCGTCTGAGCTTGTTTATCTTCATTGTCCCAAGTTAGGTTAGGTAGAATGTCCGAATTTCTTCATTTAGGTTCAGTTTCTCAGTTGTTTAGCTGAGCTCCTCAGGGTTTGTGATCTGGGTTTCTTTCTTGCGCTCATTGACAAATTCATTAAACACAACATGAGGTGTTTCTTCAATACAGAGTGTCCGATAGTTAAAAATACGAAAGACTTTGCTAACTAAGGAGTATCCTAGAAATACTCCATAGTCAGACTTGCTCTCGAATGCTTTAACCTGATCTTTCCTGTTGGTCCGAAGACGAAAAGTCAGGTGTAGAGGGGGGGGGTGAATACACCTGAGCTCTGTTTCTTTTTCTCAGTGAAGGTCAGCTGAAGCTGATGTTTGCAACTGATGAACAGTGCCAAGTAAGCCTTCGATCACTAGGGTCAAAGTGAGTCAGCTTCTGAGCTCTTCTATTGACTGATGTCAGTATTACGAAACTCAGTCGGAGACTGTAGTGCGGATAAGTGTTAGGCTCGGAGTCGTCTCTTTTGAAAACGCGTTTTAGCAAGTTAAATCTTTTGGCTGTGCACTTTATAAAGTACGTTTTATGCAAGCTTATGATTTTCAAGTCAGTTGAATGCTATGCAATAAAACAGTAAAAGAACACAAGCGATTTAACGTGGTTTGGATACGCAAGATCCTACGTCCACGGTCCTGAACAAGGCAGGAGAACTTGTTGATTATTACGAGCAAGCCTCGGCGGGGATACGTGCCTTTGGACGGTTCCCTCTAAGTTATAGTCCTTAGCGACTTTACAATCCAAACCTAAGTTTAGAAGGGAGGGAATATTCTCCAACTGAGAAGGAGTTCTTACAACAAGAACAATTCACTAAATGTGAACTCCTTCGGATCTAAGCTATGAATCTAGCAATGAGCTTAGTCTAGAGAAGAAAGGGATCAAAGAGCTCTAGAGAGATGAACTACAAGAAGTGTTCTATGAAAACTAGTTCGTCTCTGAATAAGCTTGAAGGTTCTAGAGCGTTGTGAGCTTGAATGATTTCCCTTGATTTCGCGTATATTCCTTGTGTGAAATCTTCAAATCCTTCTCTATTTATAGTTGTGAGTTGTGGCATATGTCCGTTGGAGACGACGATGCCACGTGTCACAAGCGTCCAAAGAAAATGGCCACTATTCAACTTTGTTGCGAAGCGGGCGGTTAATGCGCCTTGTTCATGAGAGCGGCTTTCTTGTGTAGAGTAGGTAAGCGTTGTCGGCTTCTCATTGGTCGAGGTTTGTAGTTGGTGAGTGTCGAGTTGACCGTTCAAACTACTTCGTATGTCTTCTCGCTGAACATTTGAAGGGACTTTAAGTCTTTGGGTCGCTTTACGTCGGATCTGATGGCGGAAAGTCTGTCTTCTTCGGTGAGTCGTCGACCGATAAAGTGAGCTTCGATAGTCGGTTGGTTGGCTGCGAAGGTATACTTGCTTGCCTTGGTTCTTCTACCGATGACCATCGGCTTGTAGAGAATGCTTCTGCGAGGTCCGGTCGGTGATGCGGGATCTTTAACCGAGTTTGATATCGGTGGCGACGAAGAATGCAAGCGATTACACCGATGACGTGGGGTTCGAAAAGTATCTTCGGCAGAAGATCGGTTCAACAACCATCCCGTACAGGACTTAGACAAATTAATAAGCATTACATCAAGTCTAACCTATACATCAGCTAATCCTATTGACACACTAATCTACTGATATCAGCTCGGTTTTGGGATCTTCAATTCCATAGTACTACTATGATTTCCCCCAATTTCTTTTAACCCTAGAACATTGAGTATCAATCTACCGACTCATATCCAACAATTTCCCCCCTAATTGATGATGCCAAAACCTCTATACTCTAACATCTATCAAAGATCTTGTCCCTATCGACAACAATTTCCCCCCTTCAAACGTCCGAGGAAAACCGATAATCATAAACGAACTTCAGCAGGCGAGAGAATGGCAAGATCAGAGAAACTGATGTGAGTGTGTGTCAGATCACTTAGTGATCAGTTGTGTAAACACAAAGTAAAAGGCTGAAAGACAATGAGTAATTGTCTAGCAAGCGAGAAGGAACCGATATATATATATCAAGAATTACGAGTTCCTAATGCTATTACAAAAGATGAGAAAGAGAAAATCACTGCTGCTGCTTCTTGAACTTCTGCGTCTTCTTCTTGAAGTCAGTGGATTTCTCGTCGGGAGGATCCAGGTAATAGTATTTATATACTCTAGCTCGAATCTCCTGGATCTCCAAGTTATCATCTGGCCTTTCGGTGAGCAAGGCTCGGGGCGTAGGCGGCTTCCTCCACTTCTCTTTCTATGTCCTTAGTGCTCAGCAGTCCATTAGCAAGTCTCGGCGGTGGAATACGTCGGAAAGCTGGGGCACGGAAGGTTATATTATGTGATTCCATGACTTGCTTCAGCCGTTCACTGAATTCAACATCAAATCTCGTAACCAACTCCTCAAAGAGCTGATCGGTGAGCGATCGAGTGGGTAAATGCGCCATACGTAGTAGCCTTTGATAAAAACTTCTTTCAATCTCTCCCGGTGTTCATTCATATCAGCCGGCACCCACTTATCCACGTCTTGAATCGGTTGTTGCTTGATGTGGGGGCCCACGATGAACTTAGATCCTCTCGGGATCCGCCTTCTCGGATCAGTTGCTGGTTTAAAGGATAATCTTCGCACTTTCTCCAGATCGGCCATCCTTTTCTTTTCTCGGAGCGCGGCTGCTCTCTTGTCTCCTTGTCTGCTAGATAGTCCGGCGAGCACCGCCTCCCACGTTGCTTGATCTTACGCTATCTGCGCGGCGTATGAGTCGTAGAGGGTTGACTCTGCGCAATAGGCCGGGGTATCGTTGTTGGGATATTAGTTGAAGAAGCCTTGGCGTATTCTTCTTGAGCTTTCTTCTTACGCTCTTCAAGCTGTCCCGATTACCTTCTTCTTACCTCGCCTCTTACGGCCTTGTCCTTAGGCTTTTTGGTACGCCTCATTTGCTTCTTCTAATTTTCGCTCATGATCAAGTTTGTCCTGCAGTTGTTGGGCGACTCTGAGGTCGAAAGCCTCTTGCTCCGCTTTTGATTTAAATTTTCGGACCGGGGAGGAAGGAGGAGATTCAGTAGCAGTCTCCTTCCCCGGCCTCTGCGGCAGCTGTTGTGACTCTTCTTCTTCGCTGGCTCGTCCTAAGAACCGAGCGATCTCTTGTATATGTGCAGCGAGAAGAGGAGATGGGGGTGGCTTGTAATGGAAATTCAAGGAGAAGTACCTCGTCGGTATTGTCTTTTGCCGAGCGGTGAGACTTCTTCGGTTCGAGTAGAGGGTCCTTCCTCCTGTGCCTTTTCCCTTTGAGTCCGTGAGGGTCCTTCGGTGTGGAGGGTCCTTCCTCCCTGTACCCTTACGCTAAGAAGCGGTACATCAGTGTCCCCATCACTCCTTCAATCCTTCTAACATCCACTCTCTCACTTCCTTCTCCCTTACTACCTTCCCCCTTACTACCTTCCCCCTTTTTGGCATCGGCAATAAGTCCAAGGGAGGTACGGAGTTCTTTCACTTCTTCGACCACTTTGGCAACGAAACTTTGACTTCATCAACGGTCGTATCGAAGTCGGACACCACACCGGTGTAGCCATTCCGATCCAGTTCTTGCTCTTTCCGAATTTGATGTAGGCGAGCGGCCGATTCTTTGCGAAGGTTCAACAGAGCTGCATCATGGGATTCGCTCATCTCTTTCTGAATCGTCTTGAGAGCCTCAGCTTGTTGTTTAATGGCTGTTTGGAGAGAGGTGGTAGCCAGCTTATTACGCTCATCCATCTGAGCTTGAATGCTTTTGAGGGCCAGAGTCAGCTCTTGTGAGAAAGATAGGCGCTGAGCTTCAAGAAGTTGCTGACTCTGAGCTTGCAGATCAATCTTCTGGGCAGCTAGAGCCTGCTCGAGCATCTTCTTCTGATCAGGCTGAGAAGGAGCCTCTTGTGGTTTGAAGACGTCGGCAGAAAGTTTGTTCAGGCGTTCAGTCTGCGCCTTTGTATACTTCTCCCATTAAATATGTACATCTTTGGCGAGAAGGCGATTTTTCTCTCCTTGGCGTCTGATCGCCTTGTTGACTGCCTTTGAGGACACGGAACCTATTGGTTGTATCTGATAGGAGCTTGTTCCGAGCCTCTTTTGGGAGAACGTGAGAAGCTGCTCCCTTGAGTACTTAGGGGCATTAGGAGCCTCACCAGATGTAGCAGGTGGTGGTGATGAGCTCTTCTCACGGGGAGTTTGTCCCTCAGCAGAATCTCCCATTTCTGCATCCTTGGGTTCCTCGTCCTTCTCCTTATCATCATCATCTCCCTTATCAGCAGGAGGAGAAGGAGGCGGGGGAGTGTTGCCTGGAGCTGATTCCCTCTGGCTTAGCAAGTAGAGCATAGCAGCTCGTAAATCTTCAAAACAACCCAGATCGGCGGGCTCGCCAAAGCCTATGGCATTCTGCGGCTCTTGCTCCTCGGCCAACAACTCGGTCCACGACCGATTCTTTGAAAAGTCTATGAGAATGTCCCAGTGCAGGAATCTCAGTAGCATATGAGCGCGTGCCCTGATGGCAATCTCTATCAAGTCCGTGTGCCCAGTGATTTCGGGTATCAGCTCGTGAATTTCAGGCGTAGCACGGGCACGAGTGGAATCGGTGGTGTTCCACTCGGCGGATGGCTCCTCGGTCGGTATTCTGCCGTCCGCCCGGGTTTCCTCGGAGCTGATTATCCGAACCTTATCCTTCGAGTAGCTCCTTCTATTCCGATATCCGAATCCCCGGATCCGCTCGGGAGGAGGTGAAGCGGGGAGTTGACGCTAGTATGGCCGGCGGGCGAGCAACGATGACCTCGGCAGGTCGAGTCTTGGCCAATCTCCTCTTCTTTGGCACTTGTGCGATGTGGGCGGGAGCTCTTTGCTCTCTTAGGCTCGGGCGGCCCCTTGCCTATGGATTTCTCGGCTCCGGCCTTCGTCCGGAATTTGATAGATTTCTTGTCAAAGTACTTGGAGTCCTCAAAAGCCGAGTTCCTCCGAACCATGCTTTCTATCGGAAACGTACATCTTTGTTCCGAATAGAAGTTTACCCACACTGGCTATCCTCCTCTCGCCGGTGGGTAATGTGGTGAACTTCGAGCACGTGCCTTCGCTGAGTAGTATAATACTCGGCCCGAGTTCACTTCAACCCCATCGTCTATTGCCATCATCAGCTGAATCCTTGGTTTGGACGAGTTGATCATACGATCCAGTGAACTTGTCGGGAATGTGCGATACCACGTAAGCTAGACCTCTATACTGTGGTAGCAACAGATTCCTCGGGAGAGCTGTTTTGAACGCCACATCCTTGCGTCCACAGAATTTCTGCACATATGCGTTGATCTCCTTCTCCTTGTATCCAATCGGAGAAATGCCGGAGTTGGGAAGATCGAATGAAAGACCTAGAGCATCTTGAATACTGAAGGTATGAACAGCTGACTCCCACTCATCTTGGTCGACTTCCTTCTGATAAGAGAAGGACGATTCCTCTCCTCCCGACGCTAGAGATTTCCGGTTGAAATAAACTTCGGCGACTTGTCGAGGGAGATAAGCACGGGGGTGCTTCGAAACCAGCATCTCCAACCCTGAACGCTCCAAAGCGTCAAACACGGGTTCAAGGAAAGAGGTCTCCACTTGGCGGAAGGCCAAAGTAGGCTCAAACAAAATCCTGGAAACCACAATCTCCTTAATGTTGTCTGGTGTTTGAACGTTCGCCATTGAAATCTGCAAAACAACATATTAGCACTTGAAAATAGAGTAAGTTAGTAGTTGCTAGCAGATATCTGATACATTACCGTGTATAAGAGCTTTAAGAGATGCGAAAGCAAAGTTGTTTAAGAGATTTGGATAAGAAAACAGATTTGCGAGATAAGCTCTTGAGAATATGAAAAATGGCGAAAAGTGAGGAGTTGATAGAAGATGAAAGATTTTGTATATTAATCTTGATCTTTAGTTTGAATCGCACGGTTCAAATTTAATCTTTCAAAATCAAGGGGCGGCTAAGATTAAATGTTATAAAAGGAATGATTACAATAGCCGCCAATATTATAGATATACGTAATAAAGGTAATGGAGAAGACATGCATTAAATGCGCGACAGAGAGCATTAATTACGCAGGCGAGGGGTCCTGCTGACCTTTCCTTAAACCTTAAACATAATAAATGGCAAGGAATAAATGCTCCTTAACAACTGAATGTAAGCGACTGATGCATGTTCCCCCTTGATCTTTAAGTAATGATACTACGCAAACCTCTTCAGCTGAACTTATCAGTTGGTTATCATAAATTATTAGGAGGATGGTTGTGCTGACGACCATGTTCCCCCTTGCTGTGTACAGTGTGTCTCTCCCAACTGAGTCACTGTAAGGAGTTTTCTGACCTGTCATGCTGATTCCATACTGATACCAATTGTTGCTAAGTATATCATTATCGGTAGTCGGCTTCTCTACCGACTTGTCTCGGTAGGATCTAGCAGACCTAGCTCAACCGATAGTTCTCACGAACTTGTTCTCGGCTAGTGGTTTGGTCGGTATATACGCCCTTTGCTTGTCGGTATGGATTTTCTCCATCCCGATGTCCTTCTTTTCGACATGGTCTCGATGAAGTGGTGTCGGATATCCACGTGCTTGCATACGGTATGTAGAACTGGGTTCCGAGTTATAGCTATTGACCTTGGTGGAGTCACGGTAGATGGGCACTTCATCCCGAGTTATACCATAATCTCTCAATTGTTGTCGAAGCCAAAGGATGCGGGCACAGCAACTTCCTGCAGCCATGTACTCGGCTCGGTAGTGGACGTAGCTACCGAGTCTTTGTTTCTTTGAAAACCACGATATCGGCTCTTGCGCCTAGGAACCGACATGTTCCGGAAGTTGATTTTCGATCTATCCCGCATCCTGCATAATCGGCATCGGAATAACTTGTCGGTATTAGATTATCATCGGCAGGATACCATAACCCAAACATCGGGTGTTCCTCTTAGATATCGCGAGAATCTTCTTCGCCGAGTCTAGATGACTTCGCTTGGGATTCGCCTGAAATCTTGCGCATACACCTACAAGCATAAGTTATGTCGGAGTCGGCTAGTTGTTAGATAAAGTAAAGAACCAACAATAGCTCTATAATCGGTAGAGTTAACGAAGCTCCCTCTTTGTCTAGATCGATTTTAAAGTTCATGTTCATGGGGATCTTGGACCGGCTTGCTTGGAATCACGGCCGAATCTTTTGAGAAGATCTCGAGTGTATTTGGCTTGATTGATGAAAATTCCTTCGGTGATTGCTTTACTTGAAATCCAAGGAAATAATTCATCTCTCCCATCATGGACATCTCGAATTTCTCCTTCATCATCTTCTCGAAGCTGGCGACATATGACTTCGTTTTCGCAGCCGAAAATGATGTCGTCCACGTAGATTTGCACCAGTAGAATGTCATCTTCCGACTTTATGCTTTGAATAGGGTGCGATCTCTTGTCCCCTTTTGAAAACCTTTCGAAGTAGAAAGTCGATAGGGTATCATACCAAGCCACGGGTGCTTGTTTTAACCCATACTGAGCTTTCCTAAGTCTCGTACACTGATGTCCCCCTGAAAGCCGGGCGGTTGTTCCACGTAGACTTCTTCCTTCGATGCGCCGTTCGGAAAAGCTGACTTCACATCCATCTCGATATACCTTAAATCCACGATGTGTTGCATAAGCTAGGAAAAGACGAATGGCTTCCAATCCGCGACCGGAGCAAATGTTTCATCAAAGTCAATTCCCTCTCGATTTGTATCCTTTAGCAACTAGTCGAGCTTTATTTCGACAATGACGTTGTTTTCTTCTCGCTTGTTCTTGAAGACCCACTTAGTTCCAATCATGTGCTGATGTCTAGGTCCGTCGACAAGCTCCCAAACTTCATTTCGACGAACCGGTTCAGCTCTTCTTGCATAGCAATGACCCGGCCAAGCATCTTTAAGTGCGTCCTCTATCGACTGAGGTTCTTCTGTAGACAGAAAACAAGAGTAAAGTGAGCTTTCTCCTTGACTTAATCTTGATCTCGTCCTTATAGTTGCTGATGGATCTTCAATGATAAGATCTGAAGAATGAGCATCGAGCCACGAACGCCTGAGTCGGGCTTCTTCTTCGATACTACTTACGCACGATCAGTAGGTGTATTAGGCATTTCGTAGTGCGTTCGCGTGACCGTAGTAATTCAGTAAGAAGGTTAGGATCTACTGAGTTTCCAGGTTCAGGGGCATTTAGCTCAGGAACATTAATCGTTCCCCCTGAGTTTATATTCTCAGTAGAGGTCTCAGTTACCACAGGGGCTTCCTCATCGACCGAAGTTACCTGTTGTTGATTCTGTTCGATAGAATCAACTAGGTTAGCTACATTGCTTGTTGGCTGAGTCTGAATTTCTTCATCTTCTGACTCATCATCCCAACAATGCTGGATCTTTTCAGCTTTGTCATTTAGTCCGAGATCCTATAGCTTGCTGCTGACATCCTCAGTGTTTGACTTTGTATCTTTCATGTTCTCAGTAACAAATTCATCAAAAACAACATGAGGGCTTTCCTCCACGCAAAGAGTTCGATAGTTAAAAACTCTGAAGGCTTTACTGACTCGGGAGTACCCTAAGAATACTCCTTGATCAGATTTGCTATCAAAGACCTTCAACTGATCTTTCCCATTGTTGTGGATAAAGCAAGGACAGCCGAAAACATGAAAATGAGAAATAGAAGGAATTCTCCCTTTCCACGGTTCGTAAGGCGTCTTCATGTGTTCTTTGTGTCGGTAGTGAGCGATTTCCGAGTGTAACGGGCGGTGTCGGTAGCATCAGCCCAAAACTTTGAGGGTAGTCCGAGAATCTGCGAGGAGCGTTCTTGCTTGCTTCTTTGAGTGTTCTGTTCTTACGTTCAGCAAGTCCGTTCTGCTGAGGGTGCGCGCAGCTGATGTCTCGTGCTGAATTCCCTCTTTATCGCAGTATGTCTTAACTACTGAGTTTAGAAACTCTGTTCCTCTGTCTGAGCGTATCTTCTTAATCTTGATGTTCTTTTCCACACTGAGTTTCTTCAATAGATTAGGTAACTCAGTCTGAACATCAGATTTGTTGGCGATGAAGATGACCCAAGTATATCTCGAGTAGTCGTCTATGACGACGAGGGCATACTTCTTGCCTCTTATAGTCACTGGAGAGACTGGCCCGAATAAGTCCATGTGAAGGAGCTGAAGGATTCCATCAGTGGAAGGTGACGGAATAGGTGGATTGCTCCTCTTTGTTTGCTTTCCCTTCAGGCACGCTTCACAATTTCTGTCTTTGATAAACGATTCGTTGGGCAGTCCTCTGACTTTAGAGTTCTTGACTAGCTTGTTCATGGTCTTGAAGTTCGGGTGGCCGAGTCTCTTGTGCCATAGCCAACCTCACTTGTCACCCGATTTGGTGCGTGCGAGCAAGCAAGCCTCGGGTTACGCGGTTTTCCAATTTGCAACATAGATGTTCTTCTTCCGCGATCCCGACAACACTTGTTTTCCCGTAGATTTGTCAACAAAATCACGAAACCGGCGTCAAAGATTACTCGTTAAGATTATCACATAATTGGTCGATCGAAAGGAGATTATGTTGAAGTCCTTCAACATATGTTACTCTTGGAGCCGTGGCGGTCCCAATGTTCGGCGTTCCGTATCCCCTTGTGTAGCCTTTGGAGTTGTCACCGAATTCATTGCGGGACCATCTTCTTGTACGTAGTTGGTCGGCGAGCTCTTTTGGTAAGTCATGTGTCTCGAGCGGCCGCTGTCCACTATCCACGGGTCCTTATGCACCTGCAAAACAGCAGGCATTTTTAGGTACCCTTTGGTTCGATTGGGTCCTTACGGGTTAGTGGGTGATTTCGGAACCCGGATCTGTCTCGGGACCTTAGAAGTTCTAGACTTCTTCTTCGAACCTTATCGGCTTTCTTCTCCACGAGGACTTGGAGATACCGACTTTCGCGATAATTTTGGGTTCGGGCGCTTTCTTCTTCGAGTCTTAGCGCTTCTCCCGACCCCGGGCTCATAGTAGTACGAGCCGTCTTGAGCCGGGTGCTCATACGATGGCTCCTTGTCTTTTTCGCCCATCCGACCTTCTTGGTTCCCCCCGAATTTGATCGCGGTATCCACGGGGCTGGAACTTTTGGTCACGTTGCTTGTTGCTACTCGGCCGAGGTGTAATCATTTTCTGTTTGTTTTTCGCCCGAGGTGTGGTGTCGGCGGCTTGCACCTTTCCTCTCGACGAACCTATCGGCCCGGGGTTCTTTGAGCTTTTGGAGGTAGAAGCTTCGTGGGTATAGCCAAGGCCTTCTTTCACAGAAGTTGGCCGTTGTGCCCTAAGCATGCTTTCAAGCTTCTCCTTCGCTCCCAGGTATTGTTCAGTCATCAAACCTCTCCAGACCTCGTCACTCCTTCTGAGTGAGTTATAGTCATTCCGCACGTGCGTGAGCTTCGACCGAGCTTGGCTATTTCGGTCTCTTTCTCGGAATTGTCCTTGGTCGAACCGAGATCGAGTCTCTTGAAGCTGAGACTTAGTCATAAGAGATTCAATCTCTTCCTTGAGTCTCGCAACTAGATCCACTGACTCAGTAGAGACCTGAGAATCAGAAGAAAGTCTCTGATTCTCAGCCTTTACCTGTTCAAGTTCCTGGATGGTTCTGCTGAACTCTCGGCTCAGCTGAATCTGTTCCTCTAGCGGATCGTCGTAGGCTTGTACCACATCTAGAGGATCATCTCGTGACCGAGCACGTGTCTTGTGTCTTTGTGTGAAGAAGAGGTAATAATGCGTTTAGAATTTACCTCGGCCTCTTCTCCGGCCATCGGACGGTATTCGGCCGACTCATCGAGAGCTGTCTTTGCGACCTCAAGCTGCGACGAACGCGGCTTCGTCTTCAGAAGAATACATGAATGTATCCTCCTCAATTGAGTTGTCGGATATCTCTCCGGCTAAATAGGCTGCCGTCTCTCGGCGAATTTCTTTCTCTCTGGTGTGCCGTTACGCTCTTTGAGCACCGAGAGTTCGGGTCAATCGTGCGATAGTGTCCCTCCTTCTTGCGGTTGTAGCGAGGTAGATGTTCTGCTTGCTCTTACCAGTGAGTCTTTAGACGGATGGCGGCAGACTCCGATTTCCTACATTCGGTAGAAGGATTAGATTCTTCTTTCTTATGATAGTCTTTCTTACCCGAGGAAGAATCTCGGTTGTATTTCCTCGGCTTTCGACTCTCTCCTTTTCCCTCGATATTTGAGAGCCATCGGTGCTAGCCGGTTAGGGCCTGAAGTCTCGGAAGACTTTGCTCCGATGTGGCCACGGCTTTGCTTGAGGAAATAGGATTGGCTCCGGTATTGCTGATCGTTGCCTTGAAGGCGTGGTCGAACCGTGTGTCGGTTGGAGCGCTTAAGCACTTTTGGGGTAGGCTATGCTCGAATTCCTCGATTTTAATTATGAAAATATAACATCGGGAGTTAGAGCATTTAGATCGAGCGACGTAAATAAGTAGCAAATGGAAGCCACTTACGTCGGGGCAACGCTCTCAAGATCTTGGTGTTCATCTCCTTGTTGGTGAACGACCTCCCCGGCCCATTGATGACATTGACTTGATTGGTGAATCGACACTCGGCTCGTCAATGGTTTCGATGAGCTCCATTGCAAAGGCGTCGAACTTCTCGAAGCTCTAGCTCGAGCTTGTTTTCTTTGATCTGAGGGGTTCCATGGCTCAGTACAGCCAAGGCGTCCCATAGCTCTTTTGCCGTTTTGCAATCTTGTACCCTTCCGAGATGTGAGTCACTGAGCGTAGTCAGTATGACATTACGTGCAACTCGGTCAAGGTTGTGCAACTTCTTTTCTTCAGGCGTGAAGGCAGATTTGTCTTTGGGAACCTTAGCACCCGGTTTGTGCTCCCACGCCTCCTCCGGCAAGCAAATACTACGCTGTCGATCATGGGAATGATCGGTCCTGACTCTAGGACATCTGACATGCTGTCGTGGAGTGACGTTAGGTGTGCCTCTATACGTACGCGCCATACCGTGTAGTTCTCTATTGAGAACATCGGTACCACCCTAATACCTGACATATCAGACATTATAAGAGTAAGAGTATAAGGATGCTGAAAAGATGCTTATGCAGTGAAAACGGTTTTTAGGATCAGTTCGAGAGGACCAGTATTTCAGAACCGGCGATCAGTTGAACACCGTGTGCTCTGATACCAATTGTTGGTCCGGAGACAAAAAGTCAGGTGTAGAGGGGGGGGGTGAATACACCGAGCTCGTTTCTTTTTCTCGGTGAAGGTCGGTGAAGCCGATGTTTGCAAGCGATGAACGAGTGCCAAGTAAGCCTTCGATCACTGGGGTCAAAGTGAGTCAGCTTCTGAGCTCTTCTACTGACTGATGTCAGTATTACGAAACTCAGTCGGAGACTGTAGTGAGGATAAGTGTTAGGCCCGGAGTAGTCTCTTTTGAAAACGCGTTTTAGCAAGTTAAATCTTTTGGCCGTGCACTTTATAAAGTACGTTTTATGCAAGCTTATGATTTTCAAGTCAGTTGAATGCTATGCAATAAAACAGTAAAAGAACACAAGCAATTTAACGTGGTTTGGATACGCAAGATCCTACGTCCACGTTCCTGAACAAGGCAGGAGAACTTGTTGATTATTCCGAGCAAGCCTCGGCGGGGATACTCGTGCTTTGGACGGTTCCCTCTAAGTTATAGTCCTTAGCGACTTTACAATCCAAACCTAAGTTTAGAAGGGAGGGAATATTCTCCAACTGAGAAGGAGTTCTTACAACAAGAACAATTCACTAAATGTGAACTCCTTCGGATCTAAGCTATGAATCTAGCAATGAGCTTAGTCTAGAGAAGAAAGGGATCAAAGAGCTCTAGAGAGATGAACTACAAGAAGTGTTCTATGAAAACTAGTTCGTCTCTGGATAAGCTTGAAGGTTCTAGAGCGTTGTGAGCTTGAATGATTTCCCTTGATTTCGCGTATATTCCTTGTGTGAAATCTTCAAATCCTCTCTATTTATAGTTGTGAGTTGTGGGATATGTCCGTTGGAGACGACGATGCCACGTGTCACAAGCGTCCAAAGAAGACGACCACTATTCAACTTTGTTGCAGCAGGGCAGTTAATGCACTGTTCATGAGAGCAGCTTTATTGTGTAGAGTAGTTAAGCGTTGTCGGCTTCTCATTGGTCGAGGTTTGTAGTTGGTGAGTGTCAGAGTTGACCGTTCAAACTACCTCGTATGTCTTCTGCTGAACATTTGAAGGGACTTTAAGTCTTTGGGTCGCTTTACGTCGGATACGATGAGACCGGAAAGTCTGTCTTCTTCGGCCGAGTCGTCGACCGATAAAGTGAGCTTCGATAGTCGGTTGGTCGATCGCGAAGGTATACTTGCTTGACCTTGGTTCTTCTACCGATGACCATCGGCTTGTAGAGAATGCTTCTCCCGAGGTCCGGTCGCTGATGCGGGATCTTTAACTGAGTTTGATATCAGCTGCTGACGAAGAATGCAAGCGATTACACTGATGACGTGGGGTTCTGAAAAGTATCTTCAGCAGAAGATCAGTTCAACAACTACCCCGTACAGGACTTAGACAAATTAATAAGCATTACATCAAGTCTAACCTATACATCAGCTAATCCTATCGACACACTAATCTACTGATATCAGCTCGGTTTTGGGATCTTCAATTCCATAGTACTACTATGATTTCCCCCAATTTCTTTTAACCCTAGAACAGCTGAGTATCAATCTACTGACTCATATCCAACATTTCCCATTGTTACGAATGAAACACTTACAACCAAATATATGAAAGTAAGTGATAGAAGGTTTTCTCCCTTTCCATAGTTCATAGGGAGTGCATTGATGGATGTGAGTTAGAATGGATCTGTACTGAGTGTAGCATGCTGTTGCAGTAGCTTCATCCCAGAATTTCTGAGGAGTATTTGATTCAGCTAGCATGGACCTGACTGCTTCCTTTAGTGTTCGATTCCTTCTTTCAGCTAATCCATTCTGCTCAGGCGTCCTTGGAGCTGAGGTTTCATGCTTAATTCCGTGCTCCTTAAGATACCCACTGACATGTGAGTTGATGAATTCAGTTCCTCTGTCATATTGGATTTTCTTAATTTTTATGCCCTTTTCAGTACTAAGCTCGGTAAGCAGTTCTGGAAGTTTGGTTTTGACATCTTTCTTCTTGCAAAAAAAAAAAAAAAATACAACCCACGTGTATCTTGAGTAATCATCAATTATCACCATAATGTCTTTACTGCCTCCGAAACTGATGGGATTGACAGGTCCAAATATATCCATATGTAAAAGTTCTAGTATTCCTTCTACAGAGGGAACTTCATTGTCTCTTTTGGTGGATCTAGTTTGTTTTCCTTTGAGGCTTGCTTCACACTCCTTTTCTTTGTTGTGTACTTAATTTGGCATTCCTCGGATGAGGGATTTTCTAGCAAGTTTGTTCAGTGCCTTGAAGTTCAGGTGGTTCAGTCTTTTGTGCCATAACCAGCTTATATCTAAGCAGCTTTTAGCAATCAGATAGGTATCGGGTTGACAGTTAGACAGTCTGCAACATAGATGTCTCTTTTCCTCTAACCTGATAACACATCCACTGAACTTGTCCAAAACATTATCATAGCCAGCATCAAATAGAACTTGGTGGTTATTATCGCAAAGCTGGCTAACAGAGACTAAATTATGACTAAGACCTTTAACATAAGAGCCCTTTGGTACTGAAATAGTCCCAAAAGTAAGTGTACCGTATATGGTTTTTCGAGATTGTCTCCGAAGATGAATTGTGATCCATTGTTTTCTTCATAGTCAGTCAGGATGTCCTTCAAGTATGTCATGTGTTTGGAGCATCCACTGTCCATGTACCACGTAGTCCTCTTCAGAGTATTGATTGCTTGTCGGGTGATCTCCTGCACTTGAGAAAAGCAAGTTCAGGTACCCTTTATTTTTGTTTGGGTTCTATCGGGTGAGTCAGTTCCTGTGAATCAAAATTTGTCTGACAATCCTGTTGGTTTCAGACGATCCAATCTTTTTTTTTTGTTGACCACCTTGGTTTTGTTCTGAGTTGCATGAGTGATTGGAGCTGGGAGTACTAACTGATAGCTGCATAAGGTCTGAGCTCTGGTGTGAGATTGAGCTTCATGTCTGACCTCAGATTGTCTCTCCTTTTCTTCATACATCTTACCCTTACCTTTGTTTATCTTTTCTAGAGACGACCCAGGTTGTTTTGTGGCCTTGGTGAATCTATCTTTGAGATCAGCCCCTTGGGTAATTTTGGTGCCGCTCTGAGCTCTGTTGTACACGTTTGAAGTAGTCTTTGTATTGTACCAACTCCTTCTCGGTTTCCATGATCTCATTGGTGTTTCAGCATATGATCAAACATCCTTTCGGTATCATCATATTTGTCTGTTATTATTCTACGGTTGAGTGTTGATTTCAATAGGATGTCGTAATCCTTTTGGAAGTTAGTGTAGTTCACTCTGACCTCTAACAACTTGCGGTCATTCAGTTTCTTTTCATCGGTGAGTTTCACCAACATGACTTTTAGATTCTTAGACTCAGACAGTTGTTGTTTCAGATCTTCTGTCAGCTTCTTGATAAGCTGATCTTTCTCAGTCTGATCTGATGTTGATTTTTCTTGACCTTATCATATAACAACTCATTTTGTTTGCTCAGAATGGTGAAAAGTCTGTCCAGACTTTTGTGGCTTTCGAGCAATTCGTCATAATCATCTTGGAGCTCGAAGTCTTCTTCTATATAACTATATTCTAGTGTGTGCTGTGTGAAAGAATGAATGGAAGAGCAATGAGAGTTTACCTCGACTTCATCTTTTGCCATGAGATAAAAGTCTTGAGTTGATGCTGAATCAGACTCAGGTTCGATTTCAGCATGCATGACCAAGTAACCTTCATCTGCGTTAGACTCGTTGAAGATTCCTTCACTCTTCTTCTCTTCCTAAGATTCAGTCTCAAAGGATGATGAGCTAGTAGTGCCATTTTCAGCAATGAAGGCTTTTCGTTCCTTGAGGAACTTGTCTATCTTGGCTCTACGCTCAGCTCTTTCTTTGGTGCTAAGCTCTGGACAGTCGCACTGATATTGTCCAGTCTTCTGACAGTTGTAGCATGACTTTGGATTGTCATCTTTCTTTTTGTAATTCTTTCGGTGTGATGATGATCCTTTATGCTTGTCTTTTCGGACTTCTTTCTTCCGGTAGTCTTTACCACTAGGAGAGGACTTTGAGTAATGCTTAGATCGCTCGTTCCTTCCATTCTTTCTTTCGTCATCTCTTCTTGAGTTTTCTACAAGAAGAACGAAAGCTTTTAGTAGTTCTTCATGAGACCAGTCTTCTAGATTCTCAGAACTTTCAGAAGCCTTGAAGGCAATCATTTTTGAGCTATCTTTCTTTTTCTTTGAAATGTTAGATCACTCAATTTCAATCTCTGCAGCCTTCAGATCTGAGAACAGCGATTTAGGCGATTGAGTGTTCAATTCCTCAGATCGTTGGATGGTGTAGGATATGTGTTTCCACTCCTCCATGGGTAGACCTTTTATGATTTTCTCGTTCAGCTCATTGTTTGAGAAGGTCTTTCCCAGAGTGTTGATTTCATTCATCACGTTGGTAAACCGGATGTGCATGTCTTCTATTCGTTCTCCATCCTGCAAAACAAAATTGTCAAGTTTACGTAGGGCAGCCTTAAGCTTATTGTAATCTTATTATTGCCTTCACTCAGTTTCTTGAGCGTGTCCCACATCTCCTTGGCCGTCTTGCATGTTCTAACCCAACTAAGATCTCCATCGTTTAGTGTAAGTAGAATTTAATTTCTGGCAACTTTATCCAGATTGTTGATCTTCCTTTCTTCAGTGTTGAGCTGAACCTTAGGTTTGGGCACATCATCGCCAGTGACTGTTAATTTACTACCCGAGGAGTCAGACTGCAATGACCTTATACTAAGAACTGTAATGATAATGGGTCCGTTTGTGATAACGTCCTATATGCAGTCGTGAATTGAAGATAGATGTGACTCCATCCCCACACTCCAAATGTCGTATGTAGCAATTGAGAACATGGGCATTCCAGACTTAGCCAGTTGTTCTGCCATAGTAACAAGTAGTGAGAAGCTGAGGTGCATAAATATCAAGTATGCAGAAAAGCAAGGATTTGATCAAGTCGACTAAGTAAACAAAAACAGTAGTCGGTCTGACCACTGCTCTAATACCAATAGTTGGTCCCGAAAAGATTTCAGGTGTATGGGGTAGGGGGGGGGATACACCTGATGTCGAATTTCACTTTTTCAGATCATAGGCTGATTGGTAGTGAGTTAGTCAGAAAACCAATGCGGAATATAGGTAGGCCCTTAAAGTAATAGGCTTTTCAATGCAATAGTGAATGTGAGTGATGGTGAGCAGTGAGCTGATAGGTGATGAATGTAACAATAAAAGACTCAGATTTTGTAGTGGTTTGGATTCACAAGATGCTACGTCTACTCTTCTGCTTACTTAACAGGTAGGGGTGGAAATCGGTTCGGTTTTGGTTAACCGAAACCGAAGGGTGCAAAAATTACCAACCGAAACCGAAACCGATCGGTTTTCGACTAACCGAAACCGTCGGTTTTGGTTAGTTTGTAAATAACCGAATTTTTTTTTTATTTTTTTAATCAAATTTTCTAAGAACCTTTATGTCTGATTGACACCGAAAAGTAGAAAGAAATGCGAGAGAGAGAGAGAGAGAGAGAGAGAGTGAAGGGAAAGTGATATATGAAGATATATATATAGAGTAATAACTGAGGAGTAGTTATGGCAGCGATAAGAAAATCAAAATAATGAGAGAGTTGGATAGTGGGGAAGGACCACAAAAGAAAGAGATTAATGAGAATCAATCAAGGAAGGGGGATTCAACACACACATACATACACTATATATATATATATATATATATATATATATATATATATATATATATATATATATATATAGATAGATAGATAGATAGAGAGAGAGAGAGAGAGAGAGAGAGAGAGAGAGAGAGAGAGAGAGAGAGCAACAAACAAAGACAGTGAGTGATGTTGGAGATGAAGAAGACAAGTGCACCGTGGTGCAGTACATGTTTCTTAAATATAGGGAGAGAACAAAATAATACAATAAGACGCATAGAACTCAGATCGGGAGGCAGTAAATCGTGAAATGCAAAATTATTATAATATATAATTATATCATATAAGATTTACGCACACAACAAGATTTTCTTCTCCGGGCTACAGAGAGAGAGAGCGACATATAATATAATTATTATAATATATAATTATATCATATAATATATTATAAATAAGTAAAATTAATGTTATCGGTTAACCGATTAACCGATCGGTTAACCGATAACCGAACCGACTATTATCTAGATAACCGAACCCGAAACCGAAACCAAATTTTCGGTTTCAGTTAACCGATAACTAATTTTTTCGGTTTCAGTTTTCGGTTACCCGAACTAACTGAAAACCGATTTCCAGCCCTATTAATAGGAATCCACTAGGATTACTCGTAGATTGGCGAGTGCAGATCAACACATACAAACAATCTATCTAACTAATAATCAAACTATCAAGCTATCAGTTTCGTTTTAACAATCTAGTAAGGGTGGGGTTTTGAGAGTTTGTTCAATGACAAGAGTATAACAACACTCTTTATTCTAAGTTTAGAATGTAAGCTTTTAACACTTGGAGTATGAATGGGGAAATGAATCTTCTAGCAGTAGAACTTGAGAGTGAGTGATGATTGCTGGTTCTTTTGCTTTTGATATAACTTGTGCTTCTTCAAAATTCCATAACTGCGTTGTGAGAGGTCTTTTGTTATTTATAGTCGAGCTAGGGAATAGATCCATTGAGCAAGTTCGCATTCCTATTGGCTCCGTGATGACAACGGTCTCATGTAATGAATGCATGGACATGTGTCGTATTCCGCTTGGTTACAGTACGAGGTACTGTTCTCTCCCCTTTTGACTAGGGCTGACATGGCGGCCTGAGATTGCTCAATGTTGACTATGATGTTGTCGTCTTGCTCCGTTGACCATCAACTTTGAATAGCGCGGCTTGTAGCTTATACTATCTTCACATTTGAATCTTCAATGCGGTTTGGCTAAGACTTGATCTGAGATTGATGCGGTCAGAGAGTTGTCAGCTTCATATGCATGACTCAAAACATAAACGTGCTCATCAATCAACAACTTAGTCTGAGAACATAATTTCAGCCTGACTATACAGACGCGGGCTGAAACATCCTATTAAATATATCAAACTGGTTCATCAGTCAATTAGGGGTTTGGGATAATTCAAAACTTATATTATTTCCCAACAAACTGCCACCACTCATCTAAAGCTCACCAAATTGTGAAGCTCTCCTCCACATATATTTCTCCGGCAACCACTATCTTCTCAAGATGTTCTCAAGCTTGGTTGAAATGGCTGACAATGTTGGTAATACGCAGGTTAGTAGATGTAGAATCCGATCTTTTGTACTTGAAAAATAGGGTCTTATCGTGTAGTTTTGATAGGTGCTCTTATGATAGGCCTATCTCAAGCTTCTGCACTTTATTTGCTTTCTTTAAGCCCGTGGCTTCAAAATATTGAATTTTTTGTAGGCCAATGATCGGTTTTCGATTGTAAAGATGTTTTATAATGTAGGTTTTGTATTTATTGTTAATATTGTAAGTGATAATTCAAATATTACTAATAAAATCATGTTTAATTTTCGTATGTAAGTCTTTAAGAATATTATATCCTCGTATAAAATGTCCACTATACAATATATTAATTATACATAGATATACGGGATTTAAACAGGGAACTAATTAATTTTGATGATTCATTAGAACATATATAATCCCAGTAGATATTTCTTGACTTGCTGACAGTAAATAAAAAAATATTTCAAGATTAAAATATATAAAATAATTAATATATTTAAATATTTAAATATGTTAATACAGATTTACATGTTAATATTTATAAATAGTATTAGTATATTTTAATGTATTAATATATTTTATCTTAAGTGTATATTAATATTAATTTATTATAATAGATTTAAATATATTAATATAGATTTACATATTAATATATATAAAATAGTATTTATATATTTTAATGTATTAATATATGTGGAAATACATGTTTTTACCCAATCTCCTTAAAAAAACACAAAAGTACCCACAAACTATAACAATAGTTATAGAATACTCAATATTACCCTCACTTTTTTCAATTGGCAACGGGTGCCGATAGGACCCTACGGGTGCCGATAAATTATCACCGACACTGGATATTTCAAATTCGTATTTTTATTTTTATAAAACAATTGATAAAACAAATTTAATTACGAGTGCCGATAGGGTAAGGCAAGTCATCGACACTACCAACGGTACTGCCATCGGCACTCGGTATTTCATTTTTTTTTGGTTCAAAAAAGTTAGTAAAAAGCTGAGAGTAAAGGCACTGCGAGTCTGCGATAGACACCGAATATAATTGCCGGTGCCGATCGAGTAAATAAGTCCATCGGCACAGCCATCGGCACTGAGTGAATTTATTGTTTTTTGGTTAAGAAACAACACCAGCACTCACAGAAGCCAAAACCTTTCGAAAACATCTCTCGGCACACCACATTGCCGACATTGATTCGAGGTGCCGCCTACGCTGAACCGACGTTCCGGTGCCGCTGAACCCGCTGTCCCGCTGCCGTGTGAACGCCGATCCATGTCGTCGCTGCTATGTCTTCTTTGGCACAATTATGTTTACTTTCGACCCCGTCGGCTTTGAACAATTTCTTGAAATTGAATGCGAAATTGATTGAGAATATATGATTAGGTGATGATTTAGTCATGTAATTTGATTGGGGTTGTTGTTGAATAGATGAAAATGCAATCAAAATTTTTCTTGAATTAGATTTTGCGGCAAAAACTGCATTTAACTGCAGTTTCGTGCCGGTGCCGATGCGTGGTGCCGATGGGTGCCGATGGTGAATTCTCCATCGTTACTGGATGATTTTATGAACAAAAATCCTATCGGCCGATGTCGGCCGACGGCCCACATCAATTCAATTTTTTTTAATTTAATAATGAAAGGTTATTTATTTTTAGCCTGATTATATCCGACTACCCGTTCGGGAAAAATCCCCCAAAATTACAACTTATTGGAGAGATCAGTTGCTCGAATGGATTAAGCGGTGTCTTTCACGTAGGGGGGGTAATGAGTTAGTTCTCCGATTTATGAGTGGTCAGTTTGGACACCTTCTACTAGGGGTGTTAAAAAATACCGAAAAAACCGTATACCGCCCATACCGTATCGAAAATATATCGAAATACCGAAATTTTTGGTATACCGAGATTTTCGGTATGGTATGATACCGTACCGAAGTTTTTTGGTACGGTAAAGGTATGGGTTTTCCTATACCGCGGTATACCGTAGCATACCGTGGATACAATACATACCAAAAGTAACGGTACATACCATATACCGATAGATACCGTTTGAAACCGAACCACCGGTATGTACCGATATTCCGACACATACCGTGTACCAAATTATACCGATCACGGTATATACCGCATACCGAAATGATACCGAATGTCGATCTATACCGATCACGATATATACCGCAAACTCGAAAATATACCGTATATATCTTATAATATAGTATCTATTAAATGCAAATTTAATATTTTAGAATTTAGATACATTAAAAAGTGGTACTTTACTTACATTAGTCATTACGAAAATCATAAAGAGTTCATAAAGTATTTCATGATATTATTATAAAACTATGATATAATATATACTTTTGTATGAAATGATCAATTGAAATTACTTTTTAATTTTTGTGTCGAAAACGGGACACAAAAAGTCTACTACAAAGGAGGAACTGAAAATATCATGAAGAACTTTGAAATATAATAATATAGATATATAATTAAGGAAAAAAGAAAATATGACCTCTTCCTGTTTTCCCAAAAATGAGTTCGTTTTTCAAAAGAAGAGATCTCTACTTCCTTGTTTAATAAAGAGTTCATATTTTATTTTTTAAAGGTATATGTATATTATAAAGTATTTCATGATATTATTATAATACTATGATATAATATATACTTTTGTATGAAATGATCAATTGAAATTACTTTTTAATTTTTGTGTCGAAAATGGGACACAAAAAGTCTACTACAATAGAGGAATTGAAAATATCATGAAGAACTTTGAAATATAACAATATAGATATATAATTAAAGAAAAAAGAAAATATGACCTCTTCATGTTTTCCGAAAAATGAGTTCGTTTTTCAAAAGAAGAGATATCTACTTCCATGTTTCATACAGAGTTCATATTTTATTTTTTAAAGGTATATGTATATTATAAAGTATTTCATGATATTATTATAATACTATGATATAATATATACTTTTGTATGAAATGATCAATTGAAATTACTTTTTAATTTTTGTGTCGAAAACGGGACACAAAAAGTCTACTACGAAGGAGGAATTGAAAATATCATGAAGAACTTTGAAATATAATAATATAGATATATAATTAAAGAAAAAAGAAAATATGACCTCTTCATGTTTTCCGAAAAATGAGCTCGTTTTTCAAAAGAAGAGATCTCTACTTCCATGTTTCATAAAGAGTTCATATTTTATATTTTAAAGGTATAGTTATATTATAAAGTATTTCATGATATTATTATAATACTATGATATAATATATATTTTTGTATGAAATGATCAATTGAAATTACTTTTTAATTTTTGTGTCGAAAACGGGACACAAAAAGTCTACTACGAAGGAGGAATTGAAAATATCATGAAGAACTTTGAAATATAATAATATAGATATATAATTAAAGAAAAAAGAAAATATGACCTCTTCATGTTTTCCGAAAAATGAGTTCGTTTTTCAAAAAAAGAGATCTCTACTTTCATGTTTCATACAGAGTTCATATTTTATTTTTTAAAGGAATAGGTATATTATAAAGTATTTCATGATATTATTATAATAGTATGATATAATATATACTTTTGTATGAAATGATCAACTGAAATTACTTTTTAATTTTTGTGTCGAAAACGGGACACAAAAAGTCTACTACGAAGGAGGAATTTAAAATATCATGAAGAACTTTGAAATATAATATTATAAATATACAATTAAAGAAAAAAAAAATATGACCTCTTCATGTTTTCCGAAAAATGAGTTTGTTTTTCAAAAGAAGAGATCTCTACTTCCATGTTTCATAAAGAGTTCATATTTTATTTTTTAAAGGTATAGTTATATTATAAAGTATTTCATGATATTATTATAATAGTATGATATAATATATACTTTTGTATGAAATGATCAATTGAAATTACTTTTTAATTTTTGTGTTGAAAACGGGACACAAAAAGTCTACTACGAAGGAAGAATTGAAAATATCATGAAGAACTTTAAAATATAATAATATAGATATATAATTAAAGAAAAAAGAAAATATGAACTCTTCATGTTTTCCAAAAAATGAGTTCGTTTTTCAAAAGAAGAGATCTCTACTTCCATGTTTCATAAAGAATTCATATTTTATTTTTTAAAGGTATAGTTATATTATAAAGTATTTCATGATATTATTATAATAATTTGATATAATATATACTTTTGTATGAAATGATCAATTGAAATTACTTTTTAATTTTTATGTCGAAAACGGGACACAAAAAGTCTACTACAAAGGAGGAATTGAAAATATCATGAAGAACTTTGAAATATAATAATATAGATATATAATTAAAGAAAAAAGAAAATATGACCTCTTCATGTTTTTCGAAAAATGAGTTCGTTTTTCAAAAGAAGAGATCTCTACTTCCATGTTTCATACATCGTTCATATTTTATTTTTTAAAGGTATAGGTATATTATAAAGTATTTCATGATATTATTATAATACTATGATATAATATATACTTTTGTATGAAATGATCAATTGAAATTAATTTTTAATTTTTGTGTCGAAAACGAGACACAAAAAGTCTACTACGAAGGACCAATTGAAAATATCATGAAGAACTTTGAAATATAATAATATAAATATATAATTAAAGAAAAAAGAAAATATGACCTCTTCATGTTTTCCGAAAAGTGAGTTCATTTTTCAAAAGAAGAGATCTCTACTTCCATGTTTCATAAGTAGTTCATATTTTATTTTTTAAAGGTATAGTTATATTATAAAGTATTTCATGATATTATTATAATACTATGATATAATATATACTTTTCTATGAAATGATCAATTGAAATTACTTTTTAATTTTTGTGTCGAAAACGAGACACAAAAAGTCTACTACGAAGGAGGAATAAAAAATATCATGAAGAACTTTGAAATATAATAATATAGATATATAATTAAAGAAAAAAGAAAATATGACCTATTCATGTTTTTCGAAAAATGAGTTCGTTTTTCAAAAGAAGAGATCTCTACTTCCATGTTTCATAAAGAGTTCATATTTTATTTTTTAAAGGTATAGTTATATTATAAAGTATTTCATGATTTTATTATAAAACTATGATATAATATATACTTTTCTATGAAATGATCAATTGAAATTACTTTCTAATTTTTGTGTCGAAAACGGGATACAAAAAGTTTACTATGAAATAAATAATGGTAGTATATTTAATAGTAGTATATTTAAAATAAATAAAGTAACAAAATATTTTACCCTCCCCACTAATTCCCCAATCCCTAATCTCGAATCTCGATCGTCCGCCCCCCCACCCCACCAAAGCCCTAGTCGCGACTCGCGCCTGTCGCCCGCCGGCCGCCGCCAATCGCCCGCCGCCTATCTCTATGCTTTATGCTTCGGTATATCGGTGTTCTTTCGGTATATCGTTGCTTTCGGTATACTTCATTGTATCGGTATACCGATATGCGGTAAGGCATACCGCACGACCGGTATGACAACGGTATGAATACTTGCTCATACCGCACTTACAGCATAATGACCGGTATGGTAACGGTATGTGATTTCCCATACCGCACATTTTCGGCACGGTATGCGGTATGGGAAAATTTGGACGGTATGCCGTACCGTAACACCCCTACCTTCTACAGTGGAGGAAAGAGAAGAGTACCTCACAGGCTTTGCATCAATTGATGTGCTACAAGGTGCAGTGCGAACCTGGGGAGGTTCGTTTTAATATAAATGGGATAGAGCTGAGATTCTCAAAATTCGAGTAATTAGTTACTGGATTGACATTCGGGGAAAGTACTTTTAATCCGGATGCGCCTCGGCAGCCACAAGAGTCGGGAGTCTTCATGAGACTTACAGAGGGTAAAGCCATATCAGGAGGGGATTTGTTGGCACTGTTAAGAGATAACAAACTCGGTGAGCTTTCAGCTGATGATTATTTGAAGGTGGCAAATCTAGTGGCTTTGATGTCCTTCTTCTTTGCACCTGCTGATACGAAGAAGATTGAAACGTGGATGTGGGTTTTGGCCGACGATTTGGACGCATGGAACACTTTTCCATGGGGTTCGTACACTTACAATGCCCTACTGCACTACTTGACCTTCGTCCCTAAACGAGTGGATCTTGTCAAATCGAAATATAATCTGTACGGACCAGTTTGGGCATTTCAGGTACCATTGTAGCTTGATTATTTATTTTGAATTTGTTGGTTAAAAATCCTTTTTTTAAATTAATATGATTTATGATATAGATTTGGGCTTATGAGGCGATTCCAGATCTGGCAAGGTTGTGTGTCCGCCTAATCAATACGGGAAGTATGCCCCGCTATACAAAGTGAGCATATATTACACCACTAGATACAGAATGGATTAGCTTCATTGCATCTCTGGTAAAATAATTTAGTTTATTTTAATTTTTCATTAGTTCAACATAATTGCTTAAATCCACTTAAATTTTCTTACTTTTGAACAATCGAATAACCCAATCACCGTGCCGGGCAAGCTTGTTGGAGACATGGTAGTAGCAAAGGCCATGTTGCGCATCTGGAAAAACGACTCTTACAACATTCGCTATACTTTTATGTTGGTCCGACACAATGACTAAACTCTCATCCGGAGGAAATGCAGCTTTCAGACGTATCATAAACCACGTCCACGACACATCATTTTCGATCGGACCAACACCAGAAGCCAGTGGGAATATTTATTCGTTCGCATCAAAAGTAGCAGCGACGAATAATATTTCCTTATTTCTCCCCTTAAGATGCGTTCCGTCAACAACAATTACCTTCCGTAGATTATACAACCACAGTGCACGAGATACACCTAGTGCAAAAAAACATGTCGGAATCGGCCATCGTCACCAACATCGAGATCAATATAAGTGCCAAGATTCGTCATTTCGAGCAAATGCAGATATTTAGGCAGCTTGCTGAATGACTCTGCATGTTCACTGTAAATCATGGATATGGCTGCATTGCGTGCTCGCAAAGCAACACCATATGTCGTTTGAATTCCAAACTTATCCATCAGATCCGCCCGAATATCCTTGGGTTTCATTAACTTGCTTAGGCGGCGCATTCTGCGTGCAATATAAGCGGCTACAACTTTAGCCCGTACATTTCTACAACCAAGGCCGGACAAATCACCTAAACAAGTGTGATCCTGACGGAATGTAGTCACTTCCCAATAGTGCTCGTCTCTATAGTGTGCCCGCAAAGCAAATGGACAATCTGGAGTTCGTCTGCAAATATACTCCAATCGGGCCGCGCACGAACGTTGAACTTTGAAATCAGCTCCATTTTCCATATGGAATAATTCCACCACAGCATAAAGTTCGTATTTTGAAGAAAACTTTAATCCTAGTCGCAAATTCCCGCCCACAACATGATCCAAGTTCCGCGCCACTGGTGAATCGGATATATCAAGGGGCACAATTGGGAGTAACCAATTTCTTGCTGCTTCCATATTGCTATATATGATATCGTCGTTCCGGCTGGGGCGGTTCACTGGGACGAGCATAGACATAAGTTCGCTAACGCCACCCTCTCGCCGGACCCATGCAGCAAAATCAGCAAGCGAACAATTAATCAGAGCATCCCGAATATCTTCATCCTCATCATCTGATGATGATGAGTCGAGATGAGCCTCACGATCTTCATCACTCTCGACACGAACATCCCTTTCGGGAACACTTCCAGATGGATTGCTTCCGCTACTGTGCTCCCCAAACCAATTAGAACCTCCGAAATATGAAATATCTTCGGGTATTTGGTTTAGGTTGGGGACTGCAAATTGAGGGTTTTGAACTACAGGATAAACAAGATATACCACCGGCTCTACGTTAATAGCGTACAAACGCATCAAATCAATATCCTGGCCGAGGAGGGCCTTCATCATCCTACCGGTTTTTTGGGAAGCGATGGTATAGTAGATGAAGTAGTTGCATGAAAGAGAATAAGCAACGAGCATTCTGTCAATATTCTCCCGAAGATATGCAAGATAAATATTATTTGAAGGAATGTAAACAATGAATTCATGGCCGCCGACGTAATTCGATTCATGATCGAATTCACCGTTCACTTTTACAATAATAGATCGAAAATCTTCCATTTTTTGGCAATGAACGAAGAGAATGAGAAGGGAGTGAGAGTAAGAGTAATTTCAAAATGTGGTAGAGAAGGAGTAAGGTTACATATCGAGCTCGTGAAATTATATGCAAAAGAAACTGTATCACACAATTTTGCCTTGTTCAGTAGTCGTATCAACATAATTTTGCATGAAAAATCACCATAGGCACTCCATCGGCACCCGTCGGCTCTCCATAGGTACTGGACAGAATAAATGGGATAGCATGTCGCCTACAATATTGCGCAGTAAGACATGTCCTCTCAATAATAGGCACTCCATCGGCACCCATAGGCTTTCCATCAGCACTTCACCAAAGTCCAAAAAAAAGTCATCCATCTTGTGTCTTGTCAGTCTCGAAAATTGAGGCATGTATACTAACTGTGTATCTTTCGAATAGATTGAGGCAGCCAACAAAAAAGTAATCAATCGGCACCCATAGGCACGACATCAACATTGGGACTCATCTATAGGCACTAAAAAGCATGCATTGGCACTGTGTGTATTTTCGAAAAGAAGTGCCGAGAATATTCATTGAAATAAGCTGTCGGCTCTCAGCGGCACCCTTAGGCACTCAATCGACACCGGATTAATTTAACAAGAATTCAAAATTCGAATGTTGAAAATAAACTATCGGCGCTCAACGGCATCCGTAGGCACTCTATCGGCACTGTTTTATTTTTAAAAAACTGTAATTTCGAATTTCTATATTATTTACTTAAAATAAACCGTAGGCACTCAGCGGCACCCATAGGCACTCCATCGGCACCGAAAGATTTTAACAAAAAAAAATATAATCACAAAGGAAACCAGAAAGCTGACAAAAATCTGAGGGCAAATTCGTAATTTTGGGTATTTGGTGAATATAAGTTTAAGGGATGGGTATTATTGTGTTTTTTTATGTAAGAATGGGTAAAACAAGAAAGCTCCCTTAATATATTTTATCTTAAATGCTTATTAATATAATATATAGATTTAAATATATCAATACAGATTTAAATATTAAAATGTATATAAAAATCTTTTATATATTTTAATGTCTTAATATTTTTATTTTACATTTTTTATTATAATATAATTTTTATCTCTGTGAATAGATATAATATTATAATACATACTAGATTCACTACTGCTCGTAGGAAACTTTATATCTCCGTAAAAGATGTGTTTTATACTGGTTTATGTTTATTACATAGATATACTACTAAGTAATAAAGAACTAATATGGATCTTTTGGTGTTACATACATGCAGAGGCCATTATCTTTTATGAGGTATGTAGCCAGATTGTCTATGTCTCAAATAATGATTCATTACAAGTGGGATGTGATCCCACTCATTCGAGATATGCTTACAGCACTCCGTGGCTTGACCCTCTATCAGCAATTCTGTGAGACGTGCCCTTTCGGGCATTTAATGGAATGGGAGGGGAAGGTCAGTGCAAGCAAAACCCTGCAACAACTAATGTGCCGTGAGATTTGGTACGACGAGGATGAAGCGATTTAAATTTGGTTACACATCACGAATCGCAATATCAAGTTTGGTCCAGAGGAGTTAGGTCTAGTCTCAGGGTTAATGTTTGAGTGTTCGACATTCAATCCAAAACTCGATCATGATGCTTCAACGGTCCGTACAAGGGCACTATTTTATGGCAACCGTAGATTGAAAATATCTGAGTTAGAGGACATTTTCAGAATACACACGGAGAACGGCGCTTCGACAGCCGACTACGTAAAGATTGCAAATATTTTGATGTTGCACCTACTTATCTTGGGTGTTCGGAGGCCGAGGCTAATTGATGACTTTGTTTGGGAATTAGTGGACAACTTAAAAGAACGGAAAAATTTCCCTTGGGGTGCGTATTCATACCAGACATTGCTTCACTACAAGCAATCCGTCCCGCACACTCTTGTAAGATGCAAAGTGTCGTATATATTCACCGGACCAGTCTGGGCCTTACAAGCATGGGCGTACAATTGCTTCCCAGAATTTTGGGAGGGTTTGTGCGGACTTCGTTAACCCGAATGCAATTCCACGTTTGTTAAGGTGGAGATTTCCCATAGTGAGAGGGAACTTCACTGGCTTCTTTGACAATCAACTAATATGACTCTGCGTATACTTTATATTTCTCTGTGTAATAATAGTAAAACAAAATCAATGATGCAATGCACATATACTGTAAAGAACTATTTATCCCGAACTATTATTACATAATAGGTAACTCTATCATGAAATAGTTTTATGTATTTACTACACATTTCTATGTATATATATAATTATTATGATATATGACATAAGATGAAACTATGGAATAATACGTTGTGTATTAATTTATGATCATACGCTCATGTATATGTGTGTTTTATACATAGTTGGAATGCAGAGCGATGATAGAGGAAGATGTGGAGTTGTCGAAGCCGTATTATATGAATAAGTTGCGTGCGAGCCACTTGGAGTGCTGTACAGGGAGCCGGTAGTCATGCAGTTTGGGTCCGAGCACGCAAGAGCGATGGGCGTTCCTCGTCCACATGGCCTGACAGCACCCCACTCCTCGCCTGCCTCACCTCCTGTCGTGTAAAGATGGTCTGGACGAACTAAGGAAAAAGCCCCAGCCACCTCTAACCGGTCTAGTAGTCTTGATACCATAAATCCCCGAGAGAAGAAGTTTTGGAAAAAGATTAAATTTTTTTTCTCAAGAAACAAGTCGGATAGGAAGTCATCAGATGAGGAAAGATGCTCGCACCCGCTGCATACTCATGTCGAGGAGGCTCGTCGACACTCGGTTTCACATGGTGAATCTGGTCTTCAACATTACGATTCTCAAGACATTTCCAGTTCTCGGCATTACATTTCACATCCCAAGGAGCGCACCAGACATACATTATCAAGTTCCAGAGGCTACTCCTCTCACTTCGAGCATGCCCATTTTGGTTATCACCGAGCAACACCATATGCATACTCTGACAGGGTTGACACAATTGTTGATGCTGTTACGGATAGTAGTGACTCATCTGTGGCGTCCGAGGTGCGCACGAAGAAGTTCCATGACCTATCTGTGGCGTCACTGCTTTTGAAATACCATGAGCCCTCTCAGCCTCATGCTTCTCCCAGTCCGGAGTCAAAGGTAAGCTTTTGGTTCTCTAGATAA
The DNA here is from genome assembly GCA_028984105.1 of Lavandula angustifolia. NCBI lineage: Eukaryota > Viridiplantae > Streptophyta > Magnoliopsida > Lamiales > Lamiaceae > Lavandula > Lavandula angustifolia. The sequence goes on from CM054805.1 coordinate 12,521,493, forward strand.
ATACTTTGATGTAAAGTTTTACAGAAACATATGAATATAATATGAAGAACGAAGGCTATGCAGTGATTTATACATGCTATTAAATGGTTATACATCTTATTTTGTGGTTACCGTATGCAGTGATTAGTACGTGCTATTAAAGAAGAGTCCATATGTATTAAGATCAATGCATGGAGAATTATGCTTAACTTATAGAGACCTATGATGTTAAATTTGTTTAGAACGAATATAGTGTATTTAACGAATCATATGAATAGATTTCATGGGTGGATAATTTATTTGGAAGTATGATGAAATTATAAGGAGTAATGTGAAACTATAAAGAACTAATGTGAAAATATAGAGAAATATGGGGATTATGTGAAGACATAAAGCATTTCGTGACATATTAAGTGTCTTTTGTAGGAATAGGACGAAGATCAGTCTGTCCACCGTGATGATTTCATTTCTTCATGGGCACTTATAGTTTCTCCAATAGCAATTAAACCATTAAGTGTTGTGGTAACGGAAGATGCCTCGATCCCCCGAGGGCGTGGAGAAGGAAAAGGGAAAGCGCTCGTACAAGCTGAGCTTAGTAGACCCCGTGGACGTGGAATGCGCAAGAAAAAACCATCTCGTGCTCTTACATCGCCTTTTGTAACTCCGAAGAGGAATCTCGTCCGTTACCTCGACAATTGGTCTCTGAATGAGCTTAAGGAATATCGGGCATGGCGATGCGCACGGAACAAAATTGTTGACCATGTGCACACATCGACGGGCTATCATTTGCCACATGCATGGTTTGATATTGTTGAAGTTGTTTCAAAGATGCTTGCGCATGATATGATTGAAGTGTATTTGTGTACGTTGAAGAGGCAATTGAGAAGAGAAGAGGGTCTTACTACACGATGTGCGGAACAACACAACTCTCATTCTGGCAGTACTATTTTGGGTTAGTCCGAACAAAATGCTAACAATCATGTCTTTTATTAAACTCTAATGCAATCTTTGTAGGATTCTTACGGTTGGAAGAGTGATGCATGGGTTCCTTCTGAGGGGTTGTTGGATGCCGCCAGGGAGTAGGGGTGTGCAAGAAATCCGTCTAACCGCCTCCGCCCGCTTGACCCGCCCGCCGAAAACCGTAACCGCCGGTTATTTTTTTGAAAAATTAACTGCGGATCAATTTTTATCAAACTGCCACCAATGCGGGTGGGTTGCGGTTTTAGGGTGGTTGTTAACCGACCCGCCCGCCTCCTTAAATCCTTTTCTTAGATTTTAAATTTTTAATTTTACTAGTAGGCTATATTGTCTATTTTATTGGGAAAGTAGTACAATCTTTCAAAGTAATTTAGTGACTTACAAAGTATTTGTATAGGCCCAACATAAATTAATTTAAAATTTGATTTCATTAATATTTTAATTAATTTAATAAATATTTTATAAATATGGGGAATGCTAATGAAGGACCAATTGTAAGAATATGCGATTAATGAAGGACCAAAATATTTCGGAGGCTCGAAGTGCTATTCTCGAGTCCGTAGAGATCAAAGTGTAAATTAATCCAAGTTTGACTTTAGAATTTGTGCTTTTGAATTGATAACAATCAGTATTTGAGATTTGAGAGTAATGTGAAGTGTGAACAAGACTATGAATATATGTATCTAGAATGCAGATGGTTGCATTCCTTTTGAAATTATGTTTTGTATGTAGAACTTGGTTTTCTTAACTTATATTGTTATTTGTTGATGTATGTCTCATGAGCAAATGAGTTGTAGCCTTCCGATATTATCATTTCGAAAGAATGTGATCTTTTATTATTTAACCCGCAAACCGCCCGCAAACCGACCGCTAACCGCTTCACCCGAATCGCTACGGTTTGGAGAAATAAAAACCCGCCATGATTTGTATATTCGTAAAACCGCCCACATGTAGATTGGTTAGTTTTTACGCCCAAACCTGCCCGAACTCGCCCGCGCACACCCCTACCAGGGAGTGGGAATCAGGCTGGAATATGTAAGTTATATCTTTGTATTTTATAAAATATACTGAGATATATGTGTTTAAAATGGAGAACTAAGATATTTTCCGTACTTCTATAGGTCATCCTCATGTGTTTCATCAGTGGTGGCCACTGAGTTATCATTAGGATCCGTCTGCATTCATTTGTTGTATAGTTGTACGACTTGCTGTAGGCGGTATCAGGCGAGGATTATCGATGAATACACACTGATAGCTTAAAACTGATCACACACATGATGTATAGACTATTCGATTACAACAACTACTTCGAACGGGTCTACAGTCACCCTCGGCAGGAAGCTTGGCGTGTAATGCAATTGGAGGTCTACATTGGAGCTCAATTTTCACAGCTGGATCAAGTTAACTGTGGTGTGTACTCCCTGCTCTCCGTGCATCGGTTGATAGATGTCTTGTTGTTGGTCCAGAGATGTGCTTCAGGAGTTGGGGGGGGTTGAATACACCTGAATACAAATTCAAACTCAGAACGCGAAAGTCAGCTTTACCTGAATATTGCTACTGAACTTTGTCAGTTGGCCAGATATACTTTCTCGATCGCGTGGACTGAAAATTCTCCTACTGAGTACAGTCCTACTGACTTATGTAGTTCAGTAAAAGAGTTGTGTGCGGAAGTGTAGGCCTTTAAAATAAATGTCTCAATTGAAAACCCATTTTTATGCTAGTTTGATTAAAACTTAGTTGGATGCTGAATGAACAGTTAAATCAATGCAACAGTTAAAATCAACACAATGATTTTTAAAGTTTTTCGGACAAACAGGGTCCTACGTTCACTGTCCTGAACTGAGCAGGAGTTCTTGTATTAATTATATTGAGCAAGCCTCAATTGATCTATTCACAAGACAGATTCTAACTTGTTTGCTTATGCTGAGCAAGCCTCAGTCAATCTGTACGCAGGACAGATATCTACTTATAGTCGTAGTGACTGTACAATTCTTAACCGTTTAAGGTTAGATTTTCTCCAACTAGTAAGGAGTTCTTACAAATAAGAACAATTCAAAAGATATGAACTCCTTCGAGGTTCTAAGCTATTGATTTTACAATAAGCACGCTTAGATAGAGAAAGGGAACAATAATTCTCTAGAGAGAAGAACTAAAAAGATTCTAAGTCTAAGAGCAAGTTCTATGCTTAAATGTTGCTTGTAAGTTCGCTAGAGTGTATGAGCTTTGTTCGCTTTGGTTCCCGGTGTCTTTCTGTATGAAGACTCTTCTCTATTTATAATCTTCGATTTGTGAATAGATCCGTTGGAGGGAGTCTAGACACGTATCGAATAAGATAAGAAAAACGACCACAAACAATTTGAACGTTGAGTTGAGGTACTGTAGAGATTTGCTCTTTTTCCGGCTAGGATCAGCTTTATGGCAGAGCAGGTAAGGCGTTGTCGGCTCCTCACTAGTCGAGGTCTATGAGAGTTGGTGAGGCTTATTCAAACTCAAAGTACGATGAGTTGACTTCCTCTGAATCCTCGGACCTTTGCTTGATTGTCCTCTGTGATATTCGTCTGGATACTTTAGTCGTTGGCTCGATTTCTTTTGCAGATTCAGTTGATGATTGACAGACTAATTGACTTCCTCGATACTGAGTTCTTCGGTTGAGGGAAGAATCTTCTACTGAATCCACAACTACTGAACTCTAGCCTACTGAGTTCTAACAGCTGAACTCATCTAAGCTATTACAGTATCGAAGGCCAATCATTCAGCTAGGGTTTTGGGATCTTCAAATCTTATCATGTAGACTCATCTCAACAATTTCTCCCTATTTGATGATGCCAAAACCTTTTACAACAACTACTGCTACTGACTATGCTAAAAAGAATATTACAAGATAAACAAGGCATTGTATTAGAGCAACAATATCAAATAAATGTCAGGCATGCTGAATTTCTCATTAAAGATAAGTTTCAGAGCATTAACACAAATATGGAACAATGTCAAATAGCTGAATTTCTCATAAAGAGAAGTATCAGAGCATTATCAGGCTGACTATCTATTCAACACATAGAAGATAATTTCCTACAACATAGAGAAGCATTTTCCCCCTATCATAGTTAAAATAATTTCCCCTATAGCAGAGAAAAAATAGTTTCTCTTAAAGAGTATCTAAGTACTGAAACACAGAGAAATATATAAACAAATATGTGAGTGTGTGGGCTGATTACTTCAGTAATCAATAGTGTTGAATGAAAAGTGCACATCCAAGTAATAATGAGTAGTTGTCAAAGGCCAAAAGAAAAGATATGTTATATATGAGATAAAGAGATTACATTTACATGAAATTCTATTCTAAAGCCTAGAAGACTAAGGAGACAGTCAGCTGGACTTCTTCTTGAAGAGTTGCATCCGAGCTTTGAAGTCAGCAAACTTCTTCTCCGGAAGATCAAGGCCATATGCTGAATATACGTGCTACCTCAGGGCCTTATCTCTTCCTTGTCTTCTTCATCGTGTTTGTCCAGACCTTTCTTGTTGATGGCATGAAAGATCTCTTCCTCAATCTACTTTTTGCATATATTGCCTTGATGCGTCATAGGAGGAGGTAAGGTTCTGAACTGAGGTGCATTGAGAGTCTTACCAGACTGTTCTAGAATAGTCTGAATTTCAGCATAGAGTGAGGAATCCATATGTTTCAGAAAATCTTGGAATTTGTAGGGATACTTCTGTCTTTCTCAGGAGCTCTCTCTCGAGCTTCCTTTTCTGTTCTCAGCCTAAGTGCCTCCAGATCAGCAAGACGAATCCACTCTCTAGCTTCTCTGATCTGTTTGTCCTTAGCTGTATGATCAAGTCCTCTTTCACAGTTATCCCATAATTTCTTCATCTCTGCTTCCTGTCTCTTCGACAGTTCAGTTGTAGAGATAAAATGTACATCTGAGTCGCTTGGCTCAGTTGATTTAGATTTGGGAGATGCAGGCTTCTCAGCTTGTTTGGACTTCGTTGGAGTCTTTGCCGTAGATCTGGTTTGCCTAGGCTATATTGATTGAGTTCTGGTAGGAACTGTAGTTCGGATCAGCACCTTTCTTAGCCTTGGTCTTCTTGGACCTTCGCCTGATTGTCCTCTATGACATTCGTCTGAACACTTCATTCGCTGGCTCGATTTCCTTTGCAGATTCAGTTGATGATTGATAGACCAACTCACTTCCTCGATACTGAGTTCTTCGGCTGAGTGCAGAATCCTCTACTGAATCCACAGCTACTGAACTCTAGCCTACTGAGTTCTAACAGCTGAACTAATCTAAGCTATTACAATATCGAAGGCCCATCATTCAGCTAGGGTTTTGAGATCTTCAAATCTTATCGTATAGACTCATCCCAACACTTGCCGATGTCTGAAGTGGTTCAGACTGAGCTTGATCTATGGAAGATATGATATGTCATGGGATTGAGGCCCTCCGAAATATCCTTACTGCTCTACGACAGTGAGGAGCAAGGTTGTTTTGCAGATGGACACAACACAGACAATGAATGGCCTCCGGATACACCTCTTTGATGGCATGCTTAATACTCACGTGTTGGTATGACTAGGCCCTAGTTCGGCGGGTAACTGCCCTTAGTTTCGTCATATACCATGTCCACGAATCATTACTCTCTATTAGGCTAATGCCAATTGCAAGCGGAAGGACTTGCTTGTTGCAGTATTTCGTCACAGCTACGAATATGATCCCTATATTCTTCCCCTTTAGATGTGTGCTATCAACTATAATGACTTGCCTCAAGTTGAACAGAAATGCATTTATGCACGGGCCCCACACTACGATACGTACTCGCACCGATTGTCATATCGAAATGCAGTAATTGGTTACCGTTTTGGGGTTAAACTACTTCAGCATATGGAGATACTTGGATAGCAGCTTATAAGAGTCGTCGTGGTTGCCGTGAATCATCGTGATGACCTTGTTCCGACTACAGAGTGTCTTGTAGTACTTCACTTCGACACCGAATCTACGACGCATCTCGTCAATGATGTCGCGAGGCCGTATCATGGAGCCCTCTCTACACATTTGTTGGTTGAAATATAAATCGTTGGTCTTCGCACTCACAGTTCTTGGCACCAATCGTTCGAAGTAGAACTCACATGTGTGCTTCTTGTCCACCTTGTAAATTTTCCAAACATCTGCAGCCTTTTTTGCCCGCAACATAAACGGACACGACTTCCTGTGCAAACACTCGGACCACGTATATTTCCTATTTTCTTTTAACATCCGATGCTCTAAGTGCCACACACCGCCGATGCTCCATTATGATGAAAATGTAGATCGAGATCTAACGTTGCGCAAAATACGAATGTGACTTTTTCTCTCTCAAACTCTCTCTCTCTCTCTAAAGTTTTGGTCGCTGTTTTGGTCGCTGGAAAATGTATGAATAACTTCACATCTCTATATATTTAATTCCATTAAATAAAGAATAATCTGGAATATATATATATATATATATATATATATATATATATATATCTATATTTCACTATAAGACAAATTTGACTACTTTCAAGCATGCATGTGCAGCTGCATGCAATTAATTGCTAAACACGTAAAAAAAAAAACAGTGTACAAAGCATCTATAAAGCTGTTCCGAAAAACTAGGCCTTTTGACTCGATGCTGCCAGCTTGTTCTGCACAAGTTGACGTAGATGGAGAGAGGAAACAAGCCGCCAACTTTTTCTGTGTTGCACATACGTGGCTGGAGAGAGAGGAAGCAACATAGGCCTGCACACGACAACCTATTCTCTAGACCTACTTTTTGAGGGCAAAAAAGAGACAATGGTTAGTATTGCATTTATATAAACTTTTGGGCATATTTGCATTTTTGATTTTGCAAATTGTATTCTTGCACTTCACCCTTAAAGTTTAGCCAAATAGTAAATTCCTCTTTCGATGACGAGAAAACACAAAGCGGATACTTGAGGTGCACTAACAACTGCTGCTTTTCTTGTTATTACTTCAATTTCTACTCTTGAACTCGGTACAAAATTATTACAACATTTAACACATTCATCTTCGAAATTACATAGGATCATCAACCTTGTTATTTCTCCTCTAATCTTTAGGAAGGCAAAGATTCAAGACATGAAGAACTGATACACCTTGCAGACTAGAAAGATTATAGAATGCACCTTTCTTGTTCTTGAGCTGGCCATACGTCCCTCACTCAACCACCTTCCCGTCCAACATGAAAGCGATCGAGTCCGAGCCCTTAATCGTGTTGAGGCGGTGTGCCACCACCACCGTTGTCCTCCCGACCATCACCCGGTCCAATGCCTCCTGCACCAGCTGCTCTGACTGCGCGTCGAGGGCACTCGTCGCTTCATCGAGTAGTAGTATGGTCGGATCGCGGATGATGGCTCGAGCTATCGCTATCCTCTGCTTCTGCCCTCCCAAAAGTTGCAACCCTCATTCTTCGCATTCCGTCTCATACCCATTCGTCAACCCGCTGCACCAAAAACCGAGTCATTAGTAAGAGAGTTGCGGATGCAAAATTAAGAAAGAATTGTGAAATCTGTAATTGAAGAAAGGGGTAAAATAGTAATTTCGTCGGGAGTGGATTGAAATATAAAATTCATAAAAAGCTTTGGGAATTCAGCATGATTGGGAAAGCTTAATTTACCATATGAATTCGTGTGGGTTGGCTGCTCTGGCAGCCTCAACAATCTCGTTCTCGATAGCGTCCAGTTTTCCAAGTTTGAGGTTGTCGCGAAGGGTTGATGAGTCATTTCGTACCTTATTATTTTTTCCCGAAATGTCACTTAACTGCGCATGCGAAACACTTTTATTGGCACTTTTGCAGGAATTAGGGATGATTCGGCATGTGACGTGGAAATGAGGTGGTTAAAATTATTGAGGGCCATCGGCCAAAATTTGAATTTTTTTTATGGCCGATGGCCTTAACTTAAAAAAAAAAAAGAAAGTTTATTGATTTTTTTTTATGGCCGATGGCATTAACTTAAAAATAAAAAATAAAAAGTTTATTGATTGAGGGCCATCGGCCAGGCCAAAATTTGATTTTTTTTTATGGCCGATGGCCTGAACTTAAAAAAAAAAAGGTTACTGTTTGATGGCCGATGGCCATCGGCCAAAATTTGAATTTTTTTTCTTTTAGGGCCGATGGCCCTCCTGCTTAACATTTTTTTTTAAGTTCAGGGCCGATGCCCTGTTAACATTTTTTTTTAATATGTTGAGGGCCGATGGAGATCGGCCCACCTTCGGCCCTCCATCGGCCCTCGGCCCTAGTAATTGTTTCTGCAGAATTCAGTGGCTCAACCGATGAATTTGCTCGGCCGACGGGGAGTTTCAAATTTTTTCTTTAGGGTCGATGGACTCCATAGGCCCTCCATCGGCCCTCCGCCGAATAAAGACAAAATGACTACTTTTGTGTTTTGTTTTAGTAATGAGCTATATTTGTTTTTAATTTCTACTGTTTGGCTAATAGTAGAAATTCCTCCATATCATACATGTACAATAATTTGTGTAAAAAACAACATTAATTTGTGCAAAAGCAAAGATGTAGAAATTCCAAAATAGAAAATGAATTTGATTAGTGAAATAAAGAGTTTAGTAACATTAATTTGTGCAAAAGCAAATATTATTTTACTAATCAGAAAAAAAGCAAAAAACATAATTTCCGGCACATGCAATTCAACAATCTTGGCGTATATAGAAACACCAGCATTAACTCAACATGTGGTATACGTTCCTCCACCCCCACCCCCACACTTTCTCCTCAAATCTCCCTGTTGAAAACTCCTTCTCCCTTCAACCTCACCACCACCCCTTAACCCCCTTCTAAATCCTACTCTCGTCCTCCGCCGTCAACCACCAGCTATGGCGGTCGGAATTTCAACCACCAACACTTGTATTGGCGTGTTTATTATCGAATTCGACTGGATATAGGAGAAGAAGGAAGGAAGGTGGATATATAAGGAAATACATGATATTTTCCTTATCTTATTAATCTTTCCTTATCCAAAAAGGAACCCTAGATACTATTTTGATCGAATTGGCAGCTATATAAAGGGGTTATAGGCGCAGGAAATTGCATCCCTCTCATACATATTCATTCCCATACTTCACGATTTCCTACGAAGTCCATTCGTTCCAAGTTCCGCTGAAGAGAAGAAGAAGCTCACATCCGTTTTCCATTCACGTTTTCATGAAACTTGAGAGTTGAGAGAAAGAAACAAACACCTAGATTTAGTTTTCATGTTCGTTAGTTGATACACTTTAGTTTTCGTTCGTAGCTTTTAATTTCCTTTTGTTGTTACTATAGAGATCGAAGTCGCTAATCGGTACTCTCGTTCCTTGGCTTTAGTTTTATGCTTTAATTCATTTTGTACTTGGTTTGAAAGATTATGTTTCGTGTTTACTGTTTTATTCTTAATTTCCGTGCATGCTAAAATTAAGGTTAAAATGTTTACTGTTCTGTTTTACAAAGTGTCTTGCTTCCGCAATCGGGCCGGTTTCATGAGTAGCTAAAACTTTTAGTGGTCCGGCAGGATGTGAAACACACACGTCAACAATATACATGAGGCTTAGGTGCTTATAATTAATTGAAAGGGTTTCGGGTTAATTCTGAATTAATTTATCTGACTAGTAATTTATGCTTGATCACCCTAGGTTGCGCACTTTGTAGCTAACTTAGTACTTCCATCGTTTATCATGGAACAAGGCTAGGAAAATAGCAAAATTATTCGTAAGAGTAATTGGATTAAACCGATAAAAAACTATTAGATGCCCACATATGAGTAGGTTCTTAAACTAGGCTCCCTCAGTTCGATAAAGATATCTAGTTATTAAATTTATTAATTGCCCAACAACGTAGGTCGTAACTAGATAAGGGAAGTAGTCGTTTTGATGCCCAACATGGCGGCTACCGAATAAGTAAGTGGGAGTGAGGATCATGCTGTTTAAGTTATGATGACTAGTTGATTCATGAGATTAATTTATACTGTATGCCATGGATTGGAATAAGTGTGTGTGGAATATTCTGCTAGACTTGTCTTTCAACTGCCCAGTTAATACGTTTTTAATTTTGGTTCAATTTTTACAATTTCTTAGCTTAGTAAAAATCCAAAACTTGCGTGGTTGCTAACCAAAATCCAAGATAAGTAGGAAAATAATGTGTCTAATCCTCCGTTCCCTGTGTTCGATACCCTGTAAGCTATACTAAATTAATTTTCAAATTTTGCAGGATTATTTAGTGCAATACAACGATCACCAAATTGGCGCCGTTGCCAGGGAACGGTGTTATCTAGTTTAATTATTTTTTCTACTAATCTTTTTATGCTTTTTAGTGTTGCATGAGTAGGTCTTCCAATCTTAATCTCATATTTGATCATGAGATATAGAAAACAACAAAGAGGAATAGGAAGAAGGCAAAGCTGCAAAAGCAACAAATTTTGTCCGAGACAGGAAACGTCTTAACTGCCCAGTCAAGAGACAGAGCAGACGTCGTTGATCTGAACAACGAGTCAGAACCAGAGACTTTCGTGTTCGACAAAACAAGGAAGAATACTCCATCAAAAAGTTATGAATCAGAGGAATAGATGACAGACGCGCAAACGATCCACCACCATTGAGGATGAATTCCAAATCTCTTGACATGGGAGCAGATCTACCTGGTCCAATCCGGATTACCACTACCAAACAAATAGATGTCAAGCTGAATATGGTCGCAACAATGCCCAAATTTTACGGAAGGACGAACGACAACCTAAATTCTTTTTTGGTGTCGTTCAACCAAGTCTGTAACTTACACATGCAAGGCAATTTGGATGCATTCAAACTCAAGGCTTTTCCATTCACACTTCAAGATGGAGCGCAAGCATGGTTCTCGAGTCTTAAGCCAAATACGATCACGACGTGGGCCCAAATGCATACATTTTCTTGAAAAAGTATTTCCCACAATCAAAGTCGAATGCGCTTAAGAAGCAGATATCCAAGATCGCTCAAGAAATCAACGAAACCTTCAGCGCATATTGGGAGAGATTTGGACGACTTGTCGATAGTTGTCCTAACCATGGCTACTCAAAAGTGGAGCTTTTAAAAATCTTCCTATGACCGACGAAGTAAAAGCCTTAGTTGATATCGGTCTAAAAAGGAATTTCCAGACAAGTCTTTACGAAGATGCAAGAAGCATAATTGAAGGACTTGCGGAATCTACCTCACAACACAAAGGACCGAGAACAACAAGAAGAGCCGTCAATTGGTCTCATTCCGACTACATGGACGAGATCGATACTAAGGTGGAGGCAAAATTCAGCCAATTGGAAGGCAAGTTGGACTTACTGCTTAACCAGAACACTTTTGCTTCAAGTCAATCGATTGCCGATCACACATGTGGAGCATGTGGTAAAAAAGGACACACATCCTTACAATGTTCGGGAGAAGAAATGAATGTAGCCGGAAGTTCAATTTCAACCAAGGGGTCATCCGAACCTTAGATGGAGGCAACCGAAAGTACAATTTCAACCAAGGAATCCGCCTCAACAACAATTTCAGCAGCCGTACCAGCTTATGCAATAATAGAATTATCAACAACCGTATCAACTCCCGCACTAAAGGCAATTTCAGGAGCAAAGTGCTCTGCCTGCCCAACCAGAGCAGCAAAGCCCATTGGAGAAGATTTTGGCCGAAATGGTCTCTTCACAGAAGGACATTACTACATTCCAACAACAAATGCAGAAGGAAATCAGTCAGACGAAGAAGGACCAACAAGCTACTATAGATAACCTGGCCAAACAGATAACTAAGCTGAATTCTACAATGCAAGAGATGAACAATTCTCAAGGACAACTTCCAGCTCAAACTTAGCCTAATTCGAATGCTATGGCTAATGTAAGTCAAATAAGTATGTGTGGTAAAAAGAAAACTGATGGAGAAAAGGGTGCCCGACTGCACAAGCGAGTAGTATTTCCAGAAAGTCAAGTACAACAACTCATCCACCGCAATGACAATTTATACCAAACACATACTAATGGTACGAACTGTGCTAAACAACCGTCTCAAACGTACAAGCCTCCACACCATCGAATATATCAGTAGCAAGGTCCATCGCCTGGCCAGGTAGACCAAGGATCTTCTTTGTTTGAAGAATTGATGGGCGAGATGATTGCTTCTCCAAAGGATGCAATTGCTTATCAGAGGTAGATGGAGAAGGAGAAAATTTCAAATCAAAATGAGATCCAAGCTATGAAGAAAGAGATGCAACAATTGAAGATGGATAAACATGTTACTTTGGAAAATCTGTCCGAGCAAGTGTCCAAACTGGCTAGTGTTGGTCCGGAAACGAGTGTCAGGTGTAGAGGGGGGGGGTGAATACACCTAAGTACAAGTTCTTTTTCTCAAACGCGAAGGACAGCTGAGCTGTAGGTTGCAATTGATGGACAATGCCAAATAGTAACCTTCTGATCGCGGGTCAGAGTGAGCCAACTACTGAGTTTCTCCTACTGACTTTTGTCAGTATTTGATTCTCAGTCGGAGACTTAGTGCGGATAAGTGTGTAGGGCCCGATAGACTTCGTCTCGATTTGAAAACGTGTTTTTCGCAAACCAAATAATTTTGGCTAGTGCACTTTCAAGTACGTTTTATGCAAAGTATGAGTTTGTAAGATAGTTTGAATGCAATGCGATAAAACATTAAATGACACAAGCGATTTTTAACGTAGTTTGGATACGCAAGATTCTACGTCCACGGTCGTGCTGAATAGGAGGTCTTGTTGATTAATCTGAGCAAGCCTCAGCAAGGTATCTGTGCACTGGACAGACCCTTCTAAGTTATAGTCCTTAGTGACTTTACAAATCAAACCGAAGTTTGAAGGGGAGGGGATGTTCTCCAACTATGAAGGAATTCTTATAATAAGAACAGTCACGGAATGTGAACTGCTTCGAAGGTCGTAAGCTATGGATATAAACAATTGAGCTTAGATAGAGAAGTGGGATCTAAAAAGGAAACTCTAGAGAGAAGAACTAGAAATATTCTAATAAGTAGGTTCTTCGCTGGATCTTCGTGAAAGGCGCTACAGTGTTTCGAAATCTTGAGTGTATAATCCCTTTGATATCCCGTGCGTGGAGCTCGAAAAGGCTTCTCTATTTATAGTTGTGACCCAGGCATTTGTCCGTTGGAGGGGACGATGCCACGTGTCACAAACGCCCAAGGAAAATGGTCATATGTTCGAAATGTTGTCGTAGGGTAGTTGGTCACTGTGCATGAGAGCAGCTTTAGTTGGTCAGAGCAGGTAGAGCTTAGACTGTTTCTCATTGGTCGAGGTTTGTAGTAGGTGAGACTTGTCAGACATCAGTCTTCATCTGAGTTGACTCTCACTCATCCTCGTATGATCTTCTGCTGACATTCGAATGATGTTAAAACTCGGGTCATTTTCTGTCGGATACAGTAGACCTGATACGATCTCTGTCTTCTTTGTCCGAGTCTACTGATAATGAATCTTCTACTGAGTGAAGTCAGCTAATGACTCTGAAGGTACTGAGCTTTGATATTATGTTCTTCTACTGATGTGGGTCAGCTGATGACCTGTGAACACAAGCTCTTACAATGATGACGTGGGGTTTTGGAAAGTAACTTCCTACTGAAGATCAGACCAACACTTACCCCTTACAGGACTTAGACAAGAACGATAAAGAAAATACAAGCAGTCTTATCCTATTACATCATCTAGTCTTATCGACACTACACCAAGGATACAAGACGGGTTTTGAGATCTTCAATTCCATAGTATCAAATTACTATGATTTCCCCCATTACCGATAAGCAGAAAGTCCTAATACAAGAACTATTGTTAAAATAATGCAAAGTACCCTCTAAGTGGTTTACTAAGATTAACCACTGACTTATAACCCAACAATTTCCCCCTAATTGATGATGCCAAAACTACTAAAAACTCTAAGACACTAAGTTCAAAAGACAATGAGTAGTTATCAACAACTAAAAGATAGGCAAATCAGAGAAACAGGTTATGTGAGTGTGTGTCAGATCACTTCAGTGATCAGTGGTGATAAAGTAAATAAACACAGCCATAAGACAATGAGTAGTTGTCTGGCCAAAAGAAAGGTACTGATATATATATTAGAGATGATTACAATCAGTCCTAACTTCTATATAGAGAAAGAACATCTACTGCTATCGTCTGAATTTCTTAATCTTGTCCTTGAATTCAGCAGACTTGGCAGCAGGAGGATCCAACCCGTAAGATCTGTAGATTCTGGCTCGGAGGGTCTGGATGTCCTCTAGATCATCAGGCTGCAGAGGATCTAGATCATTATGACATGCAGCAGCTTCGACCTCATATTCAATCTCTTTCGTGCATAAAACTCCTCGAGAGGTCATGGGCGGAGTCAGCTGTCTGTAGGTAGGGGCAACGAGTGACAGATTTTCCTTGGAAAGAATTTGCTTAATCTGCACTCTAAGGTTGGCATCGTACTGATGAATGAACTCGTCGAAGAGGTCAGCAGCCGGTACCTCAGCAGGATAGCATTGCCATACGTAGTATGCCTTAATGAATCCGATCTTCAGCTCCTCCCATTCCTCATTCAGGTTCCATGGCATCCATTTATCAACATGGCGGTGCGGCGTCTTCTTCGAGTAAGCCCTCTGTGCACCTCGCCTAAAGAATTTGGAAGTCATGTGCACCTGCTAGCTCCTGTCGAGGATTGGCTCCGTGGCGATTTTGTCAGTCAACTCTATTATCTTCGCCAAGTCATCCAACCTCTTCTTCTGCCTAAGGGCCGCAGCTCTTCTATCTCCTCTCCAGAGATTTAGCCCTTGCTGCGTCGCCTCCCAGGTCGCCTTATCCTCTGCCTCCTGCTCAGGTGTAAGAGTAGAAACTTTCTTCATCCTCTGAGCAAGTGGCAGGTTGTCAGTGTCAGAGCCAGCCGGCTCATCAGCAGATTGCAGAGCCTTCTTCTTCTGCTCATCCAAGATCTTCTTGGCTGTACTCTTAGACATCCTGACTTTAGGCTATCTCTTCTTCTTGGCCTTTTGTGCCTCTTCTTCCAGTCGCATCTCATAGTCCAGCTCATCCTGGAGGAGCTGAGCTACTTTCTTATCATGTTCCTCCTGCTCCGCTCAGGTTTTGAATTTGAACGTTCGGGAAGGAGGTGGAGTTGACTCTGTAGCTTTCTCCTTCCCGGGCCTTTGCGGTGGTAGGGGCTCGTCCTCCTAATCCTCTTAGTCCACAAATTGTGCGACCTCCTTAATATGCTGCGCCTGTGTAACGCCCCAATTTTCAAAACTTAACTAGGGACGTTACTACATACTTAACATGCTTATTTCAATTCTTTCAAAACATTTCCATGGAAAAGAATCATAAAAAAAACTCAATTGATTTTCATACTCAGCGGAAGTCTTAAATAAAAATAATTACGACTATTAGTTCTCGAAAATAAAATGCATAGTTCATGTTAAAACTAGTTTTAATGCAATAATAAATTTCATAAATCCTTCCTCGTGTGACCATCACCACCAACACCTCTACGCATCGGCTGAACCATTTCTTGAAAATATTAAAATAGTGGGTTGAGTACGACTACTCAGTGGGGGAATGCATTTATCCAGATTATAAACGATACCGAATTTAAACATGATAACATAGACATGGTAACATAGCATGGTTGATCCGAAGATCCATAGACATAGCAGCCCGTAGGCTTGACCCGAAGGTCCCTCGCTGATCCGAAGATCCATAGACATAGCAGCCCGTAGGCTTGACCCGAAGGTCCCTCGCATAGACATAGCAGCCCGTAGGCTTGACCCGAAGGTCCCTCGTTGATATAGGCCCGTCGACCTTATATCCCTCGTTCATAGTTTCATTGATCCTGTACTATAGTCACATGAAAAACTCAAGTAAAGAATATAATAAGGATAAACATCAAGAAATTCCCTACCTTAACATTGACTTGATGAAAAAATTATGGATATCAGATGTTTAAGTCTTGCGCGCCGATCCTATACATTGAAATTTATCTTAATAACTCTACATGGAATGTCATGCATGCATCAATAATTCAAATAATAAAAATAGATCATAATAATCGAACAATGTATATTATACATAATCTACATATTAACATGCCATTTTCCAATTTTTTTTGTGTTTCAATCTACATTCATGTTGACAAAAGAATTTGGCACACCAAGAAATAAATTAACAAATAAATAATAAACGTATCCTAAAAATTCTATATTTTTAAGATGAATGACCTAACATATAGTATATCCTATTAATATTCAGAATGGTCGAAAACAACTCAAAGAAAACATGAAAAACAATTTTCCTTTCAAGATCATGAACATGCTGTCAGAAACTGGCATGTTATGAAGAATAATTTTAAACAAATATTTATCATGCTTGAAAAATTATACAAAAATAATTGAGTATACTAGACATACCGAGGAAAGATGACCTTAAATTTTCACGATGATAGAACGACGGGAAGATGTGTAAATAATTCTTTAAACAGCTCGCAGGATGCTGACAGGATTTCCAAAAATTTATGGAATGCTTTATTATGAGTGACTAAGGGGTATTTATAGGCCTAGAAATCATTATCTAAAGATTCTTAATCCTATAAGGTATCAAATATATTTTATCCATATTTATTTTCGTCCATATCTATTTTATATAGAATTTATTCTATCACTTACCATATAAGAGATTCAATCCTAGATAAATTAGGATATGGATAACCACAACTAGATATTATCCTAAAATATTTATATCACACATAAAATATCTATTTTAATCATAAAACATAATATAAAAGTATCTCCTAATAATTTAATATAATAATAAATATTATATCCTTTATTGAATCGTAGTAGGTTTAGGAAATCCAAAATACATAATTATTATTCTTGCCTAATAATTCTAACATGATTTCTAAATAAATAAATAAACAATATAATCATAATATGACATAAATAAACATATTCAAACTTCAAAATAAATTTATATAATAAAAATAATTTAATGACAAATAAGATATATGCTTTAATTTTCATTTAAATTCTAAGGCGCGACTTACAGAACTAAAACACTTGATAAAATGCATGAATAAACATGAAATGTATTTTATATTGAAAATTTTGGGGCGTTACAGCCTGAGCCGATAATCCTTCTCCAGATCCTCCAACAGGCTCGGGCAGCTGAGTTGCTTGGACTATTGGGATTTTGACTACGGGAGGGGGTAGTAAACTGGTTCCAGCCTGAGCAGCTGAACCTTCCCCTTTGATGACTTCCCTTGCCTCAGACTCCCCACCCACCTGAGCTGTCTCAGCCCTTTCTTCCCTCTTTTTGGCATCATCAGTAGCCGGGGTCAGAAGAGCACGAATTGCTGCGACGTCCTTCTCAAGGTTAAAGAGAGCAGTTTTAATGGAGTCAGTGGTGGTGTTGAAGTCGCCGACGGTATCGCAATAATGCTCCCAGTGAGCCTTTTGATCCTTGCGGATTTGGCGAATTTGGGCTGCTGTTTCTTGCCTTTGCTTCAGGAGCGATGCGTCGAGTGAGGCAGTCATCTCTGACTGGATGAGCTTTAAGGCGGCCGCCTGATTCTCCAAAGCCTTCTGCACGCTGGAGGTGGCCATCTTATTTCGCTCATCCATAGTCTTTTGGACTGTGGCTAAGCTCTTTGTCAGCTGCTCAGAAAATGATTTCTGCTGAGCTTCGAGCAGCTGCTGACTTTGAGCAGCCAAGTCCGCCTTTTGAGTGGCCAGCGCAGTCTGGACGATCTCCTGAATGTTTGGAGATGGAGTGTCCGAGACCTTCTTGACTGCGCTTGCCAGTCTGTCAACAGTCTCCGTCTGAGACTTTTTATATTGCGTCCACTTCAGATGGACGTCCCATGAGACGGTTTTTGTCTCCTTGCTTCCTTATCTCACGGTTGACAGACTTTGACGACACGGAACCTATAGGTTTGACCTGATAGGATGAGGTTTCGAGCCTCTGCTCTGAGGCTGCGAGTTGTTGCTTCCGACTGGGCTTCGAAGCAACTGGGGTGTCACCTGATGTAGGAGGTGGAGGTGGTGACGCGCCCTTCTCGCTGGGAGATTTACCCTCAGCAGATTCTCCCAGATCTGCGTCATTGGGTGGTGCCTGATCCTCATCATTGTTATCATCATCATCATCATGATGGGAAGGCTGCGATGGGCTGCTGGCTGTCTGCTGGGAGGACCTCAGATTCAGTAGATACAACATGGCTGATCGTAGGTCCTCGAAGGATGCAATGTTAGCGGGTTCCCCAAACCCTATGGCTGACTACAGACGTTGCTCCTCTGCCAGAAGGGACAATGCATAGTACTGCTGAATAAGCTCTGCAAGGATATCCCAGTTCAGGAATCTCAGCAGCATCTGAGTCCTGACCCTGATCGCTATGTCGACCAGATCCTGATGAGACGAGATCTCAGGAATCTATGCTTGCGACTTCTCCTGTGGCTCGAAGATGAGTCATTTGCAGCGTCGACCACTCGGACGAGACTTCACCAGCCGGTTCCTCAACTGCCTCCGGCTGAGTCTCTTCTGAACTGACCCACTGTACCTTGTCCTTGAGGGTGGCACCCTCTATTCCGGTATCAGCGTCCAGTATGTCCTCCTCCTGAGGTGGTGGAGGAGAAGCATGCTTCGCGGGAACCTCAGAAGCTCCAGCCTTGGAGAGCTTCTTCCGCTTCGGTAGGTTGGCCCGTGGAGGCAGATCAGTAGAAGATCTTTTGAGCTCAATGGCTCCACGTCCGACTGACTTCTCAGCCGCTGCTCTTGTCTTGAACTTTATGAGCTTTTTGTCGAAGTATTTCGAATCAGCAAATGATGCATGATTCGTTACTGAGTCTTCGATCAGTATGGACACCTTGGTCCCATACAGTAGTTTTCCCACACTAATTAGTCTCCTCTCTCCAGACTTAGTGGGTGCAAACTTGTGTGCCTGAGCCTTCAGCTCGGCCACAAAGAATTCCGTCCAGTTCACCTAGACTCCGTCAATTATAGCCATCATCAGCTGGAGTCTGGGCTTGGACAGCTGGTCGAAAGAACCTACGGTGCTTGTCAGGATATGTATAACTATGTACGCGAGCCCTCTGTACTCCGGCAGGAGTTGGTTCTTCGGCAGTGCGAACTTGAAGGAGATGTCGTCCCTTCCACAGAAGCGGTGGACATAGGCGTTCAGTTCCTTCTCCTTGTACCCCACGGGAGAAATCCCATAACTCGGAAGATCGAAGGAGGATTTCAGCACTGCCAGGATGTTGATGGCGCATGGCTGGATTCCCACTTCTGAGGGGCCACTTCCCTCATGTAGGCGATCTCCGATACCTCTCCATCGGTATCTTCCACGGAACGCCTGCTATAATACAGCTCGGCCACCTAGCGGGGAAGATATGAGCGAGGATGCTTCGTCACGAGAAGCGTCAGGCCTGACTCTTCAAGAGCCGAGAAGATATGCTCAAGATATGGAAGGTCAGCCTGGTGGAGGACCATCGTCAGTTCGAAGAGAACCCTTGACTGGATGATCTCCTCTATGTTGTGCGGGGTCTGAACAATCGCCATAGTTATCTGCAAGAAACTCGTTAGCACTTGAAAATAGAGTAAGTTAGATTCGAGTTATGCAGAAGTTTAAGAAATTACCGTAAAAAGAGAGCTTGAGTTGAAAACGTAATCAGTTTTGAGAGAGAGCGAGAGTAAAATTGAATGCTTGAAAAGTTCTATGTGCGAAAATGGCGTAAAAAGATAGGATTAGAGATAAAAGAGGAGATTTTATAAGTTTTGAATTTCAAACGTTTTTAATCGGACGGCTGGTATAAAATCTCACTTTTTAATGACGGCTGTGATCTGATGTTATAAACGGAATGATTACATGAGCCGCCTCTAACCTAGACCCACGTAAGATATGCGCATATAAAGTAAGATGAGAAGACATGCATTAAATGCGTCGCAGGCAGCATTAAAGGCTAAGCTTTTTAAATGAAAACGGTTTCTACTGACTTAAACCTTAAAAATTTATGGCAGGAAATAAATGCTCATCATGCTACTGAATGTAAACGACTGATTCTAATAAATTCTAGCATGCTTTTGAGAATATTAAGTATTTGAACTATGCAAACCTCTTCAGCTGAACTTTTACGATCAGCTGGTTACCATAATGACTCAGGAGGGTCTTTGTGGTACTGATAACCATGTTCCCCCTTACTGTGTACTGTGTGATTCAAGGTACTGAGTCTGAACTCTGACCTGTCGTACTGATTCCTCTCACTGGCTCGAGTCAATAAGGTCCAGCAGACCTAGCTCAACTGATAAATCTTTGAATCTGTTCTCAGCTAGTGGTTTGGTCAGTATGTCTGCCTTTTGCTTGTCAGTATGGATCTTTTCCATCCTGATATCCTTCTTTTCGACATGGTCCCTGATGAAGTGGTGTCGAATGTCCACATGCTTGTATCTCGTATGAAGAATTGGGTTCTGAGTTATAGCAATCGCGCTGGTGGAGTCGCAGTAGATGGGCACTTCATCTTGAGTAATTCCATAGTCTCGCAGTTGTTGTAGAAGCTAAAGGATCTGGGCACATCAACTTCCAGCAGCCATATACTCAGCTTCAGTAGTGGACGTCGCCACTGAATGCTGTTTCTTTGAAAACCATGATATTAGCTTCCTGCCTAGGAACTGACATGTTCCAGAAGTTGACTTTCGATCTATCCTGCATCCTACATAATCAGCATCAGAATAACCTGTTAGTATCAGATTATCATGAGCAGGATACCATAACCCTGCATCAGGTGTTCCCTTCAGGTATCGCAGAATCTTTTTCGCTGATTCCAGATGACTTCGCTTGGGATTCGCCTGAAATCTTGCGCATACACCTACATCATAAGTTATGTCAGGTCTACTTGCTGTTAAATATAATAAAGAACCAATAATAGCTCTATAATTAGTAGAGTTAACAGAAGCTCCCTCTTTGTCTAGATTGATTTTAAAATTTGTGTTCATGGGGATCTTGATTGGCTTGCTTGAGTCGCAACCGAATCTTTGCAGGAGATCTCGAGTGTATTTTGTCTGGTTGATGAATATTCCTTCAGTTGATTGCTTTACTTGAAATCTAAGGAAATAGTTCATCTCCCCCATCATGGACATCTCGAACTTCTCCTTCATTATTTTCTTGAATTGTTAACATATAGTCACGTTCCTACAACCGAAAATGATGTCGTCCACGTAGATTTGCACCAGTAGGATGTCATCTCCTAACTTGATGTTGAACAGGGTACGATCTACTGTCCCCTTCTGAAAACCTTTCTGAAGCAGAAAATCTGATAGGGTATCGTACCAAGCCCTGGGTGCTTGTTTTAACCCATACAGAGCTTTCCGAAGTCTGTACACCTGATGTCCCTGCTGAAAGCTGGGCGGTTGTTCCACATAGACTTCTTCCTTCAGTACGCCTTTCAGAAACGCTGACTTTACATCCATTTGGTATACTTTAAACCTTTGATGCGTTGCATAGGCTAGGAACAGATGAATAGCTTCCAATCTGGCGACTGGGGCGAATGTTTCATCAAAGTCTATTCCTTCTGCTTGATAGTATCCCTTAGCAACAAGTCGAGCCTTGTTTTCTAACAATGACGTTGTTTTCATCTCGCTGGTTTTTGAAGACCTACTTAGTGCCGATCACGTGTTGATGTCTAGGTCTGTCAACAAGCTCCCAAACTTCGTTTCGAACAAATTGGTTTAGCTCCTCTTGCATGGCAATGATCCAGTCAGCATCGTTGAGAGCATCCTCTATCGTTTGAGGTTCTTTAGTAGACAAGAAGCAGGAGTAAAGAGAACTTTCTCCTTGGCTTAATCTGTATCTTGTCCTTATTGCTGCTGATGGATCTCCTATGATAAGATAAGAAGAGTGAGCATCAAGCCACGAATGTCTGAGTTTGGCTTCTTCTTCTGAGATTACTTTTGTACAGTCAACAGGAGTGTTAGGCATTTCAGTAGTGTTGTTCTGTGACTGAAGCAATTTAGTAAGAAGGTTAGGATCTACTGAGTTTCCAGGTTCAGGGGCATTTAGCTCAGGAACATTAGTCGTTCCCCCTGAGTTTATATTCTCAGTAGAGCTCTCAGTTACCACTGGGGCCTCCTCATCGACCATTGTTACCTGATGTTGATTCTGTTCAGTAGAATCAACCAGGTTAGCTACAGTGCCTGCGGGATGGGTCTGGATTTCTTCATCGTCTGACTCATCATCCCAACAATGCTGGATCTTTTCGACTTTGTCGTTCAGTGTGAGATCCTGTAGCTTGCTGCTGACATCTTCAGGATTTGTCTTCTTTGATTTCCTGTTCTCAGTAACAAACTCATCAAAGACAACATGAAGGCTTTCCTCCACGCAAAGGGTCCGATAGTTAAAGACCCTGAAGGCTTTACTGACTCGAGAGTATCCTAAGAATACTCCTTGATCAGATTTGCTATCAAAGACCTTCAACTGATCCTTCCCATTATTGTGGATAAAGCAAGGACATCCAAAAATATGGAAATGAGAAATAGAAGGAATTCTCCCTTTCCACAATTCATAAGGCGTCTTCATGTGTTGCTGCGTAAGCAGTGAGCGATTCTGAGTGTAACAGGCGGTGTCAGTAGCATGAGCCCAGAACTTTGAGGGTAGTCCAGAGTCTGCTGGGAGCGTTCTTGCTGCTTCTTTAAGTGTTCTGTTCTTTCGTTCAGCAAGTTCGTTCTGCTGAGGGGTGCGAGCTGCTGACATCTCGTGCTTGATTCACTCTTTATCGCAGTGCTCTTTAACTACTGAGTTGAGAAATTATGTTCCTCGGTCTGAGCGAATTCTCTGTATCTTGATGTCTTTCTCCACACCGAGTTTCTTCAGCAGTCTTGGCAACTCAGTCTTGACATCAAATTTGTTGGCTATGAAGATGACCCACGTATATCGAGAATAATCATCAACAACGATGAGGGCATACTTCTTGCCTCTTATAGTCACTGGAGAAACTGGTCCAAACAAGTCCATTTGTAGCAGTTGAAGGATTCCATCAGTGGAAGGTGACGGAATTTGCGGATTGCTCTTCTTTGTCTGCTTTCCCTTCAAGCACGCTTCACAATTTCTGTCTTTGATAAAAGCTTCATTGGGCAGTCCTCCGACTCTAGAACTCTTGGCTAGCTTATTCATAGTCTTGAAATTCAGGTGACTGAGTCTCTTGTGCCACAGCCATCCTGTTTTATCACTGGATTTCGTATGAGCAAGTAAGCAAGCCTCAAGTTCTACGGTTTTCCAGTTTGCAACATAGATATTCTTCCTCCGCGAACCTGATAACACTGTTTTCCCTATGGATTTGTCAACAATATCACAGAAACTAGCGTCAAAGATAACTCAATTCAGATTATCACAGAATTGACTGACAGAAAGAAGATTATGTTGAAGTCCTTCAACATATGTTACTCTTGGAACTGAAGCAGTCCCAATGTTCAGTGTTCCGTATCCCCTTATATAGCCTTTAGAGTTGTCACCAAACTCAATTCTGGGACCATCTTCTTGTACGTAATTGGTCAGCAGGCTCTTTTGATATGTCATGTGTCTTGAGCAGCCGCTGTCCACAATCCAAGGGTCCTTATGCACCTACAAAACATAAACATTTTTAGGTACCCTTTGGTTCAGTTTGGGTCCTTAAGCGTTAGTGGGTGATTTCGGGACCCAGATCTGTCTCGGAACCTTAGTAGTCTGAGACTTCTTCTTCTGAACCTTGTCAGTTTTCTTCTCCACTGGACTGGGAGATACTGACTTTCTGGTAGTTTTGGGTTCATGAGTTTTCTTCTTCTGAGGCTTTGCGCTCCTCCTGACCCTGGGCTCATAGTAATACGAACCAAACTGTGCTGGATGCTCATACAGTGGCTCGATGTACTGCTCTGCCCACCTGACCTTCTTGGTTCCCCCTGAAGTTGATCGTGGTGTCCGGGGGCTAGAACCTTTGGTCATTTGACTCTTGTTGCTCGGCTGAGGTGCAATCATTTTCTGTTTGTTCTTCGCCTGAGTTGTTGGTTTAGAAATCTGAACTTTCCCTCTGACGAACCTATCAGCCAGCATTTCTGAGGTTTTAAAGGTGGAAGTGGAAGCTTCATGAGTGTAGCCAAGTCCTTCTTTCATGGCTAGTGGCCTTTGAGCTCTAAGCATGCTTTCCAGCTTCTCTTTAGCTCCTAGGTACTGTTCAGTCATCAGTCCTCACCAGACCTCATCACTTTTTCCGAAGTGATTCATAATCTTTTTCAACTTCTGCGAGTTTCTGACTAAGTCGGGCTATTTCAATATCTTTCTCAGAATTGTCCTTGGTCAGAACTGATAACTGAGTTTCTTGAAGCTGAGACTTAGTCATAAGAGATTCAATCTCTTCCTTGAGTCTCGCAACCAGATTCTCTGAATCAGTAGAGACCTGACAATCAGAAGAAAGTCTCTGATTCTCAGCCTTTACCTGTTCCGATTCCTGCATAGTTCTGCTGAACTCTCTGCTTAGCTGAATCTGTTCCTCTAGTAGATCATCATATGCTTGTACCACGTCTAGAGGTTCATCTGTGACCGAGCATGTGTCGTGTGTGCTTTGTGAAGAGGAGGTTATATTAAGTTTCGAGTTTACCTTAGCCTCTTCTCCGGCCATCAGATAATATTCAGCTGTTGATTCAGCATCTGTTTCTCCGACCTCAACGGTGACAAATGCAGCTTCGTCTTTAGAAGAATACATGAATGTATCTTCCTCGATTGAGTCATCGGATATCTCTCCGGTGATATAGGCTTGCCTTCTTCGGGCAAATTTTTCGCGTTTGGCCTGTCGTTCTGCTCATTGAGCAGCTGAGAGTTCGGGACAATCGTACTGATAGTGTCCCTCTTTCTTGCAGTTGTAGCACACAGAGGTTCTGCCGCCTTTTCCAGCTGAGTCGTTGGATGGACTAGCAGCAGGTTCTGCGTTCCTGCAATCAGTAGAAGTTTTAGATTCTTCCCTTTTTCGATAATCCTTTTTACCTGAGGGAGAATCTCTGTGATATTTCTTCAGCTTTCTGACTCTTTCTTTATTTCTTTGATATTTGAGAGCCATGAGTGCAAGCTGATCAGTAGCGGGAGTCTTTGAAGACTTAGCGTCTGACGCAACTGCTGTCTTGCTGGAAGAAATAGGGTTGGCTCCAATTTTGCTGACTGTTGCTTTGTAAACATAATCTATCTGGGTATCAGCTGGAGCACTGGAACATCGTTAGGGTAGGCTATGCTCGAATTCCTCCGTCTTTAATTCTAAAAATATAACATCAGGAGTTAGAGCATTTAGATCTGAGCGACGTAAATAAGTAGCAAAAGGAAGCCACTTCAGTCGAGGCAATGCTCTCAAGATCTTGGTGTTCAACTCTTTGTTGGTGAACGTCCTCCCTAGCCCGTTGATCACATTGACCTGGTTTGTAAATCTGACGCTAAGCTCGTCAGTGGTCTTGTTGGGCTCCATAGCAAAAATGTCGAACTTTTGAAGCTCTAGCTCGAGCTTGTTCTCTTTAATCTACGGGGTTCCTTGGATCAGTACAGCCAGGGCATCCTAAAGTTCCTTTGCCATCTTACAATCTTGCACCTTACCGAGGTGTGAATCGCCGAGCGTAGTCAGAATTGCATTCCGCGCAACTCTATCGAGGTTGTGCAGCTTTTTCTCTTTAGGCGTGAAGGCTGATTTATCTTTTGCAACTTTAGCACTAGTCTCTGCTCCTACACCTCCCACAGCGGCATATTAAACGCTGTCGATCATGGGAATGATAGGTCCTGTCTCTAGGACATCAGTCATGCTGTCGTGCAATAATGTAAGGTGCGCCTCCATTCATACGCGCCATACCGTGTAGTTCTCCACAGAGAACATCGGTACCATCCGTATACCTGACATATCAGACATAATGGGTGAGAGTATAAGGATGTATGAAGATATGCTTGTGCAGTGGAAAACATTTTCAGGATCTGTTCGAGTAGACCAGAGTTTCAGAACCGATGATCAGGAGAACACCGTGCTCTGATACCAATTGTTGGTACGGAGACGAGTGTCAGGTGTAGAGGGGGGGGGGGTGAATACACCTGAGTACAAGTTCTTTTTCTCAAACGCAAAGGACAGCTGAGCTGTAGGTTGCAACTGATGGACAGTGCCAAATAGTAACCTTCTGATCGCGGGTCAGAGTGAGCCAACTACTGAGTTTCTCCTATTGACTTTTGTCAGTATTTTATTCTCAGTCAGAGATTTAGTGCGGATAAGTGTGTAGGGCCCGATAGACTTCGTCTCGATTTGAAAACGTGTTTTTCGCAAACCAAATAATTTTGGCTAATGCACTTTCAAGTACGTTTTATGCAAAGTATGAGTTTGTAAGATAGTTTGAATGCAATGCGATAAAACATTAAATGACACAAGCGATTTTTAACGTGGTTCGGATACGCAAGATCATACGTCCACGGTCCTGCTGAACAGGAGGTCTTGTTGATTAATCTGAGCAAGCCTCAGCAAGGTATCTGTGCACTGGACAGACCCTTCTAAGTTATAGTCCTTAGCGACTTTACAAATCAAACCGAAGTTTGAAGGGGAGGGGATGTTCTCCAACTATGAAGGAATTCTTACAGTAAGATCAGTCACAAAATGTAAACTCCTTCGAAGGTTCTAAGCTATGGATATAAACAATTGAGCTTAGATAGAGAAGAGGGATCTAAAAAGGAAACTCTAGAGAGAAGAACTAGAAATATTCTAATGAGTAGGTTCTTCGCTGGATCTTCGTGAAAGGCGCTACAATGTTTTGAAATCTTGAGCGTATAATCCCTTTGATATCCCGTGCGTGGAGCTTGAAAAGGCTTCTCTATTTATAGTTGTGACCCAGACATTTGTTCGTTGGAGGGGACGATGCCACGTGTCACAAACGTCCAAGGAAAACGGCCATATGTTCGAAATGTTGTCGCAGGGTAGTTGGTCACTGTGCATGAGAGCAGCTTTAGTTGGTCAGAGCAAGTAGAGCTTAGACTGCTTCTCATTGGTCGAGGTTTGTGGTAGGTGATACTTGTCAGACATCAGTCTTCATCTGAGTTGACTCTCACTCATCCTCGTATGATCTTCTGCTGACATTCGAATGATGTTAAAACTCGGGTCGTTTTCTGTCGGATACAGTAGACCGGGTACGATCTCTGTCTTCTTCGTCTGAGTCTACTGATAATGAATCTTCTACTGAGTGAAGTCAGCTAATGACTTTGAAGGTACTGAGCTTTGATACTGTGTTCTTCTACTGATGTGGGTTAGCTGAAGAGAAATCTTCTACTGATTGAAGTCAGCTGATGACCTGTGAACACAAGCTCTTACAATGATGACGTGGGGTTCTGGAAAGTACTCCCTCCGTCCCATTAATTGTGGCTCATTTGGTTTGGGCACGGAAATTTAGGTAGTGTAGTTTAATTGATACCCCACTTCTTTTTTCCAATTTAATTGTACTTAATTTTGTTAATTGTAGTGGTTGTTGACTTGATAACATTTGATTATTTTTTTCCCTTTCACTTATTTTAATAATATAAGACTTATTATAAATTTTGTATGATGGTTTAATCAGCTTAAACTTCATATGAGCTTAAATTTCATATCATTTTCCTAATAAAAAAAAATCCAGCCGCATGTACATTAAACTTGTGTCTGCTAGATAAAGTTGGAAAATGAAATACAGTTTGGAAGTTTCTAAAAACAATCCAGCCTCATGTACATCAAAATGAAATTAAATTTGCCACCGCTGGATACATGAAAATGGAGTTGCCGCTGAAATGGAGTTGCCGCTGAAAATCAAATGGACTTGCCGCTGAAATTAAACTTGCCGCCGCTGGATACTTCAAATTTTTGCCTACTTACAATTCCTATAAAAACCGATTAGAGGCATTTGTATTTACAACACCTAACATCCATAGCACCAAAAAGTTCCTTACTTTTGCAGCAGAATGCGTCCCTACAAAAAAAATCTTATAGATGAAGAGAGAAACCGGATAGTGCAGTGGTTGCTTAAAAATTCAAAAATGTAGCCAACTTTAACGGGATGTGAAACCAACTTCAAATATTATGCTCTTTTTTTTTTATATATATAGTTAAACCTCAATAAAGTAATAATCTTGGAATCGAGAAAAAATATTCATTTATAGTGTGGACCAGCTGGTGAATGTAGTGCTAAAATCTTACGAAGAACTATCTCCTCAAACGCTTAATAAAGTGTTTTTAAGTTTGCAAGCTTGCATGGTGGAGATAATGAAGGTTAAAGGCCAAAACTGCTACAAGATTCCACATTTGAAAAAGGACAGTCTATTGAGGCAAGAGGCACTTCCTATGGACTTGGAAGTCCCTGCTAGTTTGGTTCAGGAGTGCATCTGTTACATGATTGAAAATGGAAACTTACCAGAGATAGAGGGACTACAATCAAGGCTTGGGCTGGTTGTGGATGATTGGACAGAGTAGTTACTAAGTTTCAGTAGTTACTAAGTTTGCATGTAACTAAATCTACATTTTGTAACTTTTGTTAGGCTTTATAGGAAAGCTAGTTTTGTTAGTCTGTAATAAGACAATAACTTAATACATTTTGCTAGTATGTACATTTATGTATATCTAGTTTATCTTAATGAGAAGCAAATTCTCCCAAAAGATTCAGAAGATTGGAATTAAATGAACTAAGGGAACCAACCAAAATTCCAAATCCAGTTCGATTTCAAGTCCAATTTAGTTCACAAAATCTATTTAAAGGGCACTGCAGCGCAGGACAGAGAGGAAACCAACCGAGGATGTAAAAGCAGATTATGGATTCAGAATTTATAACAATAAATTCATCACAATCCATACACTACCAAACCAGCACACTAGTATAAGAATCACCAACAATCCAGCACAAGATATACACTATCAAACCAACATCATCAAACCAGCACAAGATATACACTACCAAAAGCATGCACATTCAAACCAGCACAATAAGTAGCTCCACTACTAAATCCATCACAATTAAAAATAGGGCAAGCAAGAGATGGGTTTAAGGGTGGATCTCACCAGAACGCCATAAGATGGTATTAGAATCACCAACATCTTCTCTACGCACAAGATTTGCTCCAATACCGCGTTGTCCTCCGCGTAATCAGGCCATAGATTACTTTCATCTATCGGAAGCATCATCGGTACATACATCGGACTACAAATCGCCGGCGAAGAACCCTCCCTAGTACCTGCACCGCCGCCAAACCCTGCCGACATGAGGCTCTCTTCAATTTGCGATTCGCGAGCAAAGGCGACGCCAAAACCGATTTGAGACATCGGGGTCTCTTCAACTCGCGAATCGGTAGTGAAGCCGACACCAAGTGGGAATTGAGACATGGGGGTCTCTTCCACCACTGATTCGCGATCGGTGCAGTCCTCGGCGCCTATAAATGCGTCTCCCATCGCAGCTTCGCTCAGATTGGAGTCTTCCACCATGAAGTCTCCGTAAAGTGTAGTATCTATCTCCATGGCGGCGAGATCTAGTGGATCGGGACACCGAAAAGGTTGTTTGCTCTCCATTATCTTCATGGCGAAGCGAGCTGTGTAGATCTAGGGTTTCGATGAGGGTGGAGGTGGCGCGAGGTGGGTAGATCTAGGGTTTCGACGAGAAGAGAGGTTCTCTATAGAGAGAGAAAGGGAAATGAGATGTATCGATGAGATATGTAGCGAGGTGGGTAATGTATTGAAAGAGTAATTAATTTGTTAAGTAACTTAATTAACTTTAATTTTTTGCCAAAAATGGAAATGAGCCACAAATAAGGGGACGTCCCTTTCGGGAAAGTGAGCCACAATTAATGGGACGGAGGGAGTAACTTCCTACTGAAGATCAGACCAACACTTACCCCTTACAGGACTTAGACAAGAACGATAAAGAAAATACAAGCAGTCTTATCCTATTACATCATCTAGTCTTATCGACACTACACCAAGGATACAAGACGAGTTTTGGGATCTTCAATTCCATAGTATTAAATCACTATGATTTCCCCCATTACCGATAAGCAGAAAGTCCTAATACAAGAACTATTGCTAAAATAATGCAAAGTACCCTCTAAGTGGTTTATTAAGATTAACCACTGACTCATAACCCAACACCTAGTTCACTCCAAAATCTGAAGGGGGGTCAAGAGCGTTTACCTTCACAAGCTCAAACACAACCCAATCTGAGTGCCCAAAACTGCAACCAAATTACACTGCGCTGAGGAAAAGAATTACCTGGCCTAACTGTACATGCAAGATACCCTAAGAAGTCACCAGAGATGAGGAAGACTGCAGAACAGCCCATACCACCAGAAGGCTTAAAGAAGTAGCATGCTAAAGGTTCTAAACTAGAACAGAATGAGGAGGTCGTTTAGACTGGCCAGTCGGAGTCTGAAAATCTACTTCCTCCATCATTTCCAGAAGCTTTGGAAAGGAAGAGAACGCCGAACAAGGAGTACATGGACTACCTCAAATTGTTCGAGAAATTGGAGATGAACATTCCTTTCCTTGAAGCCGTTAAAATTCCTAAGTTCGTGAAGTTCGTGAAGGACTTTATCACTGGAAAAGTCCCGAAGTCCGAGAAAGTTGTGATGGACCACTCCGTATCAACAATCATTCAAAGGATGCTACCCACTAAGTGTGCTTACCTAGGTATGTTTACACTACCTTGTCTGATAGGTAATGTTATGATTAAGCAAGCTATGTGCGATTTAGGAGCGTCCATTAATGTTATGCCACTGTCCGTCTATGATCAATTTATTGGAGCTGAAAAAGTGTTCACTAAGGTGATAATTCAATTAGCGGATAGGTCATGCATTGCTCCGGTAGGTTTACTCGAAAACATTTTGGTCAGAATTAACAATTTTATCTATCCGCCAGATTTTATGTTATAGATACTATTGATAGGCAAGTTGAGGGTACTGCGGGTGTTTTATTGGGTAGACCATTCTTAAAAACTGTAAAGGCCATAATTAATATAGATGAGGGATATATAAGTGTTGCATACCATAATGAAATCAATGATCATCACATTGCGAAAGCACTTAAGAGGTCCTTTGATCATGAAAATGAAAATGCTTTATCTACTGA
The DNA here is from genome assembly GCA_028984105.1 of Lavandula angustifolia. Taxonomy (NCBI): domain Eukaryota; kingdom Viridiplantae; phylum Streptophyta; class Magnoliopsida; order Lamiales; family Lamiaceae; genus Lavandula; species Lavandula angustifolia. Next base: position 12,552,578 of record CM054805.1, read on the forward strand.
CTCCATTGAAAGCTTTGTCCAAGAATATCTTGAGACGTATGTGATGTAGGATAAGATGGAGGTCACCTTGACTCAAGGGCTGACCGAATCAAATCTCGAGGATATGAGGGACGAGGAGATCAGAGAAAGCATCTTGGCCTTATACGCAACTCCAGAATTGGCGACTGTCAGCAGTGTGTCTCAGTTGCCCAGGCATAACGCCTACAACATGCAATTGTGTTATGATGATCAGCTACCCACTTCAGAAATGAAGCCCAAACCTGAAAAAGACAAGAAAAGGGCAGCAAGGGAGCAGATTACTTTCGTGTTGGACAACCATAACCTTATTCCTGAAGCACAAATCCGCCCAGCTGCCCAAGTCGAGCATAAGTCATGTGTGTCAATGCAGCAAGGGGATAGGCCATCAACCAAGTGTGAGGAATTTTTTTGGAAGAAGGCCTTCGAAGATTTCAAGTGGTATAAAGACCGTAGGAAGAGATTAAAGCTGGTGATTAAGGTAATGGATGATAATACATTGTCCACCCCTTCACACAATTGATCTAGGAAGATGATCTAGCCGAAGACTGTAAAAAGAGGCGCTTCCGGGAGGCAACCCGCGTCTTTAGTAATTTTCGTTATTTAATTTCGTGTTTCCGTTAGATTTTATGCTTGGTGTGTTCTTCTTTTTCAGATTCTTAGCTAAATGTGATGACTTCACTTAAGTGCAGCTATTATGTGACAATTTCCATTCGCTGTACTTTGATGAGCAGACTGCCTCGCTTGCCCAAGCGAGGCGACTGGTGACTTTCTTCCCAAATTTTTATTTTTCATTTTTGTTTTGTGTTTTGTGTTTTTGAGTCTGTTTCATTGTGTCTTTCTGTTTTGTTATGTCTTTCTTGTTCTTGCATTTGATAGGCATCAAGTGTAAGGAGGGGGTATATATTTTATTTTGTCTTTTGTCTTTGTTTTGACTTACACTTGATAGGGATCAAGTGTAATGAGGGTATTTTTTGTGTTTATTTTATCATGCCTTCTCTCTTTGTTTTGTCATCTCTTTCTTGCTCGAGGGCGAGCAAGTTTTAAGTGTAAGGAGAGGGGTATTTTGTGTCGAAGCATGCCAAGATTTTCGATTTTTGAAGTGCCGTTTTCTATGATCAAACATTTCTTATTTCTGTTTTTGTATTTCAATATGCTTGCATGTTAGTCTTTGTGAAGAGTAGATCTAGGCGCATGTACGCATGTAATTTGGGATGAAAAAAATAAACTTTGTTGGATCGAATTTTACGAACCGCTCACTTATATTAGATTTGAGCCTTAAAGTAGGACACTTTCTACTATTCTTTTGAGAGTGTTTATCAGCAAAATTGCAAAATGTTTGTGTCACTTGTGATAAATGATATGAGGCACTATGGATTTTTAGCCACACGGTCGCGATAAAATATTTCCGACCTTACACTATCCCTTAGTGAACCAAGTTGAGCTTTGACTGAATTCCTTGATTTGACTTAGTAAAATTTAGCCAAGGCCTTTTAGACTTTCTCTTGACCTATGTTATTGTTTTGAGGATTGTTACATATGTCCTCTGCCTACCCAGTTTAGACGTGCTGTAGAAAATTGTATAGGCCAGAAATTCAAAGTATAGAATCTGTTTAAGTAAGCAGAATATAGGTGGCCTGGTTGAACAGTTAAGACCAGAAAAAGAGAAAAAAAAGAGACGTGACAAAAAAAGGCAAAAAAATGGGTACGTTGAATAAAATTGTAGGATATGTGTGAAGTTTTTAAGTGGTGGGATGTTTTGAAATTCTGTAATGATTGCATAAGTAAGTGAGTTTGACATGCATAACATTGAATCTAAATTTTGATGGACTTAGTAACCCTAGGACCCCTACCAACATCAATTTGTTTAAGTCCTAAGCCCCATTACAACCAAATGAGAAAGACCTCCTTGATATTGCTATTGGGACTATCTCTTATCGTGATTGCGAGGATTGTTTTCCTTTGAGTAACTTGAACCGGACATAGATTAGTTGAGTGTTGAGCGAATCTTGAGGAGATCCACATGGTTTAGATTTTGACCAAGTTGATATATGTGTGCCTAGTTTCTAAAATTGCATTGTCTACTTGCTTTATGAGATCATGGTTGCAAGGTTTGACATTGCTTGACTAGTAAATTGGTGTGGAAATTTTCGGATTAATTGGTGTCGCTTCTTGTCTTCGTTTGTGAGTCCTTTTGCTCTTTTCTTTCTTTGTTCTTTGTTGTGCCCTTTTCTTGTTCGAGTCTTTTGTTTTTATTTTTGTGTCTTGAGTCTTGGGGAGGTCCGAAATAATTAGGTACTTATCTTTTGTTCTTATTATACTCGAGGGCGAGTATAGTTCAAGTGTAAGGAGATTTGATGAGTCATTTTCGTACCTTATTATTTTAGCCCAAAATGTCACTTAACTGTACAGGCGAAACACTTTTTTGGCAGTTTTGCAAGAATTAGGGCTGATTCGGCATGTGACGTGGAAATGAGGTGACAACGTAATTTCCAGTTGTATTGGCATGTTTATGATTGAATTCTACTGGAAATAAGAGAAGAAGGGAGGAAGGTGGATATATAAGGAAAAATAAGATATTTTCCTTATCTTATCAATCTTTCCTTATCCGAAAAGGAACCCTAGATACTATCTTGATCGAATTTGCAGCTATATAAAGGGGTCATAGGCGTAGGAAATTGCATCCCTCTCATACGTATTCATTCTCATACTTCACGATTTCCTACGCCGTCCAGTCGTTCCAACTTCTGCCAAAGAGAAGAAGAAGCTCGCATCCGTTTTTCCATTCACATTTTTTCATGCAATTCGAGAGTTGAGAGGAAGAAACAAACACCTAGATTTAGTTTTCATGTTCGTTAGTTGATACACTTTAGTGTTCGTCCGTAGATTTTAATTTTCGTTCGTTGTTACTAGAGAGATCGAAGACGCTAATCGGTACTCTCGTTCCTTGGCTTTTGTTTTATGTTTTAATTCAGTTCGTACTTGGTTTTAAAGATTCTGTTACGTGTTTACTATTTTATTCTTAATTTCCGTGCATGCTAAAATTAGGGTTACGAATGTTTACTGTTCTATTTTGCACAGTGTCTCTTGCCTGCGCAGTCGGGACGGTTTCACGAGTAGCTAAAACTTTTAGTGGTCTGGCAGGATGTGAACCACACACGTCAACAGTACATAAGGCTTGGGTGCATATAATTGATTGAAAGGGTTTTGGGTTAATTCTGAATTAATTTATCTGGCTAGTAATTTAGGCTTGATCACCCTGGGTTGCGCAGTCAGTAGTAACTTAGTACTTCCATCGTTTCTCGTGGAACAAGGCTAGGAAAGTAGCAAAATTACTCGTAAGAGTAATTGGATTAAATCGATAGGAAACTATTAGATTCCCATATACGAGTAGGTTCCTAAACTAGGCTCCCTTGGTTCGATAAAGTTGTCTAGTTATTAAATCTATTGATTGCCTAATAATGTAGACTGTAACTAGATAAGGGAAGTAGTCATTTCGATGACCAACATGACGGCTACCGATTAAGTAAGTGGGAGTGAGGATCATGCAGTTTAAGTTACGATGATCTATAACTAGTTGATTCATGAGATTAATTCATATTGTGTGCCGATGATTGAAATAAGTGTGTGGAATATTCTGCTGGACCTGTCTTTCAACTGCCCAATTAATACGTTTTTAATTTCAGTTCAGTTTTTACAATTTCTTAGCTTAGTAAAAATCCAAGACTTGCGTGGTTGCTAACCAAAACCCAAGATAAGCAGGAAAATAAGGTGTCTAGTCCTCCATTCCCTGTGTTCGATACCTTGTAAACTATACTGAATTAATTCTCAGATTTTGCATGAACATTTGGTGCAATATAGCGATCACCAATGGTGCCGGAGTAGATGATCGGGTCTTGGCTAACGAGGGTCATGCGCTTCCAGTAAGACTCTACGTTTAGTAGCCTTATGTCGACACCTTCGACCTTCACAGTGCCGCGATCGACGTCATAGAATCTTTGAATAAGAGATATGACCGTTGATTTCCCACATCCACTCTTGCCTACGAGTCCAATGCGCGTGCCTGCTTTCACTTCCAAGGTGAAATCGCGTAGAACTAGTGTATCTGGTCTTCCTGGGTAAGCAAAATCTACCCTTTAGAACTAGTCTATGTTGCCCTTCATAGTTTCTAGCTTCATCCCTTCGTTGCCATCTCCGGCCTGTTCAAAATCAATTAACTTGCTTATGGTTAGAAGAAGAGGAAAGAGGAAAAAAGACAACAATGATTTTGGTGCAGCAAAATTAAAATAAAACCAATGCTTTCACACGGAATATGTCATTTTTTCAATTTGAAGAAGAGAATGACTAGTTAAATGATTGTTGATGAAAAATTAAAAGAGGAAGTAATTACTGACACTATAGGATCTGGAGATTGTCGATTGGCGGTCTAGGATTCCAAATATGGAGGCCAAAGCAGCAGATCAATTAGCAAGATCAGAAGTCATACTCCCAGCCTCCGCAACAACTTTCCCAGTACTCACCAGTATGAAGAAAGTCCGAAACACATCCCCGGCCGAAATCTCTCCTCTACTAACCAGCGTCCCGCCATACCAAAAATCAAGAGCCCAGTAAATAAAAGTGAGCCCCTGCGCCGACCCAATCCCTACCCCAGCCAGCCACGACTTCTTCCTCGCCTCCTCAAATACCTTGCCCACGCTTCCAAATGGCGTCATCACTGTGTGGTTATAAACTGCCTCCACATCGATCTGCGTGCTCTACAGCTGTGCCTTTACGAACTTGCTCGTGATGGTGGAGAGGATCACTTTTCGGATGTAGAAGCAAAAGATGGTTAGTGGCTGGACCGCGATCACCAGCGCCAGCTTCCATGCCATGATCAGCCCCATTGTCATGGCCGTTGTCATGGCGGAGGTGGTTTGGATTAGCAAGCATACTCTGTCTCCACTAAGGATTTCACCACGGAGGCTTCGTTGCTGAGTCGACAACACAAGGCTCCGCTCGAGTTCTGCTCTTGGTCGAACCAAGCCATCTCGAACGTCAGTATTTTTCCAGCATTTTTATTCTTACTCGTCTTGTTAAGCATTCTCGCATGTAGGCGAAGTTGTAGTGTTGGCAGAGGTTTACTGTGATTGAAGCAAGGCAGAGGGCGGTGAAGATGAGGACGTACCGCTCGATCCGAACGTGCATTTCGGCGTGGTCGGCGATGAAGAAGGCGGAGATCATCCAGCTGATGGTTAAAGCGTAGATTGGCTGCACGGTGCCGAAGATTACGGTGGAGAGGCTTCCGATTAGGGCTTGCTTCCATTCGGGGGAGTTTAAGGCGAGGAGGCAGGAGAAGGAGGTCAGAGTGTTGAGTTTCATGTATTCTGGAAGATTCTGGAAGATTCCGAGTTGGTTAGAGCTGTTACAAGATGAGAAGTGAAGAAGATGAAGGCAATTCGGCAGTTATGAAGGCGGTTAATAATCAGTTGGGTGTTGTTTCTGAGTCGTCGGATCGAGTATACACGTGGATGATCTTATGGTGTATGTTTGTTGTGTAACTAATAAAAGCGTGTGGTGAGTGTTTACGTTTTCTTAGTAAGGAAGGTAGTTATCAATGTGGCGTAGGATATAAATACAAGTGTGTGTATGCTCTGTACTTTCACTTTGGAATGGCTATGAATAAGATTTGTTTCTTCTAGAAAATTCGATCTCAAATCTCAATCTTTTCATTGTTTTCATCAAGCTCGTAGCACGACTTACAACATGGTATCAGAGCCATGGTGCGATCTCACCGCACGAATTGGAATGTTTTAGTTGATGAAGAATCTGGAGAAGCTGGGGAAACTAGTGCAGAAGGAGAGCACAGAAATCGGCGAGAAAGACAAACGAATTTGAGAGAAAGAGGATTGCGGAATTCAGAAGGAGGCGGATCTGGTAGAGATTCTCCACCACAAAGTAGATCAGGTGCAGAGATGGATAGAGGTGATCAAAATACCAGGATCAACGACGTTTACTACTTAAGTCCACATGAACATCCAGGATTGAAGATAGTCAATGTTGCGTTTAATGGACACAACAATTATGCCTGGAGTAGAGCTATGAAAAGAGCTCTTGTTGGACGAAATAAGATCGGTTTCATAGAAGGTACAATTCCTAAACCTCTTGAAACTCATGCTAATTACAACTCATGGATGCAAGTGGATTTTATGGTCACTTCCTGGATCATTAACTGTATAAATTCAGAGTATTCTGACTTGTTTTTACTGATGGAGACATCTCACCAATTGTGGAATGAAATTAAGCTGTGATTTGATCAAAGTAATGGTGCAAAAAAATTTAAGTTGAAGAAAGATTTATCTGGTTTCATTCAAGGAAATCACTCTATGATGAAGTACAATAACAATTTAAATGCATTGTGGGATGAGTTGAGGTTGTTACAACCAAACACTGTCTGTGAGTGTGCTGCTGCTGCAGCGTGTGTTTGTAATGCAGTAGGAAATTTTAGGAATTGTGTAGAAACGAACAAGTTAATGCAATTTTTACTGGGCTAAATGACACATATGATGCTGTTAGAAGCCAGATACTGTTGATAGAGCCTCTACCCTCAGTCAGTAGAGCCTATTCAATGTTGTTACAAGATGAGGAACAAAGGAAGATATCTTTTGTGCATACACATCCTCATGAGCAATTAGCTTTGAATGTGAATAATGGTGGCAAGGAGGTTTATAATGTGGAATTTGCAGCCATGAATACTGGATATAGAGCAGGTGGAAATGGTTACAGGGATAAAGGAAATGGTGTTAAGGCTAGAATGAGTAAAGAGGAGAGGAAGAAATTAAGATGTAGCTATTGTGAAAAGATGGGACACGAGAGAAGCGAATGCTTCAAACTGAATGGCACACCAGATTGGTTTCAAAAGTTGAAAGATCAGAAGCCAAAGGGACAAGTAAATTGTATTGCTCAACAAGACAGTTCACAGATACCTTGTCAGAGCTCTGTTGTTCCTGTTACTAGAAATGAAGGGGGTCAGAATGTTGGGGATCTGATCTCCAGTGTTGAAAGGGCATTAAAACAGCTTAGAGGACTTGGAAACACAGGAAGTGTAAATAATGTTGAGACCTACACACCGTTGGAAGTGATGGAAAAGCATTATTCTTTTAGCTTACTTGAAGGATTAAGAAAGGAGAAGATTTAGATCATGGATTCAGGGGCAAGCAGTCATATTTGCTGCAATAGAAATCTCATGGTGAATGTTCATAAGCTGAGTAATCCACAAGGGGTATATCTTCCTAATGGGGATATGCAGATTATACATGAAGTTGGGACAGTGGAGTTAAATTCTGAACTTGTCCTACATGATGTGTTATTCGTTCCTGAGTTCACACATAATCTTGTCTCTACTCATCAGCTGAATAATAAACTTCATCTAAAATGCACATTCTTTCCTACTTATTGTGTTGTGCAAAGATTGTGCAATGACCATATTTTGGTCATAGGACAAGCTCAAGGTAGGCTATATATACTGGATCCAGAACAAAGGTTTGAAAAGGTTCCAGACCAGGAAGTGGATGATTCACAGACACTTGAAAGAGTGAATCAGGTATCTGATCCTAAAGTGAAAGCATTACAAGACTGACATGTGTTACTGGGACATGCATCTCTTACTACTATGCTTCATATATCAGAGCTAAAGGAATTGTGTGAAGCCTCAACACAGTCCATGATTAGTTCTTGTGAGATATGCCACAGAGCTAAACAAAGTAGAAATCCATTCCCCACTTTGGAGTATAAGAGGACAGAGTTGTTCGAGCTTATTCATGTTGATGTTTGGGGGCCGTATAATGCTGAAAATCTAGCTAACACATCATATGTACTGACTATTGTGGAGGATTGTAGTCGAAGTACCTGGACATATCTTCTGCAATCTAAGAAGCAAGTACTGAGAGTACTAGAAGGGTATTTTAACATGGTAAATACTCAATATGCAGTGAGAGTTAAAAAGGTTAAAACAGATAATGGCACTGAGTTTGTAAATGCACAAGTGCAGCAACTATTTCATTCTCTTGGAATTATACATTTGAAGACTTGCGTGTATACACCACAGCAGAATGGAGTTGTGGAGAGGAAGCATAGGTCCCTATTGGAGTTAGCTCGAGCCCTGATGTTTCAGAGCAGATTGCCAGAATCCTTTTGGCCATATTCAATTTTAACAGCTACTTGGATCTTAAACAGACTACCAAGCAGAATACTCAGCTGGACTTCTCCTATTTCTGTCTTAACCAAATTAACTGTTGATTTAACTGTGCTAAAACCATTTGGTTGCTTAGCCTATGCAGCAAATACAGGTCCTCACAAAAGGAAGTTTGATCATAGGGGAGCCAAATGTGTGCTGCTAGGGATTGCAGGGGATCATAGAGGTTATACTTTATTCAATCTAGACAGCAATGATATTATAATCTCTAGAGATGTTAAGTTTTTTCCACATATATTCCCTTATGCTAATCCAGATTCACGAGCTTGTGAAGAAGGACATGATACTACAGATCCTGTTGAATATCTTCAACCTATTGTTACTGAGTCATTGGAAACTGCTGTTGGTGATAAGGAGACTATATCTGCACCACAACTTGAAGATGAGCAACCAGCTACTATTGAGAATTTCTCTGAGTTACAGTGATTGAAAGACCAAGAAGGGCTATTAAACCTCCCTCTTGGCTGAATGATTTTGTGAGTACAGTAGAGCTAAAATTGTCCCCTCAGCCGTCCACTGCTCTAACTCCTCCCACATTTCCATTCATGTGTTCTTCGATTTTTAGCTCAGATTACACTACATTTCTTGCTAATGTAACTACTATACAGGAACCTAAGAACTACAAAGAAGCCAACCAGTTTGTTGAATGGAAATCTGCTATGAGGGCAGAATTGGATGCTTTGGAGAAAAATGGGACTTGGAATTTGGTTGATCTCCCTGAGGGTAAACATACAATTGGATCAAAATGGGTTTATAAAGTTAAATTGCAGCCTGATGGATCTGTAGAAAGATATAAGGCTCGGCTAGTAGCTAAAGGTTATAAACAAGAATTTGGCATTGATTATGATGAAGTATTCTCCCCCATGGCTAAGCATGTTACTATCAAACTTTTACTTGCTTTAGCAGCATCTAATGATTGGCATCTTCATCAGATTGATATCAATAACGCTTTTCTTCATGGAACTCTTACAGACGAAATTTATATGCTTCCTCCAGAAGGGTATGACAAGGCCCCTGCTGGTAAAGTTTGCAAGCTGGTTAAGAGCTTATATGGGCTTAAACAAGCCTCTCGTGAGTGGAACACTGAGCTAAGTAAGGCTTTATCTCTCTATGGTTTTACTCAATGCCCCCATGATCACTGCCTTTTCACCTTAGGTGTTGGATCAACTTTCCTAGGACTATTGGTGTATGTAGATGACATCTTAGTAGTCAGCCCAGATTTGGAATTGGTTAAGAATTTAAAACATTATCTACATGAGAAATTCTCTATTAAAGATCTTGGGTTGACTCGTTATTTTCTGGGAATTGAATTACCTAGGGGAGAACAGGGGCTTTATCTAAATCAGAGAAAATATGTTCTGGATATAGTTGATAGAGCAGGCCTTCTTGGTTGCACTCCTGCCTCCACTCCTTTCCCACAGGGAGTGGATTTGTCTCCTACTTCTTCTGCTTTATTAGTTGAACCTGATAAATACAGACGGCTAGTGGGTCAGTTGCTATATTTGAACCTCACACGACCAGATTTGACTCATGTTACGCAGCAGTTAAGCCAGTTTGTTGCTTCCCCTTGTGAAAATCATTGGACAGCTGCTATTCATGTTCTTAGATATTTGAAAGGTTGTCCTTCATTAGGATTATTTTTCCCATCTCATGGTTCTTCTATTGTGCAAGCTTTTGCTGATGCCGACTGGGGAACATGTCCCATAACTAGGAGATCCCTAACCAGGTTTTGTGTGTTTTTAGGGAATTCTCTGATTTCTTGGAGGTGTAAGAAACAAGAGACTGTTTCTGCCTCTACGGCTGAGGCAGAATACCGTGCTCTTGGGGCCACTGTCAGAGAACTTCTTTGGCTTACATACATGCTTGAGTTCCTGCATATGGATGTTTCTACTCCAATACCTTTGCACTGTGACAATGCAGCGGCTTTACACATCACTAGGAACCAAGTATTCCATGAAAGAACTAAGCATTTGGAAATCGATTGCCACATTGTCCGAGACCAGTACAAGTGTGGGCTTATTCTTCCCACTTCTATCCACACTAGTCAGCAGCTTGCTGATATCTTTACTAAGGTCCTACCTGGTCCACGGTTTCGTTTCTTGCTTTCCAAGATGGGGCTCGTGGATCTCCACCAGCTCCATCTTGAGGGGGGGGGTTGAGTTTCATGTATTCTGGAAGATTCTGGAAGATTCCGAGCTGGTTAGAGCTGTTACAAGATGAGAAGTGAAGAAGATGAAGGCAGTTCGGCAGTTATGAAGGCGGTTAATAATCAGTTGGGTGTTGTTTCTGAGTCGTCGGATCGAGTATACACGTGGATGATCTTATGGTGTATGTTTGTTGTGTAACTAATAAAAGCGTGTGTTGAGTGTTTACATTTTCTTAGTAAGGAAGGTAGTTATCACTGTGGCGTAGGATATAAATACAAGTGTGTGTATGCTCTGTACTTTCACTTTGGAATGGCTATGAATAAGATTTGTTTCTTCTAGAAAATTCGATCTCAGATCTCAATCTTTTCATTGTTCTCATCAAGCTCGTAGCACGACTTACAACACGGAGGGTGAGATGATGGTGGTGGAGAGGATGTGATCTGGAAAGGTGAGCCGAAGGAGGCGGGGCTCGATTTTGCGGCGGAGGAGGTGCGGCCGTCGAGTCTCTGGTCTTGGTCCAAGACGCTGATCTGACGCTGCAGTTTGGCTAGTCTTGCGTAGTGGCCGTTGATCTCGATCAGGTGGTTGTGTATGCCGATCTCGACTATGGCTCCGTTGCTTACAACTGCGATCGAATCTGCCTTCTTTACAGTTGAAAGCTTGTGCGCCACAACCTGTCAGTCCACATGAAGAAATGTTAATAGTAATAACTAATAAGAAGAGATTAATCCACAGGTTCATTTGACAAAAAATAATAAAAGTAAAAAAATTGTTCATATTCTTCTTTAATTTATCGATTATTGGGACATTATGAATCTTAGTATATTCGAAGCAATGATAGTGTATCCACATTTTATAATTTATAATTAGGGAAGGTGGAATCTTCAATTTCGAGAGGTGAATTATAATTTTAAAAAATATAATAAAATGTGTAATTTTGGAAGCGAAACTAAGATTCATAATTAGGGCAGGCGAAATCATAAATTTAGGTGTGCAAATATACAATTTTAGCAAAAGAAAAAAATTGAAATTTCAAGAGCGAATCTACTAGATAAACTAGATAATATGCACAATTTTAGCAAAAAATTGAAAAAATTGAAATTTCAAGAGGTGAAATTACAATTCAAGTGCTAAACTAGGTAATATGCACAATTGTTTCATTTGATATGCATATTTAAACAAATATCTTTTAATATATTCAATGTAATTATTATGCATAATGTCATTCATATGGAAACATAATCTTGTTGACTTAAGAAAATTAATTGTATTTGGAATTCGAAAATCTGGTCCAAAATCTTCTATAATTGTTTTTTGGAAAAACATTAAATTCTAATTAATTCTCTCAAAGGGTTTCATTGTTTTGGAAGAATTATGAAGGGTTTTAAATATGCATATTTTTCATGTCCAAATTGTCCTTTTTTTAATATTATTTTTTACAAAAATTAAAAACTAAAATTAATCTTAATCATTCATTAGATAAGAATCTATGGTTATAAATCATTCTTATTTCCTATTCTTATGGGATCCACACCCTATATATATATATATATATATATATATATATATGTAACAATTAGGACAGTTAAATATGTGACATTGACAACTACTAACCTTAGTCTCATACCCTTCTGGAAGCTGTCTGATGAAGTTATGTGCATTTGCAGCCATGGCTGCTGCAATCACATGACCCATAGTAGCATCAAGTTTCCCAAGCATGATATTCTCTCTCACTGAAGTCCCAACCAAGGCATGCTCTTGACTCACCACTCCCATTCTCTCTCTCAACCATTTCAGCTGCAGTGTTTTTATATCCACACCATCTATACGTACCGCTCCCCCATTCGCGTCGTAGAACCTCTGTACTAACGCGATCGAGGTTGATTTGCCGCTCCCACTTGCTCCCACAAGAGCTACCGTCTTTCCTACTTCCATCTTGAGGTTGAAGTTGTTGAGTATGTAAGAGTCCGGGCGGGATGGGTACGCGAATCTCACGTGTTCGAATTCTACTTCTCCGTGTATCTTGTCTAGTGTTATTCCCCCTTTGTCTTCGCCGTCGATTTTGGGGACACGGTCGATCCGTTCCAAGATTCTTGATGCTGCAACTGAAGCTTCTGTGAAATATTTCACTTCAGGTAGTGCAACTCCTAGTGCACTGTAAAATGTAGCCAGATTGAAACTCAATGCCATTATCAGTATCAAAACATGATCAAGAATTTTTAAACTATTCAAAATGTAGCCAGATTGAAACTCCTAGTGCACTGTAAACATGATCAAGAATTTTTACCAAAAGAAGTCTACCTAAAGATAATAGGACTTTAATCTTGCATATATATCAATTGATTAACATACAATTATACTGATCATGCGTACAAATAACTGAGACTTGCTCAGTATAAGCAAACAAGTGAGAATATGTTCTGTGAACATATCAACTGAGACTTGCTCAGTATAATTAATACAAGAATTCCTGCTTAGTTCAAGACAGTGGACGTAGGACCCAGCGTGTCCGAACCACTTTAAAAATCGTCTGTCTTGATTTTAACTGTTGCATTGATTAACTGTTCATTCTGTATACAACTGAGTTTTAATCAAACAGCATAAAACGGCTTTTCACTAAGACGATTTTAAGGGCCTACACTTCCGCACCAACTTCTGTTGCTGAACTACTGTTCACTGACATAAGTCAGAAGGACTGTATTCAGTAGGCATTGAGTTTCCAGATCTGGCTACAACATAAGTCAGAAGGACTGTATTCAGTATACAACTTTAATCTTGCATATATATCAATTGATTAACATACAATTAGCCAAATATGCTTTCCAGATCGCTTGGGTAGAGATTCTCCTACTGAATACAGTCCTTCTGACTTATGTCAGTGAACAGTAGTTCAGCAACAGAAGTTGGTGCGGAAGTGTAGGCCCTTAAAATCGTCTTAGTGAAAAGCCGTTTTATGCTGTTTGATTAAAACTCAGTTGTATACAGAATGAACAGTTAATCAATGCAACAGTTAAAATCAAGACAGACGATTTTTAAAGTGGTTCGGACACGCTGGGTCCTACGTCCACTGTCTTGAACTAAGCAGGAATTCTTGTATTAATTATACTGAGCAAGTCTCAGTTGATATGTTCACAGAACATATTCTCACTTGTTTGCTTATACTGAGCAAGTCTCAGTTATTTGTACGCATGACAGATTCTACTTATAGTCGTATTGACTTTACAGTTCTTAACCTTTGAAGGTTAGAATTTCTCCAACTATGAAGGAGTTCTTACAATAAAATCAGTTCAAAAGATGAACTCCTTCGAGGTTCTAAGATATTGAATATTATAATGAGTACGCTTAGATAGAGAAGGGGAACTAAAGGATCTCTTGAGAGAAGAATTAAAGTGGTCTACAATTGAGCAAGTTCTTCGTTGTGTTTGGCTTTGAGTTCGCTAGAGTATGTTGGCTTGAAAGCTTGTGTTCCCGATTTTTTATCTTTCAGCATGAGGACCTTCTCTATTTATAGTCTTCGATCTGTAAATAGATCCATTGAAGGAAGTTTAGACACGTGTCGAATAAGACAAGGAAAACGGCCATATTAATTTGAATGTTGAAGTAGGGATACTGTAGAGATTTCCTCTTTTTCCATCTAGGGGCAGCTTTATGGCAGAGCAGGTAAAGTGTTGTCGGCTCCTTATTGGTCGAGATATGAGAGTAGGTGAGGCTTGTTCAAACTCCAAGGTACGATGAGTTGACTTCCTCTGAATCATCAGACCTTCAACAGATGTATCTTCTAGTGACATTCGTCTGATCAATTCAATACGCAGGCTTGAAATCCTTTGCAGATTCAGTTGGTCAATAGCTATCCAACAGACTTCCTCGATACTGAGTTCTCCGGCTGAGTGCAGAATCTTCTACTGAACGCACAACTACTGAATTCTATCCTACTGAGTTAACAAGGTGAACTCAACTAAACTATTACAATATCGAAAGTTTATCATTCAGCTAGGGATTTTGGGATCTTCAAATCTTATCATACTAAATCTCATCCCAACACTTTTCAATCTCTTCCATGAAGTTTCCTTGAGTCTTGGTAGAGTTTCCATAGCCCAAACTGTTGAAAAGGTGGCTAACATAGACGAGCAAGCAGTTAGTCGACATTCCATCTCCGACAGCACCAAAAGTTCTCAACAATATGAGGAGAATGTCTAGCCGGTCAGCATATCTGAAAATGATTGTTAATGAGTTGTTCCTCCTCTTCTTCTCCGCACTCATCTTCTAAGCTTTTGAGTTCCATCTTCATTCCTCCTATAGCCTTTCTCTCCTTCCTCCAGTTTTCTTTTCCTTTTCGGCCTGCCAGGAATCTTGATCTTCATTGGGGATAGCAGCGGTTTTTGGGTGGAACTAGGCCAGTTATTAGGCTCACTAGCAGGATTAATCACTGGGGCATAAGCTCTTTTAAATGCAGCTATTGTGTAGCATTCATGCATAAACTCTTCAGCTTTCAAACTGAAAAACAAACTGTCTAATACCACAAACGAGCTTTTCTTATGTTCCCCAATCTCCTTCCAAATTATGCTGCAAAAAAGATAAGTCTTGATCATTTATTTATTTTATAAACGCGTAGAATCGAATCATTACAATGTAAATAAATGAATCTTACCCAAAATATTTGCTCATGGCTCCATCATGCAACATACCGCTTAAAATTGACTCATTGTCGGCAATATTTCCACCATGGTGACGAGAGCTACGCACCATCTCAAAATTAGGTATCTTAAGTTTCTCGAATACAAAACAAACTTAAAAATTAGGAACAATTTAAATAATTAAGGGAGGGACAACAGATGAACATGCAACTTTGATAAGAGATGAACATGCCCCTACATGTTGTGAAGGTTTGGTGGCATCACAAATTCAAGACTCGTACATGGAGCAGATATATTATTTAATCTTACTAGTTACCACGAAATTCAAAAAATATTAAAACATCAAACTTCAGAGCAGGAAGTACAAAACCCATTCAAAAGTAACCATATCACATATTAAATTCAACCTAGAAAATAATGAACAACGCATAGTCAGCAGAAATAAGATAACTAATGAATGACTACTTGATGTCCTTATAAAGTCGAGTAAATATAATGCAAACAATGGCACCTTCTAACACATGCAAAATAAAGGAAAGGAAGTCTCTTAGTGACTAAAGTATTTTGTTGGCACCCTCATAAAGAATTTAACCAATTATTTAAATTATCGTAGCAGGGCAGTGAGGAGAGGTGCGGGAGTTATAGCCTGCGGAGGTAAGGATGTGGTTGTCTGGGATGAGAACCCGCTCAAACCTGGCTCTGATTCTGCGGTGGCGGCGGCGCGGGAAGGGGATTCGGCGGCGGCGGTTGTGCAGGAAGGGAATTCGGCGGCGGCGGTTGTGCAGGAAGGGAATTCGGCGGTGGCGGTGCAGATATTCGACGGCGGCGGCTGTGCGGGAAGGGGATTCAGAGCTGCGGTCAATTGTTGCGGAGAAAATTTGGAACGGCAGTAAAAAATAATTTTGCCTCATTTACCCTAAATTATTAACAACAATTTAGAATTATTAAGTTTGGCGAAATTGGTCCTCGAAAATTTCAATACCGAAAATACCCTTTGAATATTTTATTAATTAATTTAAATTATCGTTGACTAACCGTTGACTGACGGAAAATTTAACGGAAGAACCAATTCTGCCAAAATTTAATAGTTTGGGGACCAAAAACTTAAAAAAAAAAATTAGGGACCAATTTGACCAATGATGCAAAGTTTAGAGACTATTTATGCCAATTTGCCTAAAAACACCCAATAAGTAGTCAACGGTAGGAAGTATGAGAAATTAAAGAGCGAATCAATATTAATTTCGCATGCTTGTTAAATTCGAGATGTACTAATAAATTAACATATAGTGTCGTTTAATATCCTACATATTAACACCACATCACCTTCCTTTGAATTTATTGACTTCTAAAAATGCATTAATATTTATGGATCTAATATTAATTTATGATACTCTGAATATATATAGTTTTATGCCAAAATATGCATTAATATCAAACATTAGGATGGATCGAACTTATATATATTTTCAATGCATCCCTCGATTTAGAAAATGCATTACCAAGCAAATATACACCACTTTTATTAAAAAAAAATTATTAAGTATTTTATTTTTGAATTTACTGCGGCAAAAAATAGTATGACTTGTTCGAATATGCCCAAATTATGTAATTTAACAAACATGCCCAAATTTATCATTTTCATTCAGTTGGCCCAAATACCTACGATATTAATTAAAATATCCGAGAAGCTCAAAACGAAGAAATAAAAATGTTTTACTGAAAAAATTCAAAAGGGGCATCCATTTGTTCAACTTCTCATCCCTACCAAAGCTAGGGCACAGAAAGAGCAGACGAACAAATGGGAAAGAAGAAAGTAGGCACCAAGCAATTCCGAACCAGAGAGCGCGAATATGCCGCCAAAAGAAAGAAGTCTTCAATGCTATGCAGAGAGGTAAGATTATCAAGTTTTTACCCTTTCATGTTAGATGAAGTTATGTAACCTGTTTTGTCATATTATTAAGTATAAAGTTACTCCTTGTCTCGTAGATGAAGATTGTAAGATGTCCGGAATTTTTCAAAATCTATATTCTCAAACTCGCCGAAAAACAAATGGTAAGCTTCAAAGCAGCATCCTATATCTAACAATTCGAAACAGCACGGACTGTATACTTTTTTAAAAGCATTCCAATACCATATGATATAACATTAGATTCAATAACACTCATACATTTAGATCTCATGCAAGGCACACATATCCTAAGAAGACCGACATGCAGGTGCTAGTTCTTCATCAACACGATTGTTCTTCCGCTTGCTGACTGCAGACCACGTGAGAAAGCAACGCTGTCCAGTCAGTAGTTGTGTCCACCTTCGTATCTCATTATACAATTAGCCTTTATTTTATGTACTATTGCAGAATATCGACATAGAATTTATGAAAGCGAATGGTCTCGGTTCACAATCCATAGTGATCATAACAGACACTAAGGGTAAACACATGCACATCCAAGTGAAGCCAAAGCTCACAAACTCAAGGGCGGAGATGGAAATGGGAGGAAAACCCAAGACTACTGAAGTGTTCTACCTAAATGTTAATATTCCATCATGCAGTCATCTAAACATGCTTTTGCGTCTCTACGTTGTTAGTCAAGACATTAACTATTTTGTTGTATATTGTTTCTAGTTTCATGAGCAATCGAAAAAGGTTTACTATTTCTCTCAAATTGTATACGTAATTAAAACCCTGTTACTAATAACAACATTCTCTACTTTCCAGCTCCTCATGCTTAAAATAGACATATTTATATACATCCCGAATGATCATTACTCAGCGTATCGACAAATATTAATATTCGGATAATTGCATCCACTAATGTATCAACTACAGTTTTTTTAAACTAAAATCTAGCCATCAATTAATAATAACAATCTACATCCACACATAAACACATTCATCATTTTATAAAACTACATTCGCATCTCCACCAAAACTGGAATAGGAAAATTCAACTCAATTTTTTTCCTCAACGAACATTTTTATTAAAGAACTGGTAAAAGAATAACAAATCCAAACACATAAAGTAATATAAGTGAAATTTTCAAATTAAAGACACTTTTCTTGCAAACATATATACAATATCATTGTTAAACAATATAACAAACCTCCTACTCGTCAAATAACTAGCAAAGAAGTTCAAGACGAGCAGGATTACAAAGCGAAATTACACTGACATAAATTCCGAAAAGATTTTAACCTGTGTAAATGAAAAGGCGTGTCCCTTAAAACTCAAATGAATTGACATATATTAGGCAAATTATTACATCAAATTGAATTCAAAAATCACCATTATCACAGCAGAACCTGCAAAATCGCAGAAATACCATTAGGTGGAAAAGTACACAGAAGAAAGAAAAGTAGTTCTAAAGAAAAATGACATCATACTAATCAATATTTCTAGATACATGAAATCAATTAACCAAGTATTAACTCATATTGAAATGACCATTCCTCATGAGTGAGGTATTAGCAAATGACCGGTTCGATTTTCTTCCAAAGCAACACTTCTCAAATACCAGGACCACCTATAAAATCCCCTATCAAATGAGTAACAACACTCACCCCAATTCTTCAATCCACCCCAATTTGAAAAAGAGTAGGAGCCTAAAAAATAATAAGAAAAAAAAAAAAAAAAAAAAGCCCAAAAACTGAATAGCATTTATGTCTGAATCCCAGAATTCATTCGAGTTCAGTCAATACGACTTTCAAATTGCAGGTAAAGGAGAAGGCAAGAGCCTACGAACAACTCTGCAGGAATTCTTCAACCACTCGAAGAAACAATGGTCAACCACAACAAACAATTGCCCACGTTGCATTCAACTGTACTAATCGATTGGCGGGAGATGCATTTAGCCGCAAGTGGTTACACTACGTGACAAGGTATGAAACTAAAAAACTCAGTTTCTCATACCTAAAAATGGTATAAATAGAGACGGAGGATGTCCATACCAGCTGAACGAAGACATCTACAAATGCAGCACAACAAATGTGATGAATCTATTTGGCTGCCAGCTGAGGAAAAGATGAATTAACCTCACTTGGGTGTTCATGGATGCAGATATTATCGAGAACATAGTACAAGTCAGCCCACATCTTACAAATATCAAAATAAAAATGTGCAAGGGATTCGTCAATGCTAGGATAACATCTAAACGCAGCAATCAACCAGCTTCTATCTAGACAGAGATCTCCCACAAACTATATGCATGACAACTCCAAATTTGGAAGTTTTTACTGTAGGGATATGAGTCAGTGGTCAAGTAGACCATTGCTAGGGGTACATAGAACTTGACTTAGTAGATGTACTTGTATTATGAGTCAGTAATTTATGTGAATTATAGGGACGCTATATTGTATAGTTTTGGGGATATTGTGGGGATACTGAACTGTATTATTATGGAAATTAAAGATCCCAAAACCGATGCCCTGACCCCTGTGTGTGTTGAACCGTTATGATGTAATATGCTAGACTTGGTTTGATTGTTATAGATTATTTTGTCTAAGTCCTGTAAGGGGTATATTGTTGGATTGAACTTCAGTAGAGAAGTTAAAGTTTCAGAACCCCAAGTCATCGGTTCTGTAGAACTCAGTAGTCTTCAGAGTCAGTAGCTGACGACACTCAGCAGAAGATTCTCTTCAGTAGACTCAGGAAGAAGACCCGGTACGATCACCCTTGATCTACTGATTGAGTGAAGAGCTCAGTTGATTATCTTCGAGTTCGTAGCTGACAACATTCAGTAGAAGATCCTCTTCAGCCGACTCAGAAGAAGACTCAGTACGATCAGCTTTGATCTCCGATGAAGCCGCAACCCGCCTGGGTGCACCGTACAAGGAAAATCGTCTGCCTGACCTTTATCAGTCGAATGTCAGCAGAGAACATCTATTTTCTGAGGTTTAGAAAGTCAACTCAGGTAGAAGACTGGTGTCTGACAAGTCTCACCTACCGCCGCATACATCGACCAATGAGAAGCAAGCAAAGCTTACCTGCTCTGACACAAAAGTTGCTCTCATGTACAGAATATCAACCACTCTGCGACAATATTTCGAAAATATATGGCCGTCTTCCTTGGAGTTTTGTGACACATGGCATCGTTCTCTCCAACGGATCTATGCCTGGGTCACAACTATAAATAGAGAAGGGTTTTCAAGCATCAAGAAAACAACAAGGGAACACAAGCTTTCAAGCAAACAATCTCCAGCGAACTCAAAGCCAAACACATAAAAGAACTTGCTCTTTGAAGATCATTTTTGTTTAGTTCTTCTCTCTAGATAATCTCTAGTTCCCCTTCTCTATCTAAGCATTCATTGTAATATCTTAAGCTTAGAACCTTCGAAGGAGTTCACTCATAATGAAACGTTCTTACTGTAAGAACTCCTTTCTTGTTGGAGAAAATATTTCAAACTTCGGTTGGACAGAACCTTCTAAGGACTATAACTTAGAAGGTCCTGTCCAGTGCACAAAAACCTTGCTGAGGCTTGCTCAGATAAACCAACAAGACCTCCTGTTCAGCAGGATTGTGGACGTAGGATCTTGCGTATCCGAACCACGTTAAAAATTGCTTGTGTCATTTAATGTTTTATTGCATCTGTGTTTAAAGTGTTTACAAAGTCATACTTTCAATAAAACAGACTTGAAAAGTGCACCAGCAGAAACTGTTTTGGTTTGCATAAAACGTTTTCAAAGAGACGAAGTGAAACTGGGCCCCACACTTATCCACGTCTGTTTCCTCCTACTTCCTTCTCCCTTTTTGGCATCATCAAGCTGACTTGCCAAGGCAGTAACCTTTTCAGTAGGGCCAGAGATCGAGAGGCTGATAGTGTCCATTTTGGCCTCAACATCCGAAACGGCATCAGTGTACTCACTCCAGTGTTTCTCATGCTCCGACTGAGCTAATTTGAGTACTTCAGATTTTGTAGCTTACAGTCGTTGAAGGTATGTTTCAACCATCTCAGTGGTTTCCTTCTTGATAGCTTGGTCAACATTGTGCTATTCCACGAGTGCTTTAGAGACACTCTCAGTGGTTAGCTTATTGCGTTCTACGACGGCCTTGAGGACTTGATCCAATGCAGTGGTCGTTCTATCAGAAAATGTATCGGCCTGAGTCTACATGTTTTGTTGAAATTAAGTGTTCGGATCAATCCTCTGAGCTTCAAGTGCGTGGCGGAGGATCTCATCAGTATCAGAGGTTGTAAGAGTACTGATCCCACGCACTTCAGCAATCAGGTCACCCAGCTTCTAGGTTTGAGCCTCAATAAATTAGCTCCATTTTGAGTTTACGTATTTGGCAAGAAGACAATTTTTGCGACCCTGACGCTTTAGGCAGTTATTTATTGACGCCATGGATAGGTCTTTGATCTCAGCAGCCTGATAGCTAGATTATTTTGGCTACGTCTGAGACGTAGACGGTGCTGAGAGGATGACACCTGATGAAGGCGGTGGAGGTGGTGAGTCATCATCTCTGGGAGATTTTCCTCTGCAGATCCTCCCTGGTCTGCATCTTTGGGTAACTCGTTAGAACTGAAGCCGGAACTGAGGTGGAGACTTCAACCCGAGGTAAGTCAACAGGTATGTCCGACTAAGTCTCCTCTGAGTGTATCCTTTTGACTTTATCAGTCAGAGTCACGTACTCTTTACCGTACTCTGAATCTTGAATAGATACATGCTTAGGAATAGTAATAGAAGGCTCGGGTTTCTTCTGCAATTTCCTTTTCTTCTGCTGAGTCAGGCGAGGGTCCTGAGTGGACGGAGTTGGACACTTGATGTTCTTCTTGTCATACAAGTACGCGTCAGCGAATGCCATTCTTCCTTGGCAGTAATCCTCGATCAGGATTGAAATTTTGCTGCCATAGAGTAGTTTTCCTTTTGGAATCAGTTGTAGTGAGGTCCTGTCCTCATTCGGCACAAACTTCTGGAACTGAGCCTTGAATTCCGTCAAGAAGAACTCAGTCCAGTAGTGGAAGTTGCTACTGATGCTGAGTGTTGTTTCTTTGAAAACCACGATATTAGCTTACTGCCTAGGAACTGACATGTTCATGAAGTTGATTTCCTGTCAATTCGACATCCTGAATAATCAGCATCAGTGTAACTAGTTAGTTCAAGATTATTATAAGCAGGATATCATGACCCAACACCAGGTGTTCCTTTCAGATATCGGAGAATCTTCTTCGCTGAGTCTACATGACTTCGCTTGGGATTCGCCTGAAATCTCGCGCATACACCTACAACATAGGTTATGTAAGGTCTACTAGAAGTTAGTGTTGGTCCGGAGACGATAGTCAGTTGTAGAGGGGGGGGGTGAATACACCTGATCACATTTCTTCTTCTCAAACTGAAGGACAGCTGAGCTGTTTAGTGCAACTGATGAACAGTGCCAAATAGTAACCTTCGATCACAGGGTCAGAGTGGGTCAACTACTGAGCTCTCCTACTGACTTTTGTCAGTCGTTCGAAACTCAGTCAGAGACGTTGTGCTGATAAATGTGGGGCCCGGAGATTCGTCTTAATTTTGAAAAATGCTTTTCACAAATTAAGTTCTTTTGGCTGTGCGCTTTAGAAACACGTTTTATGCAAACATATGATTTTGAACAGTTATGATATGCAATAAAATAGTAAAGAACACAAGCGATTTAACGTGGTTCGGATACGCAAGATCCTACGTCCACGGTCCTGATAATGGCAGGATAACTTGTTGATTAAACTGAGCAAGCCTCAGCAGGTATCTGTGCACTGGACAGATCCTTCTAAGTTATAGTCCTTAGCGACTTTACAATTCAAACCGAAGTTCGAAAGAGATGGAATAATCTCCAACTAAGAAGGAGTTCTTACAATAAGAACAATTCACTAAAAGTGAACTCCTTCGAAATCTAAGCTATAAATCTGGCAATGAGCTTAGTCTAGAGAAGAAAGGGATCTAAATACTCTAGAGAGAAGAACTACAAATATTCTATGAAAGCAAGTTCTTCGCTGTATAATCTGTTGAGTTCGCTAGAGTGTTCTTGAGCTTGAGCTTTTTCCCTTTTTGATCCCATGCGTGTAGCTTCGAATTTCTTCTCTATTTATAGTGGTGAGCAGGCATATGTCCATTGGAGAAGACGATGCCACGTGTCACAAGTTTCCAAAGAAAATGGCCATAATTTCGAATTTGTTGCAGCAGATCAGTTAATTACTGTACATGAGAGCAGCTTTACTGTATAGAGCAGATATAGTGCTGTCGGCTTCTCATTGGTCGAGGTTTGTGGTTGGTGAGAATGTGTCAGAGTCAAAGTTGACTATTCAAACAACCTCGTAAGATCTTCTGCTGAACTTCGAAAAGACTTGTGCGACTGGGTCGTTTTCTATCGGACATAGTAGACTAGATAAGTCTCTGTCTTCTTCGACTGAGTCGGCTGACAAGGAATACATCTACTGAGTAGGTCAGCTGGCGACTGCGAAGGTACTGAGCTTTGCATATGTTCTTCGCCGATGGCTTATCGGCGATGGGCCGTCTCCTACTTAGGTGAAGATCACTTTGGTCGAAGAACGCAAGCTCTTACAAAGATGACGTGGGGTTCTGGAAAGTAACTTCGTCGGAAGATCAGTCCAACAGCTTTACCCCGTACGTGACTTAGACAAAAGATAATCAAAATAAACAAGTCTAACCTATACATCATCTAATCCTATAGACACACAAAGACGACCGATATCACTGGGTTTTGGGATCTTCAATTCCATAGTACTACTATGATTTCCCCCAATATTCTTTTAACCACTAGACAGCTGAGTACCATCTACTGACTCATAACCCAACAATTTCCCCCTAATTGATGATGCCAAAACCTCTATTTCTAACCATCTAGCCTCTATTCTAAAATAAGGAACGGATAGCTAATCTACTGAAAATAATTTCTCCCTGATTCATCAGAAGACAATCAAGATGATCAATAAAACATGAAGTCAGTAGGCGAGATATAGGCAAAAACAGAGAAACGGTTATGTGAGTGTGTGTCAGATAACTTAGTGATCAGTTGTGAGAAAACACAAACAAAAGCCATGAGACAATGAGTAATTGTCTGGCAAGCAATAGGAACCAATATATATATAGATAGAGAGTACATGGGCCCTATTACTATTACAACAAATATGAGATAAGAGATCAAGTCTGACTTCTGAAATTCTTCGTGCGTTTCTTAAAGTCAGCAGACTTGTTAGCTGGAAGGTCCAGGTAGTAAAACTTGTAGACTCTTGAGCGTAGAACCTGGATTTCCTCATAATCATCTGGATCGTTCATATTCAGACATAGATGAACAACAACTTCTTCTACTTCTCTCTCAATCTCTTTTGTGCACAGCACGCCGCGAGTAGTCCTAGGAGGAGGGATTCGCCTGAAGGCTGGAGCTCTTAAGGGTATTTTCTCTCTCTCTATGATTTGAAGGATCTGATTCCTGAACTCTATATCGAATCGACTGATAAGTTCATCAAAGTGTTGATCTACTGGTCTGTCAGTCTCATAGATACCCCACACATAGTATCCCTTAATAAAGTCTTCTTTCAGTTCCTCCCACTGCTCATTGAACTCAGCTGGCACCCATTTATCCACATGAGGTGTAGGCTCCTTCTTGATATAAGGTGCCCTTCTGAACTTGGATCCTCGTGGAATCTGCTTCCTTGGATCAGCTGTTGGCTTTGCAGATAGGCTAATCATTTTAGCCATGTCAGCTATCCTCTTTTTCTCTCTGAGAGCCGCTGCCCTTGTATCTCCTCTCCTGAGATTTAGTCCCTGCAGCGTGGCTTCCCAAGTAGCTCTGTCCTGTGCCTCCTGCTCAAGTGTGAGATTAGTCGGATAATAACTCTGTGCAGTTGGCTGGACCTCAGACACTAAGGCCTTGGCTAGCTCCTCCTGAGCTTTCTTCTCATCCTCAGCCTTCTTGGCCTTAGGCTTTCCAACACCTTTCTTTGGCTTCTTGCCTTTCTTAGCCTCTTCCAGCTGATGCTCATGATCAAGCTTATCCTGAAGCTGTTGTGCAATCTGAAGATCATACGCTTCTTGCTCCGCTTTTGATTTGAACTTGCGATCCGGGGAAGATGGAGAAATGGGTTCAGTGGCAATCTCCTTCCCCGATCTCGGCGGTGGCAATACCTGAGGCTCTTCTCCTTCTTCTTGATCCAAGAATTTTGCAATTTTGTCTATGTGCTGGGCAGATGAGATGGGAACTGCCTCAGTCACTGTCTGCCTCAGAGGGGTGTATTCCAGCAGGAGTACAGCTGAACTGGGTCCAGTCTGAGCGGCTGACCCTTCTCATTGAGCTGTGCTGGCCCTTTCCCCCTTACTTCCTTCCTCCACCAATTCGACCACAACCGGTTCCGCCTCAGTTTCTTCCTTTACTTCTTCTTCCCCCTTTTTGGCATCATCTGCCTTAGAGAGGTGAGAGCGGATGGCTTTGATTTCTCGTTCGACATGGTAGACTGATTCTTTAATGAGAGTTGCATTGGATTCGAAGTCTTTGACGAGGTCGCAGTACATTTCCCAATCTTTTCCTTGATCAGCTCTGAATTGTTTAAGCTGCGCGGCTGACTCCTGACGGAGTTTCAGCAAAGCCTGATTGTGGGAATCTGTCATCTATTTCTGAATGGCCTTAAGGGCCTCCGCCTGTTGTTTTATAGCAGCTTGTAGGCTGGAGGTGGCCAATTTATTCCTTTCTTCCTTTTCGGCCTTGATTGAAGCAAGAGCCTGAGCCAGCTGCTCATAGAAAATCTTCTGCTGAGTCTGAAGGAGCTGCTGACTCTGTGTTTCCAAATCTACCTTCTGAGCTGCTAAGGCAGTCTCAATTATCTCCTGAATATTCAGCTGAGGAGTAGGAGCTTCTGAGGCTTTCTTCACGCCTTCAGCTAGTCGGGATACACTGGCCGTTTGGGCCTTAGTATACTGGGCCTATTTTGTATGAACATCTTTGGCTAAGAGACGATTTTTGTTCCCTTGCCGTCTTATGGCCTTGTTCACCGACTTAGAGGTGACGGAACCGATTGGTTGTATCTGATACGAGCTTGTTCCGATCCTCTGCTCAAAAATCGCGAGTAGTTGCTCTCGACTGCACTTCGAGGCACCCGGGGCATCACCTGATGTGGACGGAGGTGGTGATTTACCCTTCTCGCGTGGAGTGGGACCCTCAGCAGAGCCTCCCAACTCTGCATCCTTGGGTGATGCCTATTCCATCTCCTCATCCTTATCTCAATTATTCTCATTATTAGGAGGAGATGGTGGCGAATGACTGTCGCCGGGCACTGAGGTGCGCAAGCTCAGCAGATAGAGCATTGCCGCCCTCAAATCTTCGAATGTTGCTAGATCAGCTGGTTCCCCGAACCCAATTGCTGACTGCAACTCTTGCTCTTCAGCAAGTAATGAAAGAGCTGTCTGAGTCCTTATGATCTCTTCAAGTATCTCTTCAAGTATGATCTCGTCTATAGCCATCATCAGCTGAATACGTGGCTTAGACAGCTGATCATAAGATCCTGCGGAGCTCGTCAGAATATGTGACACAATGTAGGCGAGCCCCCTGTACTGAGGTAGCAGCAGGTTCTTTGGTAGAGCAGTTTTGAAACTGATGTCCTGCCTCCCACAGAACTTCTGAACATACGTGTTCATCTCCTTCTCCTTGTAGCCAATAGGAGAAATACTACTGTCTGGGAGATCAAACGCCAGTCCCAATGCATCTCGGATGTTGAAGACGCGCTGACTCACATCCCACGAGTTTGGGATAACCTCCTGCATATACGAGAAGGAAGATTCTTCTCCTCCGGACGCGAGAGTCCTCCAGTTGAGGTATACTTTCGCAACTTGCCTCGGCAGATAAGCCCTAAGCTGCTTGGATACGAGCCATTGAAGTCCAGATTGTTCAAGCGCCTCGAAGAAAGGCTCAAGGTATGGAAGATCCACTTGACGAAGCGCCATGGTGGGTTCGAACTAAATCTGTGAGAGTATGATCTCGTTCATATCAGAGGGGTCATGAACATTCGCCATTAAAATCTGCAAAATAACTTGTTAGCACTTGAAAATAGAATGAGTCAGTAGAGTTTTGAGCAGAATTTAATACATTACCAAGTAGTTTAGAGCTTGTGAATGCTAGAAATCAGATTAGTTGAGAGATTTTGAGGAAAAACTAATTTGCAGAAAGAGCTCTAAAGTGGAAATGGTGGAAAAATGAGTCGAGTAGAGAAGTTGAAAGGTATTATAATATCAAGCTTAATAACCGTTTAGATCGAACGGTCAGGATTTAATCTTTCAATGTTATCTGCGGCTGAGATTATTTGTTATAAACTGAATGATTACAAAGCCGCCTCTACTATAGACCCTATGTAGGATGATGCATAATAAGGGTAAGTGAGAAGACATGCATTAAATGCGCTGCAGGCAGCATTAATTACCGAATCAATTTGAATGAGAACGGTATCTACTGACCATTCCTTAAAGAAATTGATGGCGGGAAATAAATGCTTCTTAACTACTGAATGCGAGCGACTGATATAATAAATGCAAGCATGTCAACATAAAATGTTAAGTATTCAATACTACGCAGACCTCTTCAGCTGAACTTTTACGATCAGCTGGTTACCGTTAAGACTTAGGAGGATGGTTGACGTACTGAAGACCACGTTCCCCCTTGCTGTGTTCAGTATGATTCTCCCAACTGAATCACTGTACTGATCATCTGACCTGTCATACTGGTTCCTTCTGTCTGATACCAATTGTTGCCAATTGCAGTTATCAGTAGTTGTCTTCTACTGACGTGACTCAGTAGGATCTAGTAGACCTAGCTCAACTGATAGTTCTCTGAATCTGTTCTCAGCTAGTGGTTTGGTCAGTATGTCTGCCCTTTGCTTGTCAGTATGGACTTTCTCCATTCTGATATCCTTCTTCTCGACATGGTCTCTGATGAAGTGGTGTCGGATATCCACGTGTTTGCATCTCGTATGTAGAACTGAATTCTGAGTTATTGCAATAGCACTTGTGGAGTCACAGTAGATGGACACTTCATTCTGAATGATACCATAATCTCTCAGTTGTTGTCAAAGCCAAAGGATCTGGTCACAACAACTTCCAGCAGCCATATACTCAGCTTCAGTAGTGGACGTTGCTACTGAGTGCTATTTCTTTGAAAACCATGATATCAGCTTGCTGCCTAGGAACTGACACGTTCCGGAAGTCGACTTTCGATCTATCCTGCATCCTGCATAATCAGCATCAGAATAACCTGTCAGTATAAGATTATCATCAGCAGGATACCACAACCCAGCGTCAGGTGTTCCTCTTAGATATCGAAGAATCTTCTTTGCTGAGTCTAGATGACTTCGCTTGGGATCCGCTTGAAATCTTGCACATACACCTACAACATAAGTTATGTCAGGTATGCTAGCTGTTAAATATAATAAAGAACCAATAATAGTTCTATAATCAGTAGAGTTAACAGAAGCTCCCTCTTTGTCTAGATAGATTTTAAAATTTGTGTTCATGGGGATCTTGACTAGCTTGCTCGAATCGCAGCCGAATCTTTTGAGAAGATCTCGAGTGTATTTAGCTTGATTGATGAAGATTCCTTCAGATGATTGCTTCACTTGAAATCCAAGGAAATAATTCATCTCTCCCATCATGGACATCTCGAACTTCTCCTTCATCATCTTCTCGAACTGCTGGCATATGGTCTCGTTTCTCCAGCCGAAAATGATGTCGTCCACGTAGATTTGCACCAGTATGATGTCATCTCCTGACTTTATGCTGAACAGGGTGCGATCTACTGTCCCCTTCTGAAAACCTTTCTGAAGTAGAAAGTCTGATAGGGTATCGTACCAAGCCCTGGGTGCTTGTTTTAACCCATACGAGCTTTCCGAAGTTTGTACACCTGATGTCCCTGCTGAAAACCGGGCGGTTGTTCCACGTAGACTTCTTCCTTCAGTACGCCGTTCAGAAAAGCTGACTTTACATCCATCTGATATACTTTGAATCCTTGATGCGTTGCGTAGGCTAGGAAAAGACGAATGGCTTCCAATCTTGCGACTAGAGCGAAAGTTTCATCAAAGTCGATTCCTTCTGCATGACTGTATCCCTTGGCAACTAGTCGAGCTTTGTTTTTGACGATGACGTTGTTTTCATCACGCTTGTTTTTGAAGACCCACTTAGTACCGATCACATGCTGATGTCTAGGTCTTTCAACAAGCTCCCAAACTTCGTTTCTGACAAACTGGTTCAGTTCTTCTTGCATGGCGATGATCCAGTCAGCATCGTTAAGTGTGTCCTCTATTGACTGAGGTTCTTCTGTAGACAAGAAACAAGAATAAAGTGAGCTTTCTCCTTGATTTAATATCGATCTTGTTCTTATCGTTGCTGATGGATCTCCTATTATGAGATCTGAAGAATGAGCGTCAAGCCATGAACGTGTGAGTCTGGCTTCTTCTTCTGATACTACTTCTGCAGAATCAGTAGGAGTGTTAGGTATTTCAGTAGTACTGTTCTGAGATTGCAGCAGTTCAGTAAGAAGGTTAGGATCTACTGAGTTTCCAGGTTCAGGGGCATTTAGCTTAGGAACATTAATCGTTCCCCCTGAGTTTATATTCTCAGTAGAGGTCTCAGTTACCACTGGGGCTTCCTCATCGACCTTTGTTACCTGTTGTTGATTCTGTTCAGTAGAATCAACCAGGTCAGCTACATCGCCTGTTGGTTGAGTCTGAGTTTCTTCATCATCTGACTCATCATCCCAACAATGCTAAATCTTTCCAGTTTTATCAGTCAGTCCGAGATCCTGTAACTTGCTGCTGACATCATCAGTATTTGTCTCTGTAGTTTTCCTGTTCTCAGTAACAAACTCATCAAAAACTACATGAGGGCTTTCCTGCATGCAAAGAGTCCGATAGTTAAAGACTCTGAAGGCTTTACTGACTCGGGAATATCCTAAGAATACCCCTTGATCATATTTGCTATCAAAGACCTTCAACCGATCTTTCCCGTTATTGTGGATAAAGCACGGACAACCAAAAATATGAAAATGAGAAATAGAAGGAATTCTCCCTTTCCACAATTCGTATGGTGTCTTCATGTGTTGCTGTGTAAGTAGTGAGCGGTTCTGAGTGTAGCAGGCTGTGTCAGTAGCATCGGCCCAGAACTTAGAGGGTAGCCCAGAGTCTGCTAGGAGCGTCCTTGCTGCTTCTTTGAGTGTTCTGTTTTTGCGTTCAGCAAGTCCGTTCTGTTGAGGAGTACGAGCAACTGATGTCTCGTGCTGAATTCCCTCTTTCTCGCAGTACTCTTTAACTACTGAGTCGAGAAATTCTGTTCCTCTGTCTGAGCGAATTCTTTGTATCTTGATGTCCTTTTCCACACTGAGCTTTTTCAGTAGTTTAGGTAACTCAGTCATGACATCAGATTTGTTGGCGATGAAGATTACCTATGTATATCTCGAGTAGTCGTCTATAACGACAAGGGCATACTTCTTGCCTCGAATAGTCACTGGAGAAACTGGCCCGAATAAATCCATGTGCAGCAGCTGAAGGATTCCATCGATGGAAGGTGAAGGAATAGGTGGATTGCTTTTCTTTGTGCCGCTTTCCCTTCAAGCATGCTTCACAATTTCTGTCTTTGATGAACGATTCGTTGGGCAGTCCTCTGACTTTAGAGTTCTTGGCGAGCTTGTTCATAGTCTTGAAGTTCAGGTGGCTGAGTCTCTTATGCTATAGCCATCCTGACTTGTCACTGGATTTCGTCTGTGCGAGCAAGCAAGCCTCAGGTTCCGCGGTATTCCGGGTTAGCAACGTATATGTTTTTCTTCCGCGAACCTGATAACACTGTTTTCCCTGTAGATTTATCAACAGTATCACATAAACCAGCGTCAAAGATTACTCTGTTAAGATTATCACAGAATTGACTGACAGAAAGAAGATTATGTTGAAGTCCTTCAACATATGTTACTCTTGGAACTGAAGCAGTCCCATTATTCAGCGTTCCATATCCCCTTGTGTAGCCTTTAGAGTTGTCACCAAACTCAATTCTGGGACCATCTTCTTGTATATAGTTGGTCAGCAGGCTCTTCTGGTACGTCATGTGTCTTGAGCAGCCGCTGTCCACTATCTATGGGTCCTTATGCACCTGCAAAACAGAAGCATTTTTAGGTACCCTTTGGTTCAGTTAGGTCCTTACATGTTAGTGGGTGATTTCAGAACCCAAATCTGCCTCGGAACCTTAGAAGTCTGAGACTTCTTCTTCTGAACCTTGTCAGTTTTCTTCTTCACAGGACTCGGAGATACTGACTTTCTGCTGATGATTTTGGGTTCATGAGCTTTCTTCTTCTGAGTTTTTGCGCTTCTCCTGACCCTGGGCTCATAATAGTATGAGCCGTACTGAGCCGGGTGCTCGTACAGTGGCTCATGGTACTGTTCTGCCCATCTGACCTTCTTGGTTCCCCCTGAATTTGATCGCGGTTTCCTGGGGCTGGAACCTTTGGTCAGCTTCTTGTTGTCAGCCTGAGGTGTGGTGTCAGCAGCTTGCACCTTTCCTCTGACAAACCTATCAGCCAGCGCTTCTGAGCTTTTCGAGGTAGAAGCTTTGTGGGTATAGCCAAGTCCTTCTTTCATGACAGTTGGTTGTTGTGCTCTGAGCATACTTTCTAGCTTCTCCTTAGCTCCAAGGTACTGTTCAGTTATCAGTCCTCGCCAGACCTCGTCACTCCTCCTGAGTGTGTCATAATCTTTCTGTACGTCTGAGAGCTTCGATCGAGCCGGGCTATTTCAGTCTCTTTCTCAGAATTGTCCTTAGTCAGAACTGAGATCTGAGTCTCTTGAAGCTGAGACTTAGTCATAAGAGATTCGATCTCTTCCTTGAGTCTCGCAACTAGATTCTCTGACTCAGTAGAGACCTAACAATCAGAAGAAAGTCTCTGATTTTCAGCCTTTACCATCTCCAGTTCCTAGATCGTTCTGCTGAACTCTCTGCTCAGCTGAATCTGTTCCTCTAGCAGATCGTTGTATGCTTGTACCACATCCAGAGGATCATCTGTGACCGAGCACGTGTCGTGTATGCTGTGTGAAGAAGAGGTTATACTAAGTTTGGAGTTTACCTCAGTCTCTTCTCCGGCCATCAGACAGTATTCAGCTGTTCCTTCAGGGACCGTTTCTCCGATCTCAACTGCTACAAATGCAGCTTCGTCCTCAGAGGAATACATAAATGTATCCTCCTCAAGTGAGTTGTCGAATATCTCTCCGGCGATGTAGGCCTGCCTTCTTTGGGCAAAATTTTCTCTTCTGGCCTGCCGTTCTGCTCGTTGAGCAGCTGAGAGTTCGGGACAGTCGTACTGATAGTGTCCCTCCTTCTTACAGTTATAACAGGTGGATGTTCTGCTGCTTTTTCTAGCTGAAGCTTTGGATGGACTCGCAGCAGGCTTTGTGTTCCTGCATTCAGTAGAAGGATTAGATTCTTCCCTTTTCTGATAATCTTTCTTACCTGAGGGAGAAACTCTGTTGTATTTCCTCAGCTTTCTGACTCTCTCCTTTTCTCTCTGATATTTGAGAGCCATCACAGCCAGCTGGTCAGTGCCTGAAGTTTCACAAGATTTGGCTTCGATAGTGGCAACTGCCGTGCTTGAGGAAATCGGTTTGGATCCAGTTTTGCTGACAGTTGCTTTAAAAGCATGATCGATCTGTGTGTCAGTTGGAGCACTGGAACACTTTTGGGGTAGACTATGCTCAAATTCCTCCGTTTTTAGTTTTGAAAATATAACATCAGGAGTTAGAGCATTTAGATCAGAGCGACGTAAATAAGTAACAAATGGAAGCCACTTCTGTCGAGGTAGCGCTCTCAAGATCTTTGTGTTCATCTCTTTGTTGGTGAACACCTTCCCCAGGCCATTGATGACATTGACTTGGTTTGTAAATATGACACTGAGCTCATCAATGGTCTCACTGGGCTCCATTGCAAAGGCTTCGAACTTCTGAAGCTCTAATTTGAGCTTGTTTTCTTTGATCTGCGGGGTTCCTTGGCTCAGTACAGCCAAATCATCCCATAGCTCTTTTGCCGTTTTGCAGTCCTGATCTGCGAGATGAGAGTCACTGAGCGTTGTCAGTATAGCATTTCGCGCAACTCGGTCAAGGTTGTGCAGCTTTTTCTCTTCAGGCGTGAAAGCTGATTTGTCTTTGGGAACCTTAGCACCAATTTGTGCTCCTACACCTCCCGCAGTAGCGAACTGAACGCTTTCAATCATGGGAATGATGGGTCCTTTCTCCAGGACATCCGTCATGCTGTCGTGCAGCGATGTGAGGTGTGCC
This sequence comes from Lavandula angustifolia, assembly GCA_028984105.1. Lineage (NCBI taxonomy): Eukaryota > Viridiplantae > Streptophyta > Magnoliopsida > Lamiales > Lamiaceae > Lavandula > Lavandula angustifolia. Next base: position 12,585,875 of record CM054805.1, read on the forward strand.
TCCATTCTCACGCGCCATACCGTGAAGTTCTCTATTGAGAACATCGGCACCATCCTGATACCTGACATGTCAGACATTACGCGAACGGGTATAAGGATGAAAGAAGAGATGCTTGTGCAGTGAAAAGGTTTTCAAGGATCTGTTCGAGAGAACCAGTAGTACAGAACCGGCGATCAGAAGAACACCGATGCTCTGATACCAATTATTGGTCCGGAGACGATAGTCAGGTGTAGAGGGGGGGTGAATACAACTGATCACAGTTTCTTCTTCTCAAACTGAAGGACAACTGAGCTGTTTAGTGCAACTGATGAACAGTGCCAAATAGTAACCTTCGATCACAGGGTCAGAGTGGGTCAACTACTGAGCTCTCCTACTGACTTTTGTCAGTCGTTCGAAACTCAGTCGGAGACGTTGTGCGGATAAGTATGGGGCCTGGAGATTCGTCTCAGTTTTGAAAAATGCTTTTCACAAATCAAGTTCTTTTGGCCGTGCGCTTTAGAAACACGTTTTATGCAAACATATGATTTTGAACAGTTATGATATGCAATAAAACATATGATTTAACGTGGTTCGGATACGCAAGATCCTACGTCCACGATCCAGACAATGGCAGGATAACTTGTTGATTAAACTGAGCAAGCCTCAGCAGGTATCTGTGCACTGGACAGATCTTTCTAAGTTATAGTCCTTAGCGACTTTACAATTCAAACCGAAGTTCGAAAGGGATGGAATAATCTCCAACTAAGAAGGAGTTTTTACAATAAGAACAATTCACTAAAAGTGAACTCCTTCGAAATCTAAGCTATAAATCTGGCAATGAGCTTAGTCTAGAGAAGAAAGGGATCTAAATACTCTAGAGAGAAGAACTACAAATATTCTATGAAAGCAAGTTCTTCGCTGTATAATCTGTTGAGTTCGCTAGAGTGTTCTTGAGCTTGAGCTTTTTCCCTTTTTAATCTCGTGCGTGTAGCTTCGAATTTTTTCTCTATTTATAGTTGTGAGCAGGCATATGTCCGTTGGAGAAGACGATGCCACGTGTCACAAGCTTCCAAAGAAAACGACCATAATTTTGAATTTGTTGCAGCAGAGCAGTTAATTACTGTACATGAGAGCAGCTTTACTGTATAGAGCAGATATGGTGCTGTCGGCTTCTCATTGGTCGAGGTTTGTGGTTGGTGAGAATGTGTCAGAGTCAAAGTTGACTATTCAAACAACCTCATAAGATCTTCTGCTGAACTTCGAAAAGACTTGTGCGGCTGGGTCATTTTCTGTCGGACACAGTAGACTAGATAAGTCTCTATCTTCTTCGACTGAGTCGGCTGACAAGGAATACATCTACTGAGTAGGTCAGCTAGCGACTGCGAAGGTACTGAGCTTTGCATATGTTCTTCTGCTGATGGCTTATCAGCTGATGGGCTGTCTCCTACTTAGGTGAAGATCAGCTGCTGGTTGAAGAACGCAAGCTCTTACAATGATGACGTGGGGTTCTGGAAAGTAACTTCATCAGAAGATCAGTCCAACAGTTTACCCCGTACAGGACTTAGACAAAAGATAATCAAAATAAACAAGTCTAACCTATATATCATCTAATCCTATAGACACACAAAGACGACCGATATCGCTGGGTTTTGGGATCTTCAATTCCATAGTACTACTATGATTTCCCCCAATATTCTTTTAACCACTAGACAGCTGAGTACCATCTACTGACTCATAACCCAACAGTTAGGTATAATAACGAGCCAATAATAGCACGATAATCAGTAGAGTTAACAAATAATCCCTCTTTATCAAGATCAATCTTGAGATTTATATTCATGGGTATCTTTACTGATTTGCTGGATTCGCGAGCAAATTTGTTGATGAGATCTCTAGTATATTTGCTTGATTAATGAATATTCCCTTCTTAGATTGCTTCACCTGAAGTCCAAGGAAATAATTCATTTCTCCCATCATCAACATCTCGAATTTATCTTTCATCATCTATTCGAATTTCTGACACATGGTCATATTCTAAGATCTGAAGATGATGTCGTCCACATAGATTTGCACTAGTAGAATGTCATTCTCTGACTTGATACAGAATAGGGTGTGATCTATTGTTCCTTTCTGAAAACCTTTCTGAAGTAGAAAGTCTGAAAGGGTATCATACCAAGCCATGGGTGCTTGTTTTATGCCATACAGAGCTTTCTTCAGTCTGTATACTTGATGTCCCTACTGAGAGTCGGGCGGTTGTTCTACGTAGACTTGTTCCTTAAGCACGCCGTTTAGAAAAGCTGATCTAACATCCATCTGATAAACAGTGAACTGTGGATGACTTGCATAAGCTAGGAACAGACGAATGGCTTCCAATCTTGCAGCTGGAGCGAACGTTTCATCAAAGCCTATTCCCTCAGATTGATAATTTCCTTTAGCAACTAGTCAAACTTTATTCTTGGCGATAACGTTGTTTTCATCTCGCTTGTTCTTGAAGACCCACTTAGTTCCTAGAACATGTTGGTGTCTGGGTCTGTCTACAAGTTCCCAAAAAACGTCGTTTCTGGTCAATTGCTTGAGCTCTTCTTGCATAGCAGTGATCCAGTCAGCATCATTCATTGCATCCTCAATCGACTGAGGTTCTTCAGTAGACAAGAAGCAGGAGTATAAGACGCTTTCTCCTTTACAAAATATTGATCTTGTCTTAACGCTTGCTGATGGATCTTCCGATTATAAGATTTGAAGTATGAGCATTTAACCACGAACGACGGCGTCTTGTTACTTCTTTTGAAGTTGATTCTGCACAAATAGTAGGATTATGAGGAATTTCAGTAGTACTATTTTGTGCTTATAGCAATTCAGTAACAAGATCAGGATCTTCTGAATCACCAGGTTCACGGGCATTCAGCTTTGGAACATTAATAGTTTCTCCTGAGTTGTTATTCTCAGTAGAGGTCTCAGTTACCACTGGGGTTTCTTCATCGACCTGAGTTACCTGGGATTGATTATGTTAGGAATGAATCAATCGGTTAAGCTACATCGCTTGTTGGTTGGTTCTGAATTTCATCATCCGAATCATCATCCCAACAATGCTGGATATTTTCTATATTGTCGTTTAAGCTTAGATCTTGCAGCTTGCTGCTGACTTCTTCAGCATCTTGCTAAGAGTTTTTTTCCTGTTCTCAGAAGTACATTCGTTAAATACAACATGAAGACTTTCCTCCACGCATAGTGTCCGGTAGTTAAAGACCCTTAAAGCTGTGCTGACCCTGGAGTATCATAAGAATACCCCTTGGTCTGACTTGCTATCGAAGACCTTTAACTGATCCTTTCCATTATTGTGGATAAAGTACGAACAACTAAAGATATGGAAATGTGAAATAGAAGGCGTTCTCCCTTTTCACCCTTCATATGGTGTCTTCATGTGCATCTGAGTTAATAAAGACCGATTCTAAGTAAAGCAGGTTGTGTCAGTAGATTTTGCCCAAAGCTTTGATGGTAGACCTGAGTCTACGAGTAGCGTTTTTGCTGCTTCTTTAAGTGTTCTGTTCTTTCTTTCAGCAAGACTGTTCTATTGAGATGTACGTGCCGCTGAGGTTTCATGCTGAATCCCTTCAGCTTCGCAGTAGTCTTTCATCATCGAGTTTAGAAACTCTGTTCTCGATCTGAGCATACTCTTTGAATCTTGATATCCTTCTCGACACTCAGTCGTTTCAGTAGTTTTGGCAGTTCAGTTTTGACGTCAGACTTATTGGCGATGAAAATCATCTAAGTATATCTTGAATAGTCATCAACGACTACAAGAGCATTTTTCTTGCCTCAGATCGTTACTAGAGAGACTGGCCCGAATAAGTCCATGTGGAGCAGCTGAAGGATTCCATCAGTAAACGGTGACAGAATTGGTGGATTACTTGACCAGGTTCGCTTTCCCTTCATGCATGCTTCACGATTCTTATGTCTCTTGAATACTTCATTGGGCAGTCCTCGGACTTTAGTATCTCTTGCTAGCTTGTTCATCGTTTTGAAGTGCAGATAACTTAATCTTCTATGCAACAACCATGCTGTCCTCTCATCTGACTTTGTGTGTGCTAGCAAGCTGGCTTCAGGTTCAGCGGTATTCCAATCAGCATAGTCGATATTTCTTCTCCGCGAGCCTGATAACACAGTTTTTTCTGTAGATTTGTCAAGAACATCAAAAAAACTGTGTCAAAAGTCACTAGCCTAAATGAAAAAGAGATTATGTTGAAGTCCTTCAACATATGATACTCTGGGAACCATGATAGTTCCTATCTTCAATGTTCTGTATCCCCTTGTATATTCTTTGGAGTTGTCACCAAATTCAATTCTGGTTGCTTCTTGCTGAAAGTAGTTGGTCAGCAGATTCTTTTGATGCGTCATGTGTCTTGAGCATCCGTTGTCCATGATCCAAGGGTCCTTTAACACCTGCAAAATATAAATAAATTCAGGTACCCTTTGAGTTCAGGTTGGGTCCTTAGAGGTTAGTGGACTTTGGGACCCAAATCTGTCTAATAACCCTGGTGGTTTCAGATATCCTCTTGCCCTTGTTGTCAGTTGATCTCTCCACTGAACTGGGAGATGGTGACTTCTTTGTCTTCTGAGGTTCAGGTTTCTTCTTTTTCTGCTGAACATTATGGCTTTTGTTTCTATGCTAATAATAGTATGATCCATACTGAGCTAGATGTGTCCACTATGGGTGGCCATATTGTTCTGTCCATCTGACCTTCTTGGTTCCCCCTGAATTGGATCCGGTGTTCTGGGGCTTGAACCTCGGGTCATCTTCTGGTAGCTGGGCTGAGGTGCTTCCATCTTTTGTTTGCTCTTTGTCTGAGGGGTTGAGGATTCAGCATATTGAGTTCCCCTTTGGACAAATATGTCAGCCAGTTGTTCTGAGCTTTTCTGTCCAAAAGTAGTTGCTTCTAAGTATAACCAAGTCCTTCCTTTGTGGAGCATGGTCTTCGTGATTTTAGCAACTTCTCAAGCTTTTCTTTAGCTCCTATGTATTGCTCTGTCATTAAGGTTCTCCAAACCTCATCGCTTTTCCTCAGAGATTCATACTCAGCTCTGGACTGTGTAAGCTTTTCCTTTAGACTGGAAATTTCAGTCTCTAGAGTTGTCCTTGGTCAGAACTGAGATCTGTGATTCTTGTTGTTGAGACTTAGTCATCAAAGAGTTGATCTCTTCCTTCTGTCTTAAGCCAAGTCCTTCAGACTCAGTAGAGTCCTTACTCCTCATCGAAAATCTCTGATTTTCAGCTCTTAGGAGTTCTAGCTCCTGAAGTGTTCTATTGAACTCATTACTCATCTGAATCTGTTCCTCCAGTAGGTTTTCATATGCTAGAACCACATCTAGAGGTTCACCTGCAACAGAGCTTGTGTCGTGTGTGCATGGTGAAGAGGGGCATATATTAGAATTAGAATTTACCTCAGCCTCTTCTCCATCCATAAGACACAGTTTAGTATCTTCTTCAGCTTCGATTGCCATGAGCGCTGCTTCATCATCAGATGATTCCATGAACAACTCTTCATCTCTCGTACAATCAGATAGTTCTCTGGCTACGTATGCTTGCCTTTTTTCTGGTGAACTTATCTCGCCTGACTTGCCTTTCAGCTCTTTCAGCAGCCGTGAGCTCTATACATTCATATTGATAATCGCTAGTCTTTTTGCAGTTAAAACACGTTGAGCTTCTGCCTTCTTTCCTTGGTGTGTCATTCAGTCTGGTGGAGGCAGTCTCTTTTTTCATGCATTCAGGTAGAGATTTAGATTCATTTTCGGATGAACATTTTCTCTCTTACCTTGATTGCTTTTTGAAGCTCTCTTCAACTTTTTGAGCTTGTCGTTCTCCTTTTGGTATTTCACTGCAAGGAGAGAATATTTCTCAATTAAGTTATCAGCGGTCAGGATCTTCATTGAGCTTCCAACTGATTGACTTGTGACTGAGGGACTTGCTCTAGGTGTGCTGACTATTGACTTTTATGCATGATCCATTGGCATTTCAATATCAACACTTGGGGTATGTGGAGTATTGAACTCAAAATCCTCTGCTTTGCGTTTTGAAAATATATAATTAGGAATAAAAAAGCTTAAGTCAGTTCTTTGCAAGCAAGTAGCAAAAAAGTACCACTTGGGCCTAGTAAGAGCCCTTAGAATTTGTATTGGTCTCCTTGTTGCTGAATATTTTCCCCAGCCAATTGATGATGTTGATTTGATTCGTGAATCTAACGCTGAAATCATCATTTGACTCTCTAGGAATCATGGCAAATGCCTAAAGCTTTTGTAGCTCCAACTCCATTTTATTTTCTTTGATTTGTGGAGTTCCTTGCCTCAGCACTGCGAGAGAATCCCAGAGCTCCTTGGATTTTTGCATTCATGCACCGTCCTGAGGTAAGAATCACTGAGCGTAGTCAGTATTGTATTGCGTGCAACTCGGTCTAGGTTGTGCAGCTTTCTATCTTTAGGTGTAAAGAGGCTCTTGTCCTTGGGAACCTTCTCGCCGGTTCTGCACCTATTGCTGCCACAGTTGCAAGTTTGACGCTGTCGATCATTGGAACAATAGGTCCTTTTTTCATGACGTCAGTCATGCTGTCATGCAGCGACGTTAAGTGCGCATCCATCCTTTCACGCCATACCGCATAGTTTTCAACTGAAAACATGGGTACCACCCTTATACCTGAAATATCAGACATTTAAAAAAATATGTTATAGGATGCTATGAACAGATGCTAATGCAGAGAAAACGGTTTTCAGGATCTGTTCGAGTAGAATAATATTCAGAAAACGATGATCAGAAGAACACAACTCTTATACTAATTGTTGGTCCAGAGACGAACCTTCAGGTGTTGGGGGTTGGGGGTGAATACACCTGAATGTAGATTTCAAACTCAAATGCGAAAGTCAGTGCTACTGAGTATTGCTATTGAACTAATCAGTTGGCCAAGTAAGCTTTCTAGACTGCGTGAGCACAGTATCTGTCTACTACCAAGTCTTATCTACTGACCTATGTCAGTGAACAATGTTCAGTATAAGATATGGTGTGCTGAAGTGTAGGCCCAAAATATGTTCTTCTTAGTTTGAAAAACCGTTTTATGCTCATTGATTTAAAGTCAGTTTTATGCAGTATGAACAGTTAATCAATGCGATAGTAAATCAAGACATGCAGTTCTTGAAGTGGTTGGATACGCTGGATCCTACGTTCACCGTCCTGAACAAAGAAGGAGTTCTTGATTGCTTATACTGAGCAAGTCTCAGTCTATCTATGCACTGAATAGATACTCTAGTTATAGTCTTTGTGACTTTACAAGATTCAAACACAGGGTTTGATTTTCTCCAACGATGAAGGAGTTCTTACAATAAAATCAGTTTAAAAAGCCAAACTCCTTCGAGTTTTTCTAAGCTTATGATATTACAATTAGTTCGCTTAGAGTAGGGAAGGGGAACTAATGATTTTCTGGAGTGAAGAACTAAAAAGATCTCTCTGTATACGAGTTCTTCGCTTTGATGGGCTTTAAATTCGCTAGAGTATTTGTGCGGTTGAATGCTTTGGTTCCCGGTGTCTTCTCAGCATAAAGACTCTTCTGTATTTATAGTCTCGACATATAAATAGATCCGTTGGAGGGAGTCTAGACACGTGTAGAAAATGACAAGAAAAACGACCATCTTCAATTGGACTGTTACTGTAGAGATTCCCTCTTTTTCAGTCTAGAAAGTAGCTTTATGGCAGAGCATGTACAGTGCTGACGGCTTCTCATTGGTCGAGGTTAGAGAGTAGGTGAGGTTTGTTCAAACTTCAAGAACATGATGAGTTGACTTCCTCTGATTCCTCAGACCTTTTACTGAATTGTCCTCTACCGATATTCATCTGAGATATTCAGTGTATGGCTCGAATTTCTTTGCAGATTCAGTGGGTTATAACATTCCCAACTAAGTTTCTTGATGCTGAGTTCTTCTGGCTGAACGACAGATATCCTACTGAATTCTATCAGCTAATGAACTCTAGCTAGGCTAGTGAGTTCCTAACATGTTGAACTCAACTAAGCTATTACATTCAGCTAGGGTTTTGGATCTTCAAATCTTATCATAATAAATCTCATCTCAACACATGCGAACACCTACATGAAGCGACAATACTAGAACAACCAAAATATAAACTATCAAAAAGTAGATAATAAAATCAACAATACATATGAAATTCAATATATTTCCGAACATTGGTTCAACGACCAACAGAAAATAGCTGACATACTAAAAGTAGAATGTGCAGGAAATGACTACAAATATTGATGTACTTCCTTAAACACTACATTTCTAGTAATAGAACCAAGATTTTTAAACCTATTTGGTCAGTCACACGGGACATCGCTACATAGAGTTGTCCATGAGTAAAAACTGGATTTTTAAAAAACAAACCAACCGACTTCAACGACTGTCCCTGACTTTTATAATCGTCATTGCATATGACACAATAAGAGGAAACTGTCGCCTCTGAAATTTTAATGGTAATCTCGGATCTGTTGGAGTCAAACTCATCCTTGGAATCAAAATTCTCTCACCTTTTGACTTACCATTCAAGATTTCAACTCTAACACATGTTTGTCAAGTCTCGCAATAATCAATCTTGTTCCATTACATAAACCATTAGAATGATCTATATTTCTCAACAACATTACTAGTGTGCCAATCTTTAATTACAATTCATGATTTGGAACACCGGAACACTTGATGCTATGCAAGAATTCTTGTGAATGGTCATCATGAACCGAAGAGTCCAAAGAAGGAACACCAAAAGTGGTATCCGAGCTCAAATATAAATGACTAACATTGATTACAACGTAACGCTTCAAACGCAACATTGATTACAACCAACGCAATGCAACATTGACTACCACTTGAACCAACATTTATTACAACGCAACGCTTCAAACGCAAAGAAGCAGATAAACACACAAAAGTTTTACCAGTCCCACAATAGCCATAAAACAAAATAGAAACCACCTGTGTAAAATTTTGGGAAGCCGCTAAAATCGTATCATGCACAGAACGCTGCTCATCCGTACATTTAACCAATAACTCATCTTTTTGCTGCAGTAGAGCAAGCAAATCATATTGCATCTCTTGCATTATCAACAGATTATTAGAATAGGAAGACACATCTGCATTATGGATCATTATAGAAGGAAAATCTTTCAATGTTTGACCAATACACACCTTAAGCATTTATCAATTTCCGTCAAATCATAGAATTTCAATTGATCATCAATTAACATTAATTCTAAAAAACAAAAATAAAAAGATAAGCACCAAGGTATACAAAACTATATTTTACTAACAGATATTGGGAAAATTCAAAAGTAAAAGAGATAGAAATTCAATAAACAACATCCACAATGATGCAAAATGCGTCTTTGTCTTAGTTTAATACTATCCATTAAATAAGTCCAACACTCTTCCCAAACAACTTCAGGTCTGGTGATCGATGATTTAGAACACAACGTAGCAAACATATTATGCAAACAAGACGCATAGGCTCACAAATTGCCTTCCTTAATCACATATGTATATTCCCGGTCATTGTCTAACAAACCCAAAGAGTACATAGCATACCTAAAAGTATCATACTGAACACCATTGATACACCTAATGTCCTCATAACCCGTTGGAACCTTCACAATATTTAATAAACATCTTAGATAATACAGCTCCCTATCGCCAGGTTTCACATTATACAACCTTCCTATAGCAAACTAGTACTGCCTAGGAGACCATTTGTTATTCTTGAAAACAAACTTCGTTGGAAACTGAACATAAGTTAAACTTCTAGCCTCTGGAAATATCTTATTCACCTCCATCTATTCAAAACATCGTTTGCTTGATCGACGAACGATTCAAGATTTCATCTAGCTAGAAATCTTCAGAAAAAACAACACTTCGGTCACCCAGCATATGAAAGATCAATCTCTCAATTGGTGGATATATAAAATATACTCCCTCTATCCCGTTAATACTGTCATGTATACCTAATTTGGATGTCCCACTAATACTGTCTTGTTTTCAAAAAAAGAAATAAAACAACACTACAAATCACAAAAAGTCATGTGGACCCATATCATTTACACACTAAAGTCAAGCTTCTTAAACTCCGTGCCGAAACCCTACATAACAATACTAATGGGATGGAGGGAGTATCTCATAAGCAAACATTCGCCAAGCAGCTTCACACGGTGAAATATACTGACAATCGTAATACTGAGTAACTTTATTGACACAACCACTCGAATTCCCAAGTTTACCAGAACCACAAACTGCAACAGTCACATAGTCATTTGCATTATTGATATACTTGAACAAATACTTGATGGCCTTAGATTGGTTACACCACTCAACATTAATGTACGCTCCATATTTAAGAAGAAGATGTCTGTTATGCGGAACAAGTTATCTGTTGGGAATGAGATTCAGTATGATAAGATCTGAAGATCCCAAAGCCCCTAGCTGAGTGATGAAACCTTATAATGTAATAGTTTAGCTGAGTTTAGCATGTTAGGAACTCAGTAGACTCGACAGAGTTTAGTATCTGATAGGTTCAGTAGATGCTATCTTCTCAGCCAGTCGGATTCAGCATTGAAGACTCAGTATGGTTGCTCAGAACCAATTGAATAATGAAGGAATCGATCAACGAACTAAACATCTCAGAAGAATGTCAGTAGAGGATAACTTAGTATAAAGTGTCTGAGGAATCAGAGGAAGTTGACTCATCATCTGCTTTGGAGTTTGAACAAGCTTTACCTAACATTCAACATCGACTAATGAGAAGCCGCCAGCACTGTACTTGCAGTAACACAAAGTTTCCCTCAAGGATGAAAAAGGGAGAATCTCTACTGTAAAGTTCAAATTTGATATGACCATTTTCCTTGTCGTGTTTTGACACGTGGTCAGGTCTCCTCCAATGGATATTTTCAGGAGTCACAACTATAAATAGAGATCGATCTTAAAACGATGAAGATACTGGGAACTCAAAGCATTCAAGCATGCAAACTCTAGCGAACTTAATGCTCACTCAAGCGAAGAACTTAAAGCTCAGATCATACACCCCTTAGTTCTTCTCTCTAAAGATCATCTAGTTTCCTTTCTCTATTCTAAGCTCATCCTTTTGAGATCAAACGCTTAGAAAAACCGAAGGAGTTCATATTTCTGTGAACTATTCTTATTATAAGAACTTCTAGTTGGAGATACTCAAACTTTGTGTTTGAAACAATTGTAAAGTCACTGCGACTATAAGTAGAGTATCTATCGAGCGTACAGATTGATTGAGACTTGCTCAATATAATACATTCAAGAACTCCTACCTTGTTCAGGACAGTGGACGTAAGATCTTACGTATTCGAACCACTTTAAAAATCGATGTGCATTTACTGCTTTATTGCTTACTGTTCATCCTGCATAAAACTATTTATAAAGCATAAACCAGATTTTTCAGTGAAGCTGAATCGACGCACAAACACGACTTAAACAGATTTTCATTAAACACTAAAAATGTTTTTCAAACAAGAGACTATAAAATTCGCGCCTACACTTCCGCACTTATTCGTATACTGAATTCTTTATAGACTAACTGAAGTCAGTAGACAAGACTCAGTAGAGCAAACCACTCTGCCCGCGCGATCAGAAAGATAATTTGGCCAGTTGAGTCGTTCAACTAGCATACTCAGTAATTGACTGACTTTCGCGTTTGAGTTGAAACTTGTACTCAGGTGTATTCACCCCCCTACAGCTGAAGACTCGTCTCTGGACCAATAATTGGTATTAGAGCATTGTTCTTCTGATCATCGTTATCTGAATCTAGTGGTATACTTGAACAGATCATGAAAAATGCTTTTCACTGCACTTGCATTTTTTTCACTGCATCCTATACTGTATTTCCACAATGTATGATATGTCAGGTATCAGGATGGTGCCAATGTGTTCAGAAGAAAACTATTCCGTATGGCGCGTGAGAATGGAGGCTCACTTGAACTCACTTTACGACAATATGACTGAGGTATTGGAGTCTGGACCCATCATCCCATGATCGACAACGTTGAACATGCAATTGTGGGAGTTGTAGGAGCCAGAACATGGAAAAAAGTACCGAAGGACAAAAGTGCCTTCCTTCCAGAAGAAAGAAAGTTGCACAACCTCGATTGAGTTGTGAGAAATACGATACTGACGATGCTTAGTGATTCATATCTCGGGAGGGTGCAAGATTTAAAAGGGGCGAAGGATCTCTGGGAGGCTCTAGCTATGCTGAGTCAGGGGACTCCATAGATTAAAGAAAATAAGCTAGAGCTGGAACTACAGAGATTCGAGGCCTTCACCATGATTCCCGGCGAATCAATTGATGACTTTAGTATGCGATTCATAAATCTTATCAACGTCATCAACGGGTTTGGGAAGACGTTCACCAACAAGGAGATAAATACTAAGATCTTACGGGCTTTAACTAGGCCCAAGTGGTATTCATTTGCTACTTATTTACGAAAATCTGATATTAGTACTGTTACTCATAAATCTGTATTTTCAGAACTTAAATCTGAAGAGTTTGAGTACAGTCTGCCACAACAGAGTGTGAACGCTCCTGCTGACATGTCCATTGATCATGCATATAAACCAAGAGTCAGTACTCCAATAGCAAGTCCATCAGTTGCTAGCCAATCAACTAGTGTCTATCCCAACTGCTGATAATCTAGCTGAAAAACATGCTCTCCTAGCTGTGAAATACCAAAAGGAGAGGGATAAACTCAAAAAGATGAAGAGAGTCAGCAAGAACACTCATGGTAAGAAGAATAACTATAACAAGAAAGAAGAGTAACTCTCAAAATGAATGAAGGAACGTTGAAACAACTGCCACTACAAAGAACGACACTCTAAAAAGAGAAGGCATAACTTCATTGTGTTACAACTGCAAGAAGACAAGACATTACCAATATGAATGTCCAGAGCTCTCAGCTGCGGAAAGAGATGAAAGGCAAGCCAGACGTGATAAATTTGCCAAGAAGAGGTAGACCTACATAGCTGAAGAACTCTCAGATTTCTCATGTGAAGAGGAAATATTCATGGAATCATCAGAAGATGAAGCCGCATTTAAGAAGAAGAAGAAGATACTGAACTATTTCTTATAGTGGGAGAAGAGGCTGAGGTATACTCTAATTTAATGTATGATCCTCTTCACTGCACACACAAGACACATGCTTAATTTAATGTATGATCCTCTTCACTGCACACACAAGACACATGCTCTGCTGCAGGGGAACCTCTGAATGTGGTTCTAGCCTATGAAGATCTTTTAGAAGAGCAGATTCAAATGAGCACCCAATTCAGTAAGATGCTTCAGGAGATGGAACTCCTTAGAGATGAAAATGAGAGAGTTTCACTAAAAGGTAGGTCTCTACTGAGTCAGAAGGATTTGTTTTGAGACAGAAGGAAAAGATTAACTCTCTGATGACTAAGTCTCAACAATAAGAAGATCAGATCTCAGTTCTGACCAAGGGCATTTCTGAGAAAGATACTGAGATTTCCAGTCTAAAAGAAGCTTACACAAGCCAAAGCTAAATATGAAGCTTTGAGGAAGAACGATGAGGTGTGGAGAACATTAATGACTGAGCACTATCTTGGAGCTAAGGAAAATCTTGAGGCAATGCTATGTGTACAACGACCAGCCCTCACCAAGGGAGGACTTTGATACACATACGAGGCATCAACCTTAACGTATAAAGGCTCAGAAAAGTTGAATGTTAAGTTTGTTCAAGGGAAGATAAAATATGGTGAGCCTAGCCAACCGCAAGCAAAAAACAAACAAAAGATGAAAGCACCTCAGCCGAGCCATCTGCCAATGACTAGAGGTTCAAGGCCCAGAACATCTAGATCAAATTCAAGGGGAACTAAGAAAGTCTGATGGGATGAACAGTATGGACAACTACAATGGACTCATCCAACACAATATGGATCATACTACTATGAGCCCAGAGTCAAGAGAAGTCCCAAGGTTCAGATGAAGAAAACTCCTGAACCACAACCAACAAACAAGTCAGCATCTCCAGTCTTAGCAGAGAGATTTGTTGATAGCAAGGGACAAAGGTTGTCTGAAACCACTAGGGTTGTCAGACAGATTTGGGTTCCCAAAATGACTAACATCTAAGGATCCAATCTGAACCTAAGGGGTACCTGAATTTACTTTTGTTTTGCATGTGCATAAGTACCATTAGATAGTGGACATTGAATGTTCAAGACACATGACATGCCGAAAGAACCTACTGACCAATTTTGTTCAACAAGGACCCAAAATTGAGTTTGGTGACAACTTCAAAGGATATACAAGGGGATACGAAACTTTGAAAATTGGAGCTGCAATAGTTCCAAGAGTAACATATGTTGAAGGACTTCAACATAATCTCTTTTCTATCAGTCAATTCTGTGATAATTCTAATAGAGTCACTTTTTACGTGAGTTTCTGTGATGTTCTTCATAAATCTAAAGGAAAGACCATGTTATCAGGGTCGCAGAGAAGAAATATTTATGTTGCAAACTGGAACACCACTGAACCTGAAGCTTGCTTACTTGCACATACTAAGTCAAACTAAAACTGCATGGCTATGCCACAGAAGACTTAGTCACCTGAACTTCAACACTATGAACAAACTAGTAAGAGACTCTAAAGTCAGAAGACTGCCGAATGAAGTATTCAAAAGATATCGAAATTCATGAACTCTAGAATACTGCGAAGTTGGGGGAATTCAACACGAGACGTCAGCAACGCGCACCCCTAACTAGAACGTCCTTGCTGAACGTAAAAATAGAACACTCAAAGAAGTAGCAAGCCCGTTGCTCGCAGACTCATTCCTACCATCAAAGTTTTGGGTAGAGGCTACAGACACAACCTGTTACACTTCAGAACCACTCACTAATGACTAAAGCACACATGAAAACACCATATGAATTATGGAAAAGGAGAACACCTTCTATTTTACATTTCCACATTTCGGTTGGTCCCGAGAGTACGCTCAGGTGTAGAGGGGGGGGGGTGGGGTGAATACACCTAAAAATCGATTTCTCAACTTAAAATGCGAGCAGTCCTTTTCAGGAGAGTGTCATACTGAACTAGTTCAGTAGACCAGATAAGCCGTTCTGAATCGCGTGGCAGAGTGACTGACTCTACTAAGGCCTGCTAGGTGACTGGAGTCGAATTCGCATGCGTTCGAGAATAGAGTTCGATGAGTGCGGAAATGTGTAGGCCCAAATTCAGTTGAGTTAGGAAAACATTTTTATCAAAACAGTTTCAGTAGATTAGTGCAGTCGATTAAGTTTGCTGAAACTCAGTTGAATGATTTGAAAGATTTATTTTCAGTATGCACAGTAAATCAATGCAATAGTAAAATAAAGAACACAGAACACAGCGATTTTTAAAGTGGTTCGGATCCAACAATCCTACGTCCACTGTCCTGAAAGATCAGGAGGCTATGTATTATACTGAGATAGTCTCAGTCGGTTTCTACACTGGACAAACACTGGTCTTGAGATTTATACTGAGCAAGTCTTAGTTTACAAGGTATCAAACTAAGTGTTTGAAAAACTCTCCAACAGTGAAGGAGTCATTTACAATAAGGATTAGTTCAGAGGTGAACTCCTTCGTCTAAGGTATAGATTTATGCGGTTGAGCTTAGGTTAGAGGGATAAGGAATAAGAAATGTGGCTTCTAGAGCGACGAACAGCTGAGTATAAGCTTTGGGTTCGTGTTCAGTCGCTTGGATACTAGAGGCTGTATAATTTCTAATTTAGTTTGGTTCCCTATGAGCAGAAATGTAGTCTTTTGCCGGAGATTGTCTCTTTGAATTACTTGCAGAAGACATAAGCCTTTTTCAAGTTGCTCTTTTGAATGCTTTGAGTTCGTGTGTGTGCTTGTTCTCTCGTTGGTCTCGTGAGCTTCAATTCGATTTTATCCCTCTATTTATAGAGCAGAGATTAGGATAGATCCGTTGGAGATGACGATCCTTTGTCTCTCTCTTTTGGGTAGCTAACGGCTCTTTCGAAGTATGGTATCAGTGTCCTTTCCCTCCATTTCTGGAAAGTTGTTTACTTGCAGCTTTAACAGATATAGGACAGGTGGCTGCTTGTCATTGGTTGAGGTTCAGAAAAGTGGTTGAGACAGAACGGACTTTAAGGAGATCTGAAGCTGACTTCTCTCTTCCTCGTATTGACTCTGCTGATTTGACTTTAGAGAATCTGACAGTCAGAAGACTGTCTGGCCGTTGCTGAGTCTGATCTCTGATTCAGTAGCATGCTCCTGCTGAGTCGGTTCTACTGAAGGTCAGCTCTGAGTTCAGTGAACTACTCCTGCTGAGTTCAGTTCTACTTCTGGTGCTGAGGCAGGTAATCAACTTAGCGCCTGAACCAGATGCAGAGTGTCTGCTGAGTCTGAAACCTCAGAGACAGAACAACCACAAGTTACAACAGAATGGTTCATCAATCAAGATAGGGTTTGGGATCTTCAAATCTTCAGTAAGTTTTCAGAGCACAGGGCTACTGAGTTAGTTCTCAACTCAGAAGACTGAGTCATCTCCCAACATTTTGGCGTTGTTACTGGGGACTGAATCATCACCCAACATTTTCCCCCTATTTGATGATGCCAAAACCTAACAACCTAACACAATGACTTATCAGAAATAGAGCTCCTTACAAATATTACAAGTAGGATCAGCAGAGTTGTTCTTCAAGTCCTAGACTACTGAGGGGAATCAGGGCAGAAATGACAGAACCTATACAGAATCTAATCAACATTTTCCCCCTTTCTAACAACATATTCCCTCAACTACTAAACAGTCTATCAGAATCTAACTAAGTAAAAACTGACAATATATAACAACAATGAGTGTGTGAGTCAGTAATCACTTCAGTGATTCTGAGTGTTAAGCATAAACAGACAAGGCTTTTTAGACAATAAGGAATTGTCAGAGCAAAAACAGAGATGTTATATATATAGAAGAAATTCAGTACAGTTACATCATCTGCTACACTAAGAAGAGTAAAAGAAAGATACAAGGAAATACAGAAGCAAGATAGTCATCTGAACCGCTTAATCCTGTCTTTGAAGTCCTTTGATTGGGTTTCAGGAAGAGGCAATCCATACATCCGGTAAGTGACCTTCCTCAGCTTCAGTATCTCAGCGAAGTCAGCTGGGTCTTCTTCATCTAAGAATTTTGCTTCAGCAGCGTCCTTCACTTCTTTCTCTATCACTCCATAATGAACAGAGCCGTCTAATCTCAGTGGGGGCGGCAGGATTCTGGGGGCAGGTACTCTGACATCAACTTTGTCCTTGACAGCCTTCTGAAGTCTGGCATACATCTCTAAGTCTGCTCTCATAACCCATTCAGCAAAGGCTACTGATTTGTGCTTTTCAGCCCAGAACCTCCAGAAATAGTTCATCTTGATAAATACAGCCTTCAGCGACTCCCACCTCTGAGTAACTTCCCACGGCATCCACTCATCAACTCTCGGCCATCTATGGATCTTGAGATCAGTAGGCTTCCTGAACTTTCTGTATCTGTATGGAATGTCAGCTTTCTCAGGAATCCTATGACTCGCTTCTTGTTCAGCTTTCAGCCTAAGAGCTTCAAGGTCTGCAAGCCTGAGTCTTTCTCTGGCTGCTTTAATCTGTCTGGCCTTTTCTCCTCTGTACAAGTACCTCTCCATCTGAGCCCATATCTCTTCCATTTCCTATTCTTGTTCTTTAGAGGCAACATAGGAGGGCTTGTAATGCTGTTCTTCTTCTGAGTCGCCAGGTGTGGAAGATTTTTCCTTAGATGTACCCTGCTGCCCAGTAGTCTGCTTCTGCTTCTCCTTCTCTTTGTCAGCTTCATCGCTGAGTTTCAGTGTTCTAGGAGGCAGCCTGGGTCCAGTCTTTTTGCCTCCAGCTGGAGCCTTTGTCTTGCCTTTAGCAGGCTTCTTCTTAGGCTTGTTCGCAGCTTCAGCTATTTCTCTTGCCAATTTTTCGTCGACAGCTATCTGAGCTTCCTCATCCGGAGTAATATACCTCCTGGGTCCTTTCTGCTTGGAGGGAGGGGTAGGAAACTTCAGAATCTTCTTGCCATTCCCGGCAACTGGAGGAGGTAGAGGAGCTTCTTCCTCTTCTGACTCCTCCTCAACGTACTCAGCAACCTCTTTGATAATATCAGAGGGTGTTTGGGTTGCTTGAGTCGCGAATTCCTTGGCTCCTGAGCCGCTTGGGCCAGTCTCAGCAGGCACTACAACTCCTGCTGTTGAGACACCCTGGGCTTCGCCAGTCTGAGTAGGTCCAGTGGGGGCAGATGTCTGAGTCTGAGTCGCCCCTGCCACTAACCTTGCTCTCTTCGGAGCTTTCAGTATCTGTTCCTTAGCTCCTTTTTCTATTATTCCTTCCCCCTTTTTGGCATCAGCAAATCGGGTAGGGGGTGGAACTGACACCTTTCTGTCCATGCTTTTGTAAGCTTCAGATAGATCGTCTAGTGAATTGTGCAGCTTAGTCAGCTTCTCATGCAACTCGTTCCTCTCCTCAGTTAACTGAGCACTGTACTTCTTGTGGGAGGCATCGGTTGTTGTCTGAAACTCTTTCAGCTGTTTCTCTACTCTCTCTTTGATCGCCTTCTGAATGGACTAGAGTCTGAGATCTGTGGCTTGAGAGATAGAGGTAACGGATTCAATATGTGCTGTCTGTGCGGCCTTATAGTCTTCGAGCAATTTAGCCTGGCCAGCCTGAATCGTCTTCAGCTGTTCCTCAAAGTCAGCTTTCTGTGCAGCAAGTGCATTCATCAGAATGCTGGAGAAGTCAGGGACTGGGGATGTCTGAATTGTAGTTCTGAGTCCATGGAGTGCTGCACTTTGAGCTTCAGTGGTTTGCCTCCACGTTTTGTGGACGGTGCGGGCGAGTAAACGGCTCTGTGTACCGTGATTCCTCAGCATCCTGACCACTGACTTTGATCGTCGGCTCTTCGGGCTGGGCGCTACTTCGAAAGCAGACTCAAGAAGGAGCTGAGAAGGTTCAGCTGCCTTCGAAGTACCAGCCGTCGTCTACCCTGGACCAAGGATACTGAGCGGCGGTTCAGCAGTTGATGTAGGAGCATCCTTGTCCAGTTGAGATCCCTCATCAGGCTTCTCAGGGCCTGAATCACGGGGTGGGTCCTGACTGTCAGGGTCAGACCCGTCTGAGGGGCCAGATGCTGAGACTGGTTGTCTATCATTCAACATAGCCAGCATCGCGGCCCTCAGGTCTTCAAGGGTTCCGAGGTCAGATGGCTCTGAGTAGCCAATCTTTCCCCTGATAATCAGCTCCTCTTCATGAAGTTGCTCGCAGGAGTGGTGGATGATAAGTCTTTTCAGGTTATGCCCTCTTGGAATCTGATCAGTATATGGAGCCTCGCCTGCCTTGCAAGTAGTACCAGATCGTTGTGGCTGGCGATCTCCGGAATCAGTTCAGCTATCTCTCGGGAGGCTCGTGATTTGAGAGCTGAGGCCTCCATCCCGATTGACTCTGATTCTGAGGCTATCTCTTAGTCTTCGACTTCAATAGGAGATGGCTGTTTCTCAGCGGATGGTATGTTGCTGAGCGGTGGAACGTCCAAGGGGCTTTCCATGGTTTGGACATCTTCAGCTTGGACCCCTTGGTCCACAGTTTCACCACGCTCAGTGGAGACGGCCTTCTCCACTGATGGTGTCTTCTCTGATGACTCAGTTTCATCCCTCAGTTGAAGAGGATGCTCAGCAATAACTGCCTCAGGCTCTGCCTCCGGCACAACCTCACTGACTTTCTTCAGCTTCTTGGTCGGCACCTTAGGAGTAGATTTGGGAGGGGACCTCTTCTTAGTTGGAGTGGAGGTCTTCTGAGTCCCGGTCTTTGGGTCTGCGGGCCCTGAGCCGATCTGCTGAAGGGCCGCTGCCCTGTTCTTAAATCGGACCTTCTTTACGTTGAAGCACTGCTTGTCAGCGAAGGTGATGTTATCCGATCCGCAGAAGTCCTTGATCATCACAGAAAGCTTCAGACCATACAGAAGCTTCCCTTTGACGCTCAGCCGTCTGGTTGACTTGTTGAACTTTGCTGACTGCGTCATGAATTCTTTAAGGAAAAATTCCGTCCAGTTAATCTTCGCTCTGTCATGTATGGCCATCATCAGCTGGATTTTAGGCCTAGAGACTTGATCGAAGGAGCCAGCCTGACTCGTTAGCAACTGAGTCACGACATAGGCTAAGGCTCGGTACTGTGGGAGCATGGCATTCTTAGGAAATGCGGCTCTGAAAGTCGTTGGCTTCCCACAGAATTCACTTAGGTATTCATCCATCAGGTCATCCTTGTATGCAACTGTGGTGAATCCTTCGTTTGGTAAGTTGAAGCTTTTCTGGAGAGCTTCACGGATGGACATCTGTTTGACCTCAATAGCTGTACGCGAGGGGTCGCCTACTGAATGAACAACGAACCGGCCTCAGATGTCTCCGTCTACTGAGTCTGAGTTCAGATAGACCTCAGCAACTTGTCGCGGGAGGAAGAACGTCGGCTTCCTCGTCAGAAAACCTTCATGCCCGGTCTCCCAAAGGGCGTAGAAGATCTCCTCCATGTA
The DNA here is from genome assembly GCA_028984105.1 of Lavandula angustifolia. Classification (NCBI taxonomy): domain Eukaryota; kingdom Viridiplantae; phylum Streptophyta; class Magnoliopsida; order Lamiales; family Lamiaceae; genus Lavandula; species Lavandula angustifolia. The sequence goes on from CM054805.1 coordinate 12,606,481, forward strand.
GTCCAAATCGCAGGAATCGAACTCCATAACTGGTTCACACCCGACTCGATCCTTCTCAAGGATCTCTTGCATATCAACTGGAGCATATACAACGTTTCCTGTCATTTTCGTAATCTGCAAACATAGTATAAGTCAGTATCTAATAATATAAGAACAAAATAAACTCATACGATACTGAATGATCATTGAAAGATACCAAAGAGTTTTCTGAGCAGTTTTAAAGGATAGGTTTTTGTAACGAAGAGGAAAATATCTCAGAAAAATCTAGGGTTCGCAGGATATTAGCAGAGTAGAAATGGCGGTTTCAAGCATTTGAACGTGTATATATATCTTAAGGAAGATAAACAGTTAAATATCAATGGTTCAGTTTGAATGCACTTTTTGAAGATGGACGGCTAGGATTAAGTTTTATAAAATAGGCAATGATCATATTAGCCACCTAAGTCAAAATACAGTTGTAGATAGCCAAAGAAGTAACTTGATACGACATGCATTTAATGCATTGCAGAGTTCAGCATGCTTTTACATAGAATGTCGTGTATTAAATGTAAACCGTTAATATTAAATGAAATTTTCTAAGGCATTGAATACGATGTTGAATCTGATTCATAAATGCACAGACCTGTTCTATTGGCTATTGAGTAGAGATACGCAAACCTGTCAGCTGAACATCGTAGTCAGCTGATACCTCCTGTAGATGGTTGCTGAATCTCTACGTACTGATTTTACTCAGTACTGAGAGTGAACATTCCCCCTTATTGAATGATCCTCTCCTGAATCCACTTACTGACTGGAGTCAATAGGGTCCAACAGACCTAGCTCTACTGAAAGTTCTCTGAATCTGGCTTCAGCTTGAGGTTCGGTCAGTATATCAGCCCTTTGATGGTCAGTATGGATCTTTTCCATCATGATATCCTTCTTTTCGACATGGTCACGAATGAAGTGGTGTCTGATGTCCACGTGCTTTCATCTCGTATGAAGTATAGGATTCTGAGTGATTGCAATAACACTAGTATTGTCGTAGAAGATCGGCACTTCATTCTAAATGACGTCATAGTCGCATAGCTACTGTCTCAGCCAAAGGATTTAGGCGCAACAACTTCCGGCAGCCATGTATTCAGCTTCAGTAGTTGACGTCGCTACTGAATGCTGTTTCTTTGAAAACCATGAGATCAGCTTACTGCCAAGGAACTGACACGTTCCAGAAGTTGACTTTCGGTCAATTCTACATCCTGCATAGTCAGCATCAGAATAACCAGTTAGTTCAATATTATCATCAGCTGGATACCATAAACCCATGTCAGGTGTTCCTCTGAGATAGCGGAGAATCTTCTTTGCTGAGTCCATGTGACTCTGCTTCGGATTCGCCTGAAATCGAGCGTAGACACCTACAGCATAAGTTATGTCAGGACGAGTAGCTGTTAAGTATAATAAAGAACCAATTATAGCACGAAATTCAGTTTGGTCTACTAATACTCCCTCTTTACCAAAATCAATTTTCATGTTCGTGTTCATCAGGATCATGATTGGTTTGCCGGATGTGCAACCGAATCTCTTGATGAGGTCTCGAGTGTATTTGCCTTGATTGATGAACATTCCCTTCTCAGATTGTTTGACTTGAAAGCCGAGAAATAGTTCATCTCTCCCATCATTGACATCTTGAACTTGTCCTTCATCATTTTCTCAAACTGCTGACACATGATGACGTTCTTCGAGCCGAAGATGATGTCATCTATGTAGATCTGCACAAGTAAAATGTCGTCTTCCAGTCGAATGTTGAATAATGTGCGGTCTACTGTGCCCTTCTGAAAACGTTTCTGAAGAAGAAACTCAGACAGGGTATCGTACCAAGCCCTGGGCGCTTGTTTTAACCTATACAGAGCCTTTTTGAGTCTATAAACCTAATGTCCCTGCTGAAAGCCGGGAGGCTGTTCCACATAGACTTCTTCTTTCAGTACGCCGTTTAGGAAAGCAGACTTCAGATCCATTTGATAAACTCTGAATCTCTGATGTGTTGCGTAGGCTAGGAATAGTCTGATTGCCTCCAATCTTGCAACTGGAGCGAACGTTTCGTCGAAATCTATCCCTTCAGCTTGACAGTAGCCTTTTGCCACGAGCCTTGCTTTCTTCCTTACTATGACGTTGTTTTCATCTCGCTTGTTTTTGAAGACCCATTTTGTTTCGATCACGTGTTGATGCCGGGGTCTGTCAACAAGCTCCCAAAATTCGTTTGTCGTGAACTGATTTAGCTCCTCCTGCATGACTATGATCCAATCAGCGTCTTTCAGTGCGTCCTCAACTGACTGAGGTTCTTCAGTAGACAAGAAGCAGGAATATAAGGCGCTTTCTCCCTGACAGAATCTGGATCTTATCTTTACGCTTGCTGAAGGATCTCCAATAATTAAATCAGAAGTGTGAGCGTCCAGCCACGATCTACGATGTTTCAACTCTTCATCTGAAATTTGTTCAACACAGATAGTAGGTGAGTTAGGCATTTCAGTTGTACTATTCTGAGATTGAAGCAATTCAGTTACAAGAGTATGATCTACTGAGTCACCAGGTTCAGGGACATTTAGCTCAGGAACATCATTAGTTCCCCTTGAATTATTATTCTCAGTAGGGGTCTCAGTCACCACTTTGGTTTCTTCATCGACCTAAGTTACCTGGGATTGACTTTGTTCAGTAGAGTCAATATGTTCAGCTACTTCTGTTGCTGGCTGAGATTCAGTAGATTTGTCTTCAGTTTCTTCATCTGAATCATCATCCCAACATAGCTGCATCTTTTCAACTTTATTTTTTAAGCTCAGATCCTGTAGCTGCTTACTGATGTCGTAAGATTCAGGTTTAGAGTTTCTGCTCCTGTCTTCAGTAGCAAACCATTAAAAACAACATGTGGGCTTTCCTCCACGTAAAGGGTTCGAAAGTTAAAGATTCTGAAAGCTTTGCTGACCCGGGAGTATCCTAAGAACGCTCCCTGATCTGACTTGCTATGAAAAGTCTTCAGCTGATCTTTCCCATTATTGTGGATAAAGCATGAGCACCCAAAAATATGGAAATAAGATAAAGAAGGCTTCCTGTCGTTCCATAGTTCATATGGTGTCTTCTTATGCTGCTTTGTCAGTAGAGATCTATTCTGAGTATAACATGCAATATCAGTAGCTTCTGCCTAGAATTTGGTTGGGAATCCTGAGTCTGCGAGTACGGTTCTTACTGCTTCTTTGAGTGTTCGATTCTGCCTCTTAGCAACCCCATTTTGTTGAGGCGTGCGCACGGCAGACGTTTCATACTCTATGCCTTCTGCTTTGCAGAACTCCTCCACCATAAAATTCAGGAACTCAGTTCCTCTGTCTGAATGTATCTTGATGATCTTGGTGTTCTTCTCGACATTGAGCCTTTTCAGAAGCCTTGATAACTCTGTTTTGACGTCAGACTTGTTGGCAATAAATATGACCCATGTGTAGCGCGAGTAGTCATCAATGACCACTAATGCATACTTCTTACCTCTGATCGTCACTGGAGAGACTAAACCGAATAAATCCATATGTAGCAACTGAAGGATTCCATCAGTGGAAGGGGATGGAATAGGCGGATTTGGATTCCTTGTTTGCTTTCCCTTCAGAAATGCTTCACACTGAGTGTCTTTGCTGAATACTTCATTCATTAGTCCTCTTGCTAGAGTGTTTCTAGTTAATTTGTTGAGCGTCTTGAAGTTGAGATGGCTGAGTCTTTTGTGCCTGAGCCATCCCGTTCTGTTGTCATTCTTCGCCAACAAACAAGCTTCAGGTTCAGCTGAGTTCCAGTCAGCTACATATATATTCTTTTTGCGCGAACCTGAGAACACTGTTTTCCCTGTAGATTTATCAATGACATCACAGAAACCAGCGTCAAAAATTAATCTATTGGAGTTATCACAAAATTGACTAACAGAGAGAAGGTTATGCTGAAGTCCTTCAACATATGATACTCTTGGAACTGTTGATGTCCAATGCTGAGTGTTTCATAGCCTCTGGTATAGCCTTTTGCGTTGTCTCCAAACTCAATTCGGGGTCCTTCTTCAGTAGTATAATTCTTCAGTAGGTCCTTTTGGTACGTCATGTGTCTTGAGCATCCGTTGTCCACATACTAAGGGTCCTTGTGCACCTGCAAAACATAATTATATTTAGGTACCCTTTATTTTTTATTTTGGGTCCTTAGATGTTAGTTTTGGAAACCCAAATCTGTCTCACGACCCTGGTGGTCTCAGACAGTTTCTTTCCACTTTTGTCAACATATTTGACCACTGGACTGGTCGGTGCTGACTTCTGAGGCTTTTCAGGTTCAGGAGTTCTGATTTTCTGAGTGGGTGGACTGCTGACCTTTGCCTTCTGTACGCCTTTCTTCTTCTTTTTCTGACTTTTGCATCCTCTCCTGACTATAGGATCATAGTAATATGACCCATACTGAGCTGGATGAGTCAGCTACGGAGGTCCATACTGATTAGCCCATTTTGCTTTGCTGGTTCCCCCTTGACTGAACTGGGGTGATCTGGTGCTGATCTTCTTGTCAGAGTGCTGATAACTGGGATGAGGTGCTTTCATCTCCTGTTTGTTCTTGGCTAGGGGGTTCAGTATCTCTGCATTGATGGTCTCCCCTTGAACAAACCTATCAGCTAGCCGGTTTTCTGAGCGTACGGGGGCAGATGAGGAGGCTCCATGGCTGAATGCAAGCCCTTCCTTACAGTGCTTGGGCTTGTTGCTTGCTAGCATGGCTTCAAGCTTCTTTTCAGCGCCCATGTACCGCTCTGTCATCAGGTTTCTCCAGACATAATCACTTTTCTTCAACAATTCATGCTCGGTCTGAAGTCCTGACAACTCTTGCTTCAGTAGACTCAGTTCAGTATCAATCTGATTCAAGTCTTTGGTCAATACTGAGATCTGATCTTCTTGATGCTAAGACTTGGCCATCAGAGAGTTTATCTCCTCCCTGAGTCGTAACATAAGTCCTTCTGACTCAGTAGCAACCTGACTCTCCTGAGAAAGTCTCTGATTCTCTGCTTTCAGGGTATCCAACTCCCGAAGAGTCTTACTGAGCTGCAGACTCATCTGAATCTGCTCGTCAAGTAGTTCTTCGTATGCAATCGTGACGTCCAGATTCTCATCTGCACCTGAAATAGTGTTGTGTGTGCAGTGTGAAGAGGAATTAAATGGTGCATGAGAGTTTACCTCATCCTCTTCTTCTACCATGAGACACTTTTCAGCATCTTCTTCAGCTTTAAGCTCTATGGCCATGAAAGCTGCTTCATCGTCTGATGAATCCATGAAGGAATCGACTTCATCTGAGTCGTCTGAGAGTTCACCGGCAATGTATGCTTGTCGCTTCTTGATGAACTTCTCCTTTCTTGCTTTGCGTGCTGCTCTTTCAGCAGTGCTGAGCTCAGGACAGTCATACTGATAGTGTCCTAGCTTCTTGCAGTTATAGCAGGTTGTGACTCTTTCTTCTTTGCTCTCGCTGTCTTTCGGCTGAGCTGAGTCCTCCTGTTTCCTGCATTCAGAAGTATGCGAGTCAGGAGTGCGCTTAGGTGTATATTCATTTTTACCCTTAGAGTCTCTGACGACTCTTGAGAGCTTTCTGCGCCTCTCCTTTTCCTTCTGATACTTCATGGCAAGTAGTGCGTACTTCTTGGCTAGATTTCCTTCTTGTATATCACTGAGTGAAGGTTCAGCCTTGCTAGACGCCGGAGCTGCTGTGCTGATTGACGCTTTAAATGCATGGTCGACTTGGGTGTCAGCTTCAGCTCGCTGCTTCCTTTGAGGTAAGCCAAACTCGAACTCCTCCGCTTTAAGTTCTGAAAAGATATGGTCAGGAGTAACAATATCTAAGTCAGAATGTCGCAATAAAGTAGCAAAGGGAGTCCAGTGACCGTCTGGCAGTGCCCTCAAAATCTTGAGATTCATCTCTCGGTTGCAGAATGTCTTTCCCAGCCCGTTGATAGAGTTCATCAGATCCGTAAATCTGACGTTAAGATCTTCAATGGTGTCACCAAGCATGAGAGACAATCTCTCCAGCTTCTGAAGTTCCAGCGCAAGTTTGTTTGCTTTGATCTTCTGAGTCTCCCGACTCAGTAGCGCTAGAGCATCCCAGAGTTCTTTCGCGGACTTGCAGTTCTGAACTCTTCCGAGATAAGAATCGCTCAGAGTGGTCAGTATGGCGTTTCTGGCGACGCGGTCTAAGTTGTGAAGTTTCTTCTCCTCAGGGGTGAAGAGACTTCTCTCCTTGGGAATCTTCTTCCCGGTCACCATCCCTCCTCCTTATGCTGGATCCTGAGCTACGACGCTATCGACCATAAGAACAATAGGTCCGTCCTCCAGAACCTCTGTCATGCTATCGTGGAGAGAGGTCAGATGTGCCTCCATTCTGACCCGCCATACACCATAGTTCTCTACTAAGAACATAGGTACCATTCACATTCCTGACACATCAGACATGATAGATAGTGATACGAATGAAGAATGATATGCAGTGAAAACATTTTCCGGATCCTCTCAAGTAGACCAGCTTCAGAATAACAAGAGTCTTAAAGAACTCTTGCTCTGATACCAATTGTTGGTCCCGAGAGTACGTTCAGGTGTAGAGGGGGGGGTGAATACACCTGAAAATCGATTTCTCAACTTAAAACGCGAACATTCCTTTTCAGGAGAGTGTCATACTGCACTAGTTCAGCAAACCAGATAAGCTGTTCTGAATCGCGTGGCAGAGTGACTGACTCTACTGAGGCCTGCTAGCTGACTGGAGTCAGAATTCAGTAGCGTTCAGAATAGAGTTCAGTAGTGCAGAAATGTATAGGTCCAAATTTAGTTGAGGTAGGAAAACGTTTTTATCAAAACAGTTTCAGTAGATTAGTGCAGTCGATTAAGTTTGCTGAAACTCAGTTGAATGATTTGAAAGATATATTTTCAGTATGCACAGTAAATCAATGCAATAGTAAAATAAAGAACATAGAACACAACGATTTTTAAAGTGGTTCGGATCCAACAATCCTACGTCCACTGTCCCAAAAGATCAGGAGGCTATGTATTATACTGAGAGAGTCTCAGTTGGTTTGTACACAGGACAGACACTGGTCTTGAGATTTATACTGAGCAAGTTTCAGTTTACAAGGTATCAAACTAAGTGTTTGAAAAACTCTCCAACAGTGAAGGAGTCCTTCACAATAAGGATTAGTTCAGAGGTGAACTCCTTCATCTAAGCTATAGATTTATGCGGTTGAGCTTAGGTTAGAGGGATAGGGAACAAGAAATGAGGCTTCTAGAGCGACGAATAGCTGAGTATAAGCTTTGGGTTCGTGTTCAGTCGCTTGGATACTAGAGGCTGTATAATTTCTAATTCAGCTTTGTTCCCTATGAGCGGAATGTAGTCTTTCGCCGGAGATTGTCTCTTCGAATTACTTGCGGAAGACTTAAGCCTTTTTCGAGTTGCTCTTTTGAATGCTCTGAGTTCGTGTGTCTGCTTGTTCTCTCGTTGGTCTCGTGAGCTTCAATTCGATTTTATCCCTCTATTTGTAGAGCAGAGATTAGGATAGATCCGTTGGAGACGACGATCCTTTGTCTCTCTCTTTTGGGTAGCTAACGGCTCTTTCGAAGTATGGTAGCAGTGTCCTTTCCCTCCATTTCTGGAAAGTTGTTGACTTGCAGCTTTAACAGATATAGGACAGGTGGCTGCTTGTCATTGGTTGAGGTTCAAAAAAGTGGTTGAGACAGAACAGACTTCAAGGAGATCTGAAGCTGACTTCTCTCTTCCTCGTATTGACTCTGCTGATTTGACTTTAGAGAATCTGACAGTCAGAAGACTGTCTGGCCGTTGCTGAGTCTGATCTCTGATTCAGTAGCATGCTCTTGCTGAGTCGGCTCTAATGAAGGTCAGCTCTGAGTTCAGTGAACTACTCCTGCTGAGTTCAGTTCTATCGACTCCTTTCGCATATCTTGCTCCCGCCGAGTCCAAGATATCGAGTCTTCTACTTCTGGTGCTGAGGCAGGTAATCAACTGAGCGCCTGAACCAGATGCAGAGTGTCTGCTGAGTCTGAAACCTCAGAGACAAAACAACCACAAGTTACAACAGAATGGTTCATCAATCAAGATAGGGTTTTGGGATATTCAAATCTTCAGTAAGTTTTCAGAGCACAAGGCTACTGAGTTAGTATCAGGATGGAGAAAATCCAAACTTACAAGCAAATGGCAGATATACTAACCAAACCTCTATCTGAGACCAGATTCAGAGAACTCTCAGTAGAACTAGGCCTGTTGGATCCTACTGACTCAATTCAGTAAGACGATCTGAGAGTATTCGATCAAGGGTGAACGTATTCAGTATCTATATTGTGGTATCAGTTGACTACTATGTTCAGCTGACAGGTTTGCTTATCCAGCTCAGTAGTTTACGTTCAGTGCATGCATCGCATTTATTTTCCACCATTAATTCATAAAGGATGTCATTAATAAAATCGTTTTCACTAAAAGCACAACATTCCATATACTGATTGTGAAGCATTTAATGCATGTCATCTCACCCTACTTTATATGCGATTGATACGTAGGTCGAGATTATAGGCGGCACAAGAATCACTACTTTTAAAAAAATAAAACCTCAACCGTCTAATTTAAAAGTTGATTTCACTTGAACCATTTACTGAAAATCGCTCCATATTCATCTATCTCATATATATTAGACTTGATCGAAATCAAAACTCACTTTCCGCCATTATCGAACTGCTAAGTGCTCTGAATCTCACTTGCATACAGACTACTACCATCTTCTAGGACTAACTTTTTGGTAAATTTCTTAATCTTCACTCTGTAACGTCTAACTTACTCTATTTTCAAGTGCTAACACTTATTCTGCAGAATCTTGTAAATGGCGATTCACCAAACAACATAGTTCTCATACCCGAAGATATGGACACCATTCTCTCTGGCAATTGTGTATGGTTCGAGCCAAATCCTAGCTTTCAGAAGTTATGGTCTCGACTACATGGAGCCGACAGGTCTTCAGGATTTTCTCACCCGCATGCCTCATCTATGGCTTCCAAGGAAAGTGGTAGAGTTGTACTACAACATATGGAAGGACGGAGACAACCTCAAGGACATAATGTGCATCTCCTATCAGGAGGAAGGGTCCTGTGTGTGGGAGCCCAGGTTAACATATATGGATATTCCGGAATGTCTGGTGCGTAGCTTCCATCTTCCAGATACAGGCCTTTCTCTAGTCGGCTACAGGGAGACATCTATCAACAAATATCTTTGCCGATTCAGCGGACTAAAAGGCATTAGTTTCAAAGTTGCATTTCCGAAGAATCAGCTGTTGCCAGAATACAGAGGACTGGCATAACATAGTCAATCATATCCTAACAAGCTCAGATGGAACCTTTGATCAACTATCAAGAGTCAAAATATAATTAATGATGGCTATCATGGATGGAGTTCAAGTGACCTGGACAGAATTCTTCATTAATGAGTTTAATTTGCAAAATTAGAAGTTTGTCCCTATTGAGGGAGATCTAAAGCTCAGCCCTATCGGGAAGCTTTTGTATGGAAGTCGTGTATCTATCATGATAGAGGATATGTGTGTCGGACGAGTCATGTTTGCTAACTCAATACTATTCGACAAGAAGGTTTGTCGAATCATTGCATTTATACCACATAATTCCTAAAGCATACAATTTCTAAGCGCACAAAATAAAGCAAGCTCGCGAAAAAATTAAACATGCTTCATAACCGAATTAAATCTTATTTTCATGTTTTTCTAAGCGCAATTAATCACATAATTGCATGCTAAAGTATAATAATAATAAATAAATACGAAAATAGGAAATAAAACGTCTTTTTTGGGCAAGAAGAACATATGCTTCCTATCTATTACATATCCCGAACAAATACAGATCTTCGATAAAATCTTGAACTTCAAAATATGCATCTGCCGCATCATTGCGACATCACCAGAGTATCTGCCACATGCCAGACACGTCAGCAGGCCACGTCAGCAACACTAGGGTTGACGTCAGCCCTTCTCCACCTTGAAGCTTCAGTGCCTCTGCGCCTCACTGCCGCCTACCACACACCACCCAGAAGCTCGCCGGCAATGTACACACCCCGCCATCGCTGGAAACGTGATGCAGCGCCGCGGAAGTGCGCGGTTGCGCGCTGTTTGTGCGTCCCACAAGTGCCCGTGTTGTCGTCGCCTCCAGCTGCTTCGCCGTCTTCCGTCGTCCTCCCTAATCACCTCCGAACGTCTTCCAGACATTTGGGCGGCCAAGATCCGTCCTCAATTGCCACCGCCACAAAGGGAATCCCAAGAATTTTAAATCCCATCGCCGGCGAGCTCCGCCGAGCTTCGCCGCTCAAATTGACTTATTTTCGAATCGCGATTCCTTCAATTGATTGAGGGAAAATGTATTTCGAACACTTACGACCACCGTGTAAAGGATTCCGACCGACATTATTCGGTCAATTCCCCTCAATTTTGAATTCATCACCGGAAAATACAAAGATGAGCAGCAAACTTCCGACGTCGATTACGGTCTCATCCAAGGTCGGATAACCCCATACGATATCGACGCGAAACTCGTTGGACGACGAACCAAACAGCAGAAGCCTCTTGGCCGGAGGTAGCCGAAGTGGCGGCGGAACACTTGCAACGCTAGGGTTTTCAGCTGCAATTAGGACTTTTGCCTTTCCGCCTTGATTTTCTTGAAATCGGACCAAAATACAGTACAATTACAGTAAAATTGAAACACATTGGCCCTATATTCTACTCGTGGATTTTCTCACGAGAAAAATGGTACATCAGGGTCAAAATAATGGCTCGAAGGTTGCCCCAAACACGAAAAATGCCCGAAAAACGATGGTAAAACATTATGAAAGCAATAATCAGAGCTAAAAACATTGGCTCTGATATCAATTGATAGAATACGAGGAAGAAATTGTACCTTTCCTCTGCGTATGTTGTCGCTGCTTTGATTATAGCTCCCGTTTCAGACCTTCTGATCTGTGCCCCGTGCCTTTCTCTCTTCCATGTGGACAAAAATCTGAGAGAAAAAGATTTATGTTCTCTCTCTCGTGAAAAACACATTCTCAACGTGAAGAATGGCGTGAATAATCATGATTTATGAACGTGTTATTCTTGTTATAATATAATGTATAAAAACATTATATTGTAATTGTGACCCATTAATAATTATAATACTAATGGGCTTCTAATAAATTAATATTCAGCTCATTATATAATTAATAATAATTGGACTACTTATTTATCAATTAATTGGCCCAGTCAATTAATTTCAGACAAGAAAACTTTTATACAAGATAAAAGACTACATGTGCAAATATATTAAATCAAATAGGAGAATGAATAGTGAAAGGAAAAACACATTGTATACAAGCAAAAAGGTTGCTTCCAGCATACAAAATTCCAACAGATTTGTACGGCAAGCGTTCGGCACCATCTCAGGAGCCACATCCTAAACCAGCTAAGAAAAGGAAGCTTATCAAGAAAGCCCAAAAACCTCTGATCATCATCGATCAAGGTGATATTCAAGATTCAGAGTTCGATAAGGAGGAGCCAACTGTGAAAGACAAGGTCAAGTGAATCGACTCAAAGGAGACTCAATCCATTCCTCATACTAAATCTATTCCTACGGAAGCCTCTGAGCAACTAAGGAAATTGCTGACCATATTCTAGAAATCCTAGATCACTTTGATCTAGTGGATATAACAGTCAGGGCTAGGGTCTAGATATGTCTTAGGTTCCTAGATTGAGATATCTTTGATGAGACCATCGACCTAAGGACAGTCCCAAGGTTGATGCAAGAAGAACAGACTCTTAAGTCAAAAATAGGCTATGGAAAGCCAGCTGACATTGCATCCCTAGAGGACTTAAAAGCTGCAATCCTATATCTACTGAGTCTGAAGGGCGACTTAGAAGAGCCCATTCAGCTTGATACTCAGGAGAAGGATGATGCTGATCTACTGAGGGACAATCTCCCAGTGATCATGATGATGCACCACCTCCACCTGAGGTTTGAACCAAAAAATGTCGAGTCGAAAAAGTAGAATCAAACACAACACGCAGTTAAGTCTCCTCACTAACCTGAATTTTATATTTAGAGGATGTGACCTATATTTTTCCAATATTATTGGCAAGGAAAAATTTCTTCAGCACATGCAATGCGCCTTCCACCAAGATACCTTTAAAAGCCTGAATGACACATTTTGGAATGGTCACCTGAATCCCTTCTTCCTGATAAACATACAAGGCAAAATTGAAAACACACTAGAAGAAACACACCAAGCAAAGTAACACCACCACAAAGCACACATAGAAAACAGATGCACGAGAACTAAATAAAGAAGACAAACACACATTAATAAAACAAAAACATCCTACAGGGTAGATAATACACAACCATATCTTACCAAAAATATATTAAAAAACCATCATCAGTAGAATCTAAGAAAAAAAAAAGACGCGTTACAAGTTCCATATAGATTACTTCTCAAGTCATGAAATATGCAAACAAGTGAATGAACATCCTTGGACTTAAAAGCAAGAGTTTCATAAATAGAGACTAGACGAAATTTCATAAGAAACTCTCCCTTCAAATCCTCAACATCTTTGATAAGAACCCCAATTTGGCGCCATAATATTCGAAAATCTATGCCCAAAAACTAAAACAGACACTTCATTTGAAGGGAAGTATATAAAGAAGAAATGGTCATTGGGAGAGAACTCATCTCCACCCAAAACTAATAGAACATGCTAGTCACCTCTACAAAGTTATGCAGCCAAAGAAATCCATAGTATTAGAGGTGGCTACCCTAACAACCTACGACATCCAAGAACCTGTACCCATGAATCTATTTCTTCCTACACATAGTTTAACGAATCCCAAAATAAAACAGAATCCAAGAAAAAAAGCGAAAAAACCCAAAGACAAGAAGTTCAAAATCGATACATACCACATCCGTACATAAAAAATGCAAGACTTAGGAATTACAAAATATAAAGACGTTATTAATTCCAAAAAGGTCAAATAAAAAGGACCAAAAAATCAAAAGGACTGAAAAAATAAAAAGCAAAACAAACTACGCACCCACCAATCGCCATCCACATCTAACTCAGCCACTATCGAGCAACGGGACACGAACAGAATTAAAAGCATATAGCACCAAAAATTAGAAACCTACAAATTAAATCGATCAATAATGAAAAACAATGATTATTTAAATAACCCATAGAACGCCATCCAAAACAAATCCAATTTGGCTGGCTAAAACCCAATATCTAAGTTAGGATTTGAAAGGTAATTAAAGCGGAATAAAAACCATCGGTCAATAGAGCACTTCCAAGCGACGTCTAAACAACTCCACTGAAACAGTAGGAAGCCAACCACGCTAGCTAGAAAGCCATTCGCGTTGATCCAAATATCCACCATCACAGAAAAACGACAAAGAACAGACGAAGAACCCACAACACACAACCCACACATCCACCAACAAATAGAATAAAGACGAACAACTAGCCTAAAGATTGATCAACGAAAATTAGAAAAAGATAAGAAGAAAAAAATAACTATTTTCTTCGGGCAACGGTTATTGACATAGGAGACGAGTACATATTATAAGAACAAAAACAAATACATTTAAATTAAATATCGTATATCCAACAATCGAGATATTGGGCTGGACTAAATACAATTCGAAGACCAAACAAATATCAGCATGCCCATTATTAATATCTAAAACCCAGTAAAAGACATAAAATTTGACATTATTTCAGATACCCATAATTATTTTTTCCGATAAATTCACTCAGTATCAGCCCGAATAGTATTAGCACCCAGAAATTATTCAACTTATCTCCCGACCATCATTAAAATAACTCTCCAATAACATTAGATAAAATTCCACAAAATAAGCATCCCTCCGATCCGCACCCTGCATAAATCGAGACAATCGGGAACAAAGAAGATGAAAACTGTTGGTTACAAAAGCTGCTATTACAAATGAACCGTAAGTCGAAAAAATAAAACAAACAAAAGAACCGTCGAGTCGAGGACAGACTGCTGGACTTAGAGCTAAGAATGCAATGCAGAAATGGAAGCTTGTTGTTTTTTAGGTGTTGGAATGACATGCAGACTGATCCTCCTATTTATAGGCAGTCCAGCTCAGGTGAAAGGTTGTTGGTAACTCCTGCCAATTAAGGCAGGCTGACGTGTCCAGGAGAGTGGAGGAGTGGAGAGATGGAAGGTTGGCTGCTGAAGAGCCTCTTCCAGATCCTTCCAAAAGTAGTACTTGGGTGTGGCAGGTGCACAGCACCACGGAGAGCAATCCAGTGCAGCCTGGGTCAGCCCACACGGAGCCCAACTAACAAGCCCAACTGCCGAGCCCAACGGACCACCCAAAGGACCAATTGCCAAGATCCAAGTCCAAGTCCACGGACCGAGGCCGGGGCCGGGGCCGGGCACGGGCGCGGTGCGGCGCGGCGGTCGGCGAAAAGGCTCGCGCGCATGAGCATGTGTGGCCCAAGCCCACCACATGTGACTTTGTTATCTCTTACAATGTGGTAGAGACTTGAATACCACATTAAAGTTATTTCATTTATCAATGTGGTTCATTGATCAATATAATACTCTCCAAAACCCGAATAAGGTAAGTTTCTCCACTTTAGGTAACATATAAGTTTTGTCCTCCCAAACTTCGAGCCACTATTTTTCACTCACCGAAAATCGGAATCAAGAAATTAAGCACACTATAATTATCTACTCGAAACGTATATCGACGTCATATATCTCAAAAGTTTAATCGGATAAATATCGAGGCTCGAAAATGCGATCGAAAAGGGCTGAATTTTGCCCAAGTCAAATTAGCAATAAATGCTAATTAACTTTTCATAATAAATAATTAATTTATATATATATATATATATATATAAATATATATAAACATTTTCGATTTTCCAACAAAAACATCATTTCAACGAAGTAAATATGCACAACCCACTCCCACAAGAAAATACAAAACTCACTCCAAACATAATAACTTCACAATTCATGAACAACACAAAGAAACATGATTGGTTTAGGCAACCCATAATTGGTTTATGCAACCCATGAAACTACATATACATTAAAAGTATCCTAAATTAATATTAGAACACATCCACATACGAACCCAAGAAACACAACAGAGTCAGATAAACGAGGAAGCATCATGCACATAATAAGATAATAAGATAATACAGTTGATTGAGTCCAAAATTTAATAGATACATAAGCTAGAGAGGATTAAAACCGATGAAGTGCAATTTTAAAATGCAATCAAAAAAGGACACGAGCACGTACCTTTGCCGAACAACCAACATAAATAGAAGTATACAGGCACGAATCACTTCCTCAATATGAACGACCAACGCAGAAAATAATTTTATAGAATAAACATTGAATACCTCACATTCAACACAATGAAAAACCAAAGAGCCACTCATCACCACAACACATCTACTCTTCATCAATTATTTATCTGACAATATATACCACGTTACATCATAGATTACAAATCATGACATGAGGATTTAAATAATACCGTCCAATTTGGAAAGCAACGAACATGGATACGATGAAAAATGAAGAGATAATCCACGATATCTGACCAACATCCCAGCTGTAAATCAACGGAGATAAAGATAATAAGAGCAATCATGTATAAGAGGAATCTCACCCTCCAACAGTGTAAGAACAGCAAGAGAGAAGGCAGACATTCAAATTCCTGCAGACAATACAATACAGAGGTAGGTGGTAAGCCACCGAATGTCAGTCCAAACAATAATAAGAAGCAAAACTGTAACAAGATAAAGGAAACGGACCGAGGAATGAAACGCTTCTAGCATTCAACACCCGAAAACTACAGTCAACAAAACATAGAAATTTATAACCGACCGTACAAGTCCAGGACACGCCTTGAAAATGTGAAAAATTAAACAGAGCAGAAGAGGAATCACAAAATTAAGAAGCCTTCGAAGAAGGAGCATTGAGAGACGGAATATCATATCCCCGAAAGTGGACGAAAAAATGATGCAAGAGCAGAGACATCTGGTAACACGACAAGGCAGGCTGCGTAATCCGAGCAAAACGGCATCGAAGAACCAAATTGATTGGACAGGCGTGAGTTTTAGAAGTAGATGATTATGTTGGAGATACTTAAATGAAGATTAGATTGATCCTATTCTAGATAGTTGGAGGATTACAACCAATTTTTCCTTTATATCCATCCATTCACTAATTTGTAACCTCAACTTTTGGAAGTGTTGATAAGAAATATAGACTAGGAATTCATAAGGTACAACCAACTCTTATTTAGTAATCTATTATGATCAATAGAAATACGATTGCTAGAGAAGTGCATCTTTAGATGATACAACGAGAGATTCAAAGTCAAAATCCATCCCTTTGGACCGATAAGCTCTAATCTTGTAGGTTTTATTTGTTTGTTTGTTTGCAAGAAATCAACTTAAAAATGATTCACTTACGTAAAAAATGGTGTAAGTGGAAGATATAGATTTTGAGTTTGATTTTCTTTTCTGTATTTTGTGAGTCTTGTTCAATTCGTTGAATCTCTGGACCTTTATGCATAATGTAAATATCAGTCATATTGACAGAAATTCTAGCAAGGTTGAACAATGGCATTTTACTCAATTCGATATGTTTTCACTTGACTATAAATGGAACAATGCAGTCCATAAAATTTTCTCTTAGACTTATCTTTGTCTCCATCTCGGTCTGAGTTTTCATATTTTGTCTAGTTTTGACTCAATCCCATAGAATCTGATGAGAACAATTGCTAGCTTTTACTATATACTCGCCCTTAATAACGTGGATTTATGTTCCAGTTTTTGCCTTTTTGATTTTCGTGTATTTGATAACGTGCAGGCTCGTATCATCAGGTATTGTAGTTGGGATTGTATTTCTTGTTTCAATATTTTAACTTTGCTGCAGATTCAAATGTAACTTCTTTGCTATTTACCACATATTCTTCACTTAGTTTCACTAGCTAGTACATCTTATGAGTTTGTTTTTGCTTTTTTTTTTCTCAGTGGTTGGTTGAATACAACGCTGCATTAGCATCAATTTGCTTCATGATTCTCTTCAGATTCATTTGATTACTCATAAAGATACAGTAGCTTTTCTAGATTAGGAATTGTATATCATTTGATTGATTATACAGATGACTGGCTGCTAGAATTAACTATATAAGGTAATCTTGTCTGTTATTAACTAAATATTGTTTCAGGTACTACAATTTCTTAAATCACGTGATAGTTTAGAGGCAATTATGAAATGCTTGACTAATGCGGCGCCACGTTTTTTGAAATATAATATGATACACATTTTAATGAACTACTATGCTTCCCTTTTAACCGTATTAAGATGTTCCTGTAACTTCCTTCTTTTTTTTTCATGATATGTTTAACATAATCTTGACAGTTAGGATCCTTAGGATTGCATTTATATGTCTATATTCACTTCAAATATTTAATGACATGGTTTTTTTTATCAATTAGAAGCTATGTGTTAAATACGTGTATTCAGAGGCCATGCATGATTATTTCAAAAAATAATAGGCAAGTTTAGGTATGTTCGCTTTTCGTATTATTTCCATACATATAGGTTCTGTTGTGTCTTAAAGCTTCGTTTTAGTTTAAACTATGTTAACATATTTTCAGATACCATTTTGCTATAGAAGTAACAAATCATTCTGCACTATAAATACAGTTTATGGATTGAGTTTAATTCTAATCAAACATGTCGAAAGCAGGGGCGGATCCAGGATTTTCGGTTAGGGGGGGCGAAATTTATTGGGGATTGAGTTTTCTTTGTACGGGGGTTAAAAAAAAAAATTTAGCACATTTTTCTACTTAAATCTAATTATACTTCTTCTTTATGGCTTATTTAAGGATCATATTCTTCTTTCATGAATAACTCATATATTTTTTATATTTATTCGAAAAATATAGTACACAATCCTATTTTGACATCACTCTAAATTTAGTTAGAGGAAATTATGAAGAATAACAATATCTAACTGAGAAATTAATAAGTATTTAAATGATAGTTTATTTATACTTCAAATGTTCTTAATTTTATATCAGTAAGTACATGAAAAAAGAAAACACAAACATAGTATATTAATTGCATCAAACAAAAAACATACTCCCTCCGTCCCAAAATTCTTGTCACCTATTCCATTTTGGGTTGTCCCAAAATTCTTGTCCACTTTCCTTTTTTAGTAAATTATTACACACAACTTTTTTGTGGGACCCACAACTTTATACCAATCTACACACAACTAACAACTCTCCTTAAAAACCGTGCAAAAAGCAAATTGGACAAGAATTTTGGGACGGAGGGAGTAATATATTAATTGCATCAAGTTATATAAGTTTACTCTACCAAACTAGATATCCAAAACTCAAAATCTACACCTTCACTAAAATATGTGACACTTAATATACGTTTTTAAAAATTTTTCAAAGTTAGGATAATAAATTTAAAAATTTCGGGGGGGGCGAATTCGAAAATTTAATTGGAACAAATATAAAAATTACTATAAATAAAAGATAACTCGTAGTATTGCACAAAAATTCGGGGGGCGGTCGCACCCACCCGCCCCCCTTGGATCCGCCCATGGTCGAAAGAGTCTGGATTTTACTACATGATAATGTATAAACTGCTTTCGATGCCTTCTTTTTCTTTCTCTCGTCTCTCTGTGCGACTTGCTAATTTTTTGTTCTTAGTTAGTGTAATCTCATTGTGCAGATAAAATGTTGGCCATTTTGTATAGCACAAAGCAAGACATAGAACAATTGGGAATTTCTCCTTATTGTGACATACTGTGGTATTAAGGATCCAGGTCTCCTAGAATGATTTACATGGAGCATTCGAAGAGTTTTTTGTTTTTTAGATATACTGAATGAACTAGTGTTTGTTGTTATAGCTTATACTAGCCGTTGAGATTTTAGTTATCAAACAATGAATTATTTTAAAAGCATGAAGTTTCTTGATTAAGATTGTGTGGAAAATATTATGTTTTTCTTCATTTGCGGGTTTTTATTTGCTTCATTTTAAAAACCATTGTCTATTAAATTGAAAAACATGTTAAAAATATTTACGACAACAGTTGGAAACCGTTTTCCATGACCTATGCATACGACAACGCCACTTTCAACAATGGTAGAATTTTTTTTACGAAACCGTTGTAAAAAAAACTTAGAACGACGGTTTTAAACAGTTGTCAAAGACCCTCACAACAATGCTTGGAAATATTTACAATTTAAACCGTTGTCAAAAGCATCTACGACAACAGCTGAAAAAAAGTTAAGATACATACGACAACGGTAAAAGCCGTTATCTATGAGCGAATCTCTACGACAACGGTAGCTACGACAAAGCTATATTTTGCCATGTATGAGCATTTTTGTTTTAGTTATTCTTTGTTGCATAGCTTCACGCTCAAATGATGAATCGGCACCTTGGTTTTTTTCTTAGCTTTTTTCACCCCCATTTATCGTGGCAATGGAGAACCGGCGAACACATTGTCCTCACCATTGCCTAACTTCATAGAAAATGATGAAAAACTTGCTGAGCCTTGTGAATCATGAGAAGCGTATCCACGATAGGCATGTTTGGAGCTCTTAGCACAATCTTGAAATTTTGGAAAATATTTTATTATTTACCACGTGATCAAATTTCCAACTTGATTTGTACTTTTCATCCTGCTTGTACAACACCTTGGCTTGTTGCATCTGCAGAAAAATTACAACAAATCAAAACTTGAAGCACTTATGCTTATAATATTATGAACTTCATAATTTTGATACTTACAATATCTTCATTTGAAGCACCACTTGAAAGTCTGCTTTCAATTATTCTTAGACACCCATGAAGTTTCCTTGCTGCTTTTTCAATCACTTGGATTCTTGCTTGAATGGATCTTTTGGTACGAACCTCCCAATCCTTTGATTTTGGCTGATGGTATATATCATAAATAATCTACCATTGTGCAAAAGATTCAAAACCCCATTCTCGAAATTACAAACAATTTGCTCTAAAACAAGAAGCATGCCGAAAAGATGTAGAGTGTGCATTCAGTGTTCTCAAGCAATGGTTTGCAATTGTAGCAGGACCGGTGTGTTTTTGGAGAAAAGAAGTGCTACATGACACAATGAGTACATGTATAATTTTGCATAACATGATAGTTGAGGATGAGAGTAACTTTAGTTCTCTAATTGAAGTTGCAATAGAGACGACACCACCTAACGTCGAAATGACTATGAGTGAAATTGTGCGGTTTAAGAATTTCGTAGACCGATATAACAAAATAATAAATCGGGATGCTTATAACGAGCTTCAAGATGCGGTAATAGAGCATACATGGAATAAATTAGCCAACTCCGAGTCTTGAAATCATCTCTACTATGATTGGCTTTAAATCTATGTGCACCAACTTTTGGAATTTTGAATACTGGAACCAAGTTTTATGTGTATATAATGTATTTTCCTTTGAACGGTTTTATTCTCATATCTAATTTAATATATTTGTACATGTTTAATCTTTTATCTTGTATAATAGTTAGATTGTATAGTGTGTTGTAGATCACATAAGACTACATAACTGGTTGAAAACAAGATATAAACAGTTATCACAGCTGAGACAACTTTAGGATAAGTTGTCGGTTTATGCTTCAGTTTAGATAAGAAGTAGCTTGTCTTGGCACTTGTCTATAATGGTATACTAAATGTGGTGTACTGATGATCACAATGAGATGTGCTATCCTAACTGACTTTAGTGAAGAACCAAATATCTTAGTGACTTAGCTGATTTAAGCATGATAAAATTCCAGCTGAGTGTTTATAGCTATCTATCACTTTAACTTACTATGATGATTGTCATCACGACTGAATCTACATATCTTGGTTGATAGTAGTTATTTGTGACTTAGGCTGATTATCTCTATCTTACCATCACTTTGACTGTATCCCTGTTAATTGGGTTGATAATATCACCTCAGGAGCTTAAAAGGATTAGCACACTAACACCGGCCAGTTAATAAGGTCGACTGGTACAACTCTGGATATATAATAAGATGTTAATTAATTTAAATTTAAATGAGCTTAATTTATTAACATATATTTATTTTTTAAATACGGGGATCAATTAAGTGTAAGATACAAGTTGGGATAAAAGGGTAAGTCGGCATGAATTCTCTAGTGGCATGAATCCGTGTTTCTTAATTAATTTTGCTATGGGCTGAGCATAAATAATTAATTAATTTGATGTCTGACTTTATTTCTTGTATTGGATCCTTAGTCTTGCCCAGATTGATGCCCAGTAGGTATTATGTACTCTCGGATAATTATTAATAGATTGATGTTGTTGGGAAATAATAGAAGTTTTGAATTATCCCAAACCCTATTTGATTGATGAACCAGTCTGATGTACTTAATAGATTGTTTCAGCCCGTATCTGTATAGTGAGGCTGAACGTTTGCTTTTAGATTAGGGTTGCTTGTTTTGATCAGCCGTTGGAATCGACTTAGTCGTGCTCTTGAGCTGACACCTTTCAGGCTGTATTGATCTTCAGATCAGTGTCTTCACTAGACCGCATTGAAGATTCAAAAGTGAAGACAGTATAAGGTACAAGGCACTATATTCAAAGTTGATGGTCAACAGAGCAATACGACAATACCAGAATCATCATTGACCAATCTCAGGCCGCTCTGTCAGCCCTAGTCAAAGGGAGACAAAACAGTACCTCGTACACGATCTGCAGAACCAAGCAGAGAGCGACACGTGTTCATGCATTCAATGCATAAGACCGTTGTCAACACCGAGCCAATGGGAGATCGAGATCGATCTTGTTCAACAGATCTTTCCTACCTCGCCTAAAAATAGCAGAAGACCTCTCTCAACGAGGATACAATTTTCAAAGAAGCAAATAGCATACTCCCAAGCAAAAGAACAAGCATTCACAATACTCATCTAAAAGTTCTACTGCTAGAAATTCTCTCTACTGCTCATACTGCAAGTATTCATAGCTTAATCATAAGCTTGGAGTCAAGAGTGTTTAAAACTATTGTTGTTGAATAAACCCTAAAACCCCCACTCTATTCCGTTAGTTAGAACGAAGTTGATTGATAGATTGTTTGGTGGATAGTTGGATAGTTTGTTTGTATGTGTTGATCTGCAACTCGTCAGTCTAGGAGTATCCTTAGTGGATTACTGCTGAGAAAGCAGAAGAGTGGATGTAAGATCTTGTGAATCTGAACCACTATAAAATCTCTGTTATTTACTGTTTCATTGTATTAATTTACTGTTCACTACATTTTATCAAATTAACTGTTGTATCCAGAAAACCATATCCTATCTTGGGCTTATCATATTTCCGCACTCGTTATCTAACTGAATCACTATCAGTCAGCCTGTAATCTGAAAAAGCGAAGTTTTGTCATCAGGTGTCCCCCAAAAAAAAAAAAAAACTGAAATGTTGGAATCATTTGTATGGAATTAATTGGCTGGCCCAATATATATATATATATATATATATATATATATATATATATATATATATAGATAGATAGATAGATAGATAGATAGATAGATAGCATAGTTAGTTAAATAATTGTATTATGGGCTTTATATTAGAAGACCATTAGAGATATAATTAATTAATGGGCTACTATTAAGATTATAAAATAGTGTGATTACGCATTTGTTTTTGTTAATTTGCTCATAACACGTACGTGTATACTCTTGAGAAACGTGAGAACGTGAGAGAGAAGTAGTTATCAATCTTCTCAGATCTCTGTCCACATGAAGTTGAAGAAGGGCCGGGATACAGTCCAGAAGTTCCAGACACGAGCATAATCAAAGTATTCCAATGACGCATGTATGAAATTTGTTCATGTAATCGTTCATTAGCGAGGCTCGGCCCTTGAGTTTTTGATTTGTGATCTCAAAAGGTTAATAAATTTCTTCTTCATTATAATTACATAACTCTACTTTAAAAAAAATAACGTTGTGAAATTCATTATTATTTATTGAACTATTTAATTAATCAAAATTTTACATACAATTTATCAAGTTATCTAATAAAACTTATATTTCGTATGAGGTTTTATTAATTATTCGAAAGTTAAGTGAGTCAATGTATAATTTTAGAATGATATGTAGGTGAAATTAAAAATATGTATTGAATAGAATATATAGAGAATATTCTTTTTAGTTTGTGTTTTAATTTGATAGTTGAAGTTAAATTACTGTTTGATGTGATAGATACTGGAAAATAAGTTTGAGTTTGAAGAAAATGGTTTGACTTGCCCTTCCCAATTCCCACCCACACTAGATTCATTGATGTTCAGGAGATTCATTATCTTGACGAGTAAGGAAATCTTTGGAAGCATGTTATCTTCTTTTATATATCTCCAAGAAATTTTTGGAGAGAAAAAATTCGCCCGGAAGAGTTTTTTGCCATCGATCTCGAGCGAATGGACCTTTGCAAGTGGTGTCGGATTTCGCCACAGCTGGAGAAATTTACGAGGTATATTTAGTTGCCTACGCTCGATTTTTGCTTTGTTCATGTTCTTCTACTGTTTCGTTGTTTTTATTTGTGGATTATTTCTCAAGCGAATGAGCTAAACAACAAATTACGGTTAGTTGTCTTCTCCCTAATTTGGGTTGTTTCAATTTTCTTAAGAATGTTGGACGTTATCTCCAAACTATCTTTGTTTTCTTCTAAAATAAGATAAATTAATTAAAACATTTCACTAACAAAAAAAATCCTTGCATGTGACCGAGGGTCGTGGTTTCAAAATCCATTAATGCCATTACGTGTGAGAGGTCTTGTGCGCACTAAATGTAGCAATTGCGTACTCTCATTATTAAAAACGGAAAGAAATACAACTATAAAAAAAGTAGGCCAGACTGAGAAGTATGACTAGTGAGATAGAGAGATAAATTAGAAAATGTATAAAAAATGTAATGCGTGCTGGAACTCAATAAATTAGAATTAATAAATATGGATGAAAGAATGATATTGGTGTGTGAATGTTAACAAAGAAAAGAGGGTGGAGGAGAAAAATATTTATCGACAGAGTTTTTCAACCAAGCATTGGAGTTGTTCTTAATGCGCAATTTGAATAGCAGATGCGGATAGACATTTTTATTGGTCATAAACAACAAGGTTTTGCTAATCATGTGGCTTGTGGTATTGTGGAAAAAAAATCAATTTTCGTTCTTTAAGTTGGCTTCAGTCCGCTTTTAGTCTTATATATTAGTGCTCCAATATTATTCCGTTAAATTGTTTATCGATCCAAATTTCGTCCCTTTTTCAAAATTTACTATATTTTCCAATTTTCTTCCACATGCGCGTGGTTACACGCGTTCATTAAATAAACAAAAAAACTAAAATTAAGCAATTTGCTTATTTTTCATTTTTAATCCGTCAGTTTGTCATGTATATCAATTTTCCTGAGTTATGTTGAGCTCTATCAATTTTCATCCAATATGTTGGTGCATGTCCAATTTTAACACATAATGTTGAAAAATGTCCAATTTTGACCCTTTTGTATAATTTTTAAACATATAATCTAACAAAGGATGTTTTTCTTCACTTTTGCTTCTCAATCGTACATATTACATTTCTTAATACTCCATCCATCCTGCTGTTACTGTCTCTCTTTCCGAATTGGGTTGTCCCGCTATTACTATCATCTTTTCGAAAAAAATTTAATCTTAAAATGAATTGGGTCCCTCTTTATTCACTACTCACAACCACCTTGTTACACTGTTTCTCTCCAAAAATCGCTCTTTCACATGATTTCATTCCCCTCCGAACTGAGAAATTTATAATTTTTAACTTTTGAAAACTTTAGATTATTTCTTCAATTACAACATGAAAAAAAGAAACATAAAAAAATAATTGCCTCTAACAAAACAAAAATTAGGATGAATTCTCGTTTCTTCTCACCAACCACTGCTCGTAAATTGTGTCAATTTTTTAATACAATTAAACCTCATAAAATAGACACTTAGATAAAGTTTTTTAATCTCCGTGCCGAAAAGAAAGGTGACCTAATAGCGGGACAAAGGGAGTAATTGTAATTTTTGGATGTATATGTGTATACAATATTGCCACTCTAAATGGTGTTGCTATCAATTTTATCAACAACTTAAAAAAAAATAGAATTCCACACACCTTTGTATTTTGTTGAATATGAGAACATTACAACAAAGGTCCAAAAATATAGTTTGCAAATTAATTTTCCGTATACAAAGCAGTTATCATGATGTAATACCAAAGAAACTTTAAAAAATAATAATAGCATGATATTGTGTTGCAAACTGTTTTCTCGGGACTTACGATTTGCAACTTTCAAAATTTAAAGAGCGTATGAAAAGAGAAATTGCAGTCGAGAGCACAAATATGATGAATACTGGAATGAAAGTTGATATATTAATACTACTTCACAAAATACAGACGAGGGAAGAGGAAGAGTCCTCTCCCTGTACTACTTAACTAGATAATATAATTAACAAGATGAGTAGTTTTTGGGACTTACTTATGGCCTATAGGTAGCAAAAGAACTATGATAACATGACCCACTTTTCCTACTCATTTTTTCATTCCCTATGTAGCCTATTTCACTTCAGCTGCAGGGGATCACTCCTCCCTTCTTTTTTCCTGCCTCTCTCCCCTGGAAAATTCTACCCTAGACCGGGTCTACAACTTAAGTTGTAGACCTTGTGGTGTAAAATGATGCCACCTCATTTATTTTTTAAAACAAGAAACACTTATAAAATTCAAAATGTGATGTGGCATTGCTCCACACCACAAGGTCTATTAGACCTGATCTAGGGTAGAAATTTTCCTCTCCCCTTACCCTCCGTTGCCCCCACATTCCCCCTTTTTCCCTCCCCCTTCTTCCTTCTTCCATACTAGGAACCCTTTGATGGTTACTAGCTCAGGGGGCCGTAGCGGATGTCACCCCTCGCTCTATCCTCCCTATTGGATGGGGGGATGCTTTTCCCCCTCTTGGGGCTCTCCTGGGTGGGGGTTTCAATTGAAGCTTTTCCCCTTCTCGCTGCGCCCCAGGCAGTTATAGTCTAGGGGGAGGGGAAGGGGGGCAAAGGTACACAGTTCGTATCAAATACCGCCTCCTCGAAAATAACCTTACCCTAAAGGTTGAGATAAGGATATCTTCTACTGATTTCTACCTCCGGAATCCATGTTGCTCCCCCCTGGGCCACTTCACCAACTGTTGGATATGAGTCAGTAGATTGATACTCAGCTGTTCTAGGGTTAAAAGAAATTGGGGGAAATCATAGTAGTACTATGGAATTGAAGATCCCAAAACCGAGCTGATATCAGTAGATTAGTGTGTCGATAGGATTAGCTGATGTATAGGTTAGACGTGATGTAATGCTTATTATTTTTGTCTAAGTCCTGTACGGGGTAGTTGTTGAACTGATCTTCAGCTGAAGATACTTTTCAGAACCCCACGTCATCAGTGTAATCGCTTGCATTCTTCGTCAGCAGCTGATATCAAACTCAGTTGAAGATCCCGCATCGGCCGACCGGACCTCGCAGAAGCATTCTCTACAAGCCGATGGTCATCGGTAGAAGAACCAAAGGCAAGCAGTATACCTTCGCGATCGACCAACCGACTATCGAAGCTCACTTTATCGGCCGACGACGACTCGCCGAAGAAGACAGACTTTCGAGCATCCGTATCCGACGTAAAGCGACCCAAAGACTTAAAGTCCCTTCAAATGTTCGGCGAAGACATACGAGGTAGTTTGAACGGTCAACTCGACACTCACCAACTACAAACCTCGACCAATGAGAAGCCGACAACGCTTACCTACTCTACACAAGAAAGCTGCTCTCATGAACAGCCGCATTAACCGCCCGCCGCAACAAAGTTGAATAGTGGCCGTTTTCTTTGGACGCTTGCTACACGTGGCATCGTCGTCTCCAACGGACATATGTCACAACTCACAACTATAAATAGAGAAGGATTTGAAGATTTCAAGAAGAGGAATATATGCGAAATCAAGGGAAATCATTAAAACTCACAACGCTCTAGAACCTTCAAGCTTATCCGAGAGACGAACTAGTTTTCATAGAACACTTCTTGTAGTTCATCTCTCTAGAGCACTTTGATCCCTATCTTCTCTAGACTAAGCTCATTGCTAGATTCATAGCTTAGATCCGAAGGAGTTCACATTTAGTGAATTGTTCTTGTTGTAAGAACTCCTTCTCAGTTGGAGAATATTCCCTCCCTTCTAAACTTAGGTTTGGATTGTAAAGTCGCTAAGGACTATAACTTAGAGGGCACTGTCCAAGGTGCACGGTATCCCCGCCGAGGCTTGCTCGGAATAATCAACAAGTTCTCCCCGCCTTGTTCGGGACCGTGGACGTAGGATCTTGCGTATCCGAACCACGTTAAATCGCTTGTGTTCATTTCTCGTTTTATTGCATTGCATTCAACTGACTTGAAAATCATAAGTTTGCATAAAACGTATTTTATAAAGTGCACAGCCAAAAGATTTAACTTGCAAAAACGCGTTTTCAAAAGAGATGACTCCGGGCCTAACACTTATCCGCACTACAGTCTCCGACTGAGTTTCGTAATACTGACATCAGTCAGTAGAAGAGCTCAGAAGCTGACTCACTTTGACCCCAGTGATCGAAGGCTTACTTGGCACTGTTCATCGATTGCAAACATCGCCTTCACTGACCTTCACCGAGAAAAAGAAACGAGCTCGTGTGTATTCACCCCCCCCCTCTACACCTGACTTTTCGTCTCCGGACCAACAATTGGTATCAGAGCATTCGGTGTTCAACTGATCGTCGGTTCTGAAATACTGGTCCTCTCGAACTGATCCTGAAAACCGTTTTCACTGCATAAGCATCTTTTCAGCATCCCTATACTCTTACTCTTACAATGTCTGATATGTCAGGTATTAGGATGGTGCCGATGTTCTCAATAGAGAACTACACGGTATGGCGCGTACGTATGGAGGCACACCTAACGTCACTCCACGACAGCATGTCAGATGTCCTAGAGTCAGGACCGATCATTCCCATGATCGACGGCGTAGTATTTGCTTCGCCGGAGGAGGCGTGGGAGCACAACCGGGTGCTAAGGTTCCCAAAGACAAATGCCTTCACGCCTCGAAGAAAAGAAGTTGCACAACCTTGACCGAGTTGCACGTAATGCCATACCGACTACGCTCGGTGACTCACATCTCGGAAGGGTACAAGATTGCAAAACGGCGAAAGAGCTATGGGACGCCTTGGCTGCATCGAGCCATGGAACCCCTCGGATCAAAGAGAACAAGCTCGAGCTAGAGCTTCGAAGTTCGACGCCTTTGCAATGGAGCCTCATCGAAACCATTGACGAGCCGAGTGTCGATTCACCAATCAAGTCAATGTTATCAATGGGTTGGGGAGGTCGTTCACCAACAAGGAGATGAACACCAAGATCTTGAGAGCGTTGCCCCGACGAAGTGGCTTCCATTTGCTACTTATTTACGTCGCTCGATCTAAATGCTCTAACTCCCGATGTTATATTTTCGTAATTAAAATCGGAGGAGTTCGAGCATAGCCTACCCCAAAAGTGCTTAAGCGCTCCACCGACACACGGTTCGACCACGCCTTCAAGGCAACAACAAGCAATACCGGAGCCAAGCCTATTTCCTCAAGCAAAGTTGTGGCCACATCGCAGCAAAGTCTTCCGAGACTGCAGGCCCCGATCGCCTAGCACCGATGGCTCTCAAATATCGGAGGGAAAAGGAGAGAGTCGAAAGCCGAGGAAATACAACCGAGATTCTTCCTCGGGTAAGAAAGACTATCATAAGAAAGAAGAATCTAATCCTTCTACCGAATGCGGGAAATCGGAGTCTCCGCCGGTCCATCTAAAGACTCACTGGTAAGAGCAACGCAACATCTACCCGCTACAACCGCAAGAAGGAGGGACACTATCGCACGATTGTCCCGAACTCTCACCGCTCAAAGAGCGAACGGCGAGCCGAAGAAAGAAGTTCGCCGAGAGACGGCAGGCCTATATAGCCGGAGAGATATCCGATAACTCAATTGAGGAGGATACATTCATGTATTCTTTCGAAGACGAAGCCGCGTTCGTCGCAGCTTGAGGTCGCAAAGACAGTTCTCGATGAGTCGGTCGAATACGTCTCGATGGCCGGAGAAGAGGCCGAGGTAAATTCTAAACGCATTATTACCTCTTCTTCACACAAAGCACACAAGACACGTGCTCGGTCACGAGATGATCCTCTAGATGTGGTACAAGCCTACGACGACTGTTAGAGGAACAGATTCGACCGAGCAGAGTTCAACAGAACCATCCGAGAACTTGAACAGTAAAGGCCGAGAATCGAGACTTTCTTCGATTGTTAGGTCTCTACCGAGTCGGTGGATCTAGTTGCGAGACTCAAGGAAGAGATTGAATCTCTTATGACTAAGTCTCGGCTTCAAGAGACTCGGATCTCGGTTCGACCAAGGACAATTCGAGAAAGAGACCGAAATAGCCAAGCTCGGTCGAAGCTCACGGACGTGCGGGAATGACTATGACTCACTCGGAAGGAGTGACGAAGTCCGGAGAGTATTGATGACCGAACAATACCGGGAGCTAAGGAGAAGCTTGAAAGCATGCTTAGAGCTCAACGGTCAACTTCGTGAAAGAAGGCCTCGGGCTATACACACGAAGCTTCTACCTCCAAAAGCTCAGCAACCCCGGGCGATAGGTTCGTCGGAGGAAAGGTGCAAGCTGCCGACACCACACCTCGGGCGAAAAACAAACGAGAAAATAATTACACCTCGAGCCGAGTAGCAACAAGCGGTGACCAAAGGTTCCAGCCCTAGGACACCGCGATCAAATTCGGGGGGGAATCAAGAAGGTCGGATGGGCGAACAAGTACAAGGAGCCATTGTATGAGCACCCGGCTCGGACGGCTCGTACTACTATGAGCCCGGGGGTCGGGAGAAGCGCTAAGACTCGGAAGAAGAAAGCGCATGAACCCAAAATTATTAGCGAGAAAGTCGGTATCTCCAAGTCCTGTGGAGAAGAAAGCCGATAAGGTTCGGAAAAAGAAGTCTCGGAACTTCTAAGGTCCCGAGACAGATCCGGGTTCCGAAATCACCCACTAACCCGTAAGGACCCAATCGAACCAAAGGGTACCTAAAAATGCCTCTGTTTTGCGGGTGCATAAGGACCCGTGGATAGTGGACGGCGGCCGCTCGAGACACATGACCTACCGTAAGAGCTCGCCGACCAACTACGTACAAGAAGATGGTCCCGGAATTGAATTCGGTGACAATTCCAAAGGCTACACAAGGGGATACGGAACGCCGAACATTGGGACTCGCCACGGTTCAAGAGTAACATATGTTGAAGGACTTCAACATAATCTCCTTTCGATCAGTCAATTCGTGATAATCTTAACAGAGTAATCTTTGACACCGGTTTTTGTGATATTGTTGACAAATCTACGGGGAAAACGGTGTTATCGGGTTCGCGGAGGAAGAACATCTATGTTGCAACCGGAATACCGCAGAACCCGAGGCTTGCTTGCTCGCACGAGACTAAATCAGGTAACAAGTCAGCCGGCTATGGCACAAGAGACTCGGCCACCTGAACTTCAAGACCATGAACAAGCTTGTCAAGAACTCTAAAGTCGAGGACCGCCCAACGAATCGTTTATCAAAGACGTAAATTGTGAAGCGTGCCCGAAGGGAAAGCAAACAAAGAAGAGCAATCCACCTATTCCGTCACCTTCCACCGATGGAATCCTTCACCGCTTCACATGGACTTATTCGGGCCGGTCTCTCCAGGTGACTATAAGAGGCAAGAAGTATGCCCCTCGTCGTCATAGACGACTTCTCGAGATATACTTGGGTCATCTTCATCGCCAACAAATCGATGTTCGGACCGAGTTACCTAATCTCATCGAAGAAACTCGGTGTGGAAAAGAACATCAAGATTAAGAAGATACGCTCGTACGGAGGAACAGAGTTTCTAAACTCAGTAGTTAAGACATACTTGCGATAAAGAGGGAATTCAGCACGAGACATCGGCTGCGCACCCCTCGGCCAGAACGGACTTGCCGAACGTAAGAACGAGAACTCTCAAAGAAGCAAGCAAGAACGCTCCTCGCAGATTCCGGACTACCCTCAAAGTTTTGGGCCGATGCTACCGACACCGCTCCGTTACACTCGGAATCGATCACTACCGACACGAAAGAACACATGAAGACGCCATACGAACTGTGGAAAGGGAGAATTCCTTCTATTTCTCATTTTCATGTTTTCGGCTGTCCTTGCTTTATCCACAACAATGGGAAAGATCAGTTGAAGGTCTTTGATAGCAAATCGATCAAGGAGTATTCTTAGGATACTCCCGAGTCGATAAAGCCTTCTGAGTTTTTAACTATCGAACTCTTTGCGTGGAGGAAAGCCCTCATGTTGTTTTTGATGAATTTGTTACCGAGAACGGAGAAAGATACAAAGTCAAGTATCGAGGATGTCGGCCAAAGCAAGCTACGGGATCTCGAACTAAATGACAAAGCTGAAAAGATCCAAGCATTGTTGGGATGATGAGTCGGAAGATGAAGAAATTCGGACTCGAGCCAACAAGCAATGTAGCTAACCTAGTTGATTCTATCGAACGGAATCAACAACGAGTAACTTCGGTCGATGAGGAAGCCCCCGTGGTAACCGAGACCTCTACCGAGAATATAAACTCGGGGGGAACCATTAATGTTCCCGAGCCGAATGCCCCGAACCACGGAAACTCGGTAGATCCTAACCTTCTTACCGAATTACTACGGTCACAAAACAAGACTACTTCGAAATGCCTAATACACCTACCGATCGTGCGAAGTGGTATCGGAAGAAGAAGCCCGACTCGGGCGTTCGTGGCTCGATGCTCATTCTTCGGATCTTATCATTGGAGATCCATCAGCAACTATAAGGACGAGATCAAGATTAATTCAAGGAGAAAGCTCACTTTACTCTTGTTTTCTCGTCTACGTAAGAACCTCGATCGATAGAGGACGCACTTAAAGATGCTTGACCGGGTCATTGCTATGCAAGAAGAGCTGAACCAGTTCGTCGAAATGAAGTTTGGGAGCTTGTCGACGACCTAGACATCGGCACGTGATTGGAACTAAGTGGGTCTTCAAGAACAAGCGAGATGAAAACAACGTCATTGTCGGAAATAAAGCTCGAC
This sequence comes from Lavandula angustifolia, assembly GCA_028984105.1. Taxonomy (NCBI): domain Eukaryota; kingdom Viridiplantae; phylum Streptophyta; class Magnoliopsida; order Lamiales; family Lamiaceae; genus Lavandula; species Lavandula angustifolia. The sequence goes on from CM054805.1 coordinate 12,638,813, forward strand.
TAGTTGCTAAAGGATACGATCAAAGCGGAGGGAATTGACTTTGATGAAACATTTGCTCCGGTCGCCCGATTGGAAGCCATTCGTCTTTTCCTAGCTTATGCAACACATCGGAGATTTAAGGTATATCGAGATGGATGTGAAGTCAGTTTTTACGAACGGCGCATCGAAGGAAGAAGTCTACGTGGAACAACCGCCCGGCTTTCGGCAGGGACATCGAGTGTACGAGACTTAGGAAAGCTCAGTATGGGTTAAAACAAGCACCCGGGGCTTGGTATGATACCCTATCGGACTTTCTACTTCGAAAAGGTTTTCAAAAGGGGGACGATAGATCGCACCCTATTCAAAGATAAAGTCGGAAGATGACATTCTATTGGTGCAAATCTATGTGGACGACATCATTTTCGGTACGTAAACGAAGTTATATGTCGCCAGTTCGAGAAGATGATGAAGGAGAAATTCGAGATGTCCATGATGGGAGAGATGAATTATTTCCTTGGATTTCAAGTAAAACAATCGGTGAAGGAATCTTCATCAATCAAGCCAAATACACTCGAGATCTTCTCAAAAGATTCGGCCGTGATTCCAAAGAAACCGGTCAAGATCCCCATGAACACGAACTTTAAAATCGATCTAGACAAAGAGGGAGCTTCGTTAACTCTACCGATTATAGAGCTATTATTGGTTCTTTACTTTATTTAACGACTAGCCGACTCGACATAACTTATGCTCGTAGGTGTATGCGCAAGATTTCGAGCGAATCCCAAGCGAAGTCATCTAGACTCGGCGAAGAAGATTCTGCGATATCTAAGAGGAACACCCGAGGTCGGGTTATGGTATCCCGCCGATGATAATCTAATACCGACAAGGTTATTCGATGCCGATTACGCAGGATGTAGGATAGATCGAAAATCAACTTCCGGAACATGTCGGTTCCTAGGGCAAAGCAAGCCGATATCGTGGTTTTCAAAGAAAACAGCACTCGGTAGCTACGTCCACTACCAAGGCCGAGTACATGGGGCCGCAGGAAGTTCTTCGTGCCCGCATCCTTTGGCTTCGACAACAATTGAGAGATTATGGTATAACTCGGGATGAAGTGCCCATCTACCGTGACTCCACCAGGTCCAATAGCTATAACTCGGGAACCCGGTTCTACATACCGGATGCAAGCACGTGGACATCCGACACCACTTCATCGGAGACCATGTCGAAAAGAAGGACATCGGGATGGAGAAAATCCATACCGACAAGCAAAAAGGCGAGATATACCGACCAAACCACTAGCCGAGAACAAGGTTCGGAGAACTATCGGTTGAGCTAGGTCTCGCTCGATCCTACCGAGACAAGTCGGTAGAAGCCGACTACCGATAATAATATACTTAGCAACAATGTGTATCGGTATGGAATCAGCACGACAGTCGAGAAAACTTAGTACGATGACTCATTGGGAGATGCACACCGTACACAACAAGGGAGAACATGGTCATCAGCACAACCATCCTCCTGATAAATGATGGTAACCAGCTGATAAGTTCGGCTGAAGAGGTTTGCGTAGTATCGTTACTTAATTTGTTCAGAAGCATGCCGCATTTAATGCATCGATCGCCCGCATTCGGTTGCCTAGGAGCATTTATTCCTTACCATTTATTATGTTTAAGGTTTGAGGAAAGGTCGGCAGGACTCCTCGCCTGCGTAATTAATGCTCTCTGTTGCGCATTTAATGCATGTCTTCTCCATTAGCTTTATTACGTATATCTATATTTTTGGCGGCTATTGTAATCATTCTTTTATAACATTTAATCTTAGCCGACCCTTGATTTTGAAAGATTAAATTTGAACCGTGCGATTCAAACTAAAGATCAAACTCAATATACAAAATCTTTCATCTTCTATCAACTCCTCACTTTTCGCCATTCTCATATCTTAGAGCTTTTTCTTAACGATTCAGTTTCCTTCCTTACATCCTCATTCAAACCGCATTGCTATATATCTTTTCAAGCTCTATTTCACGGTAATGTATCGGATGTCCGCTAGCAACTACTAACTTACTCTATTTTCAAGTGCTAATATGTTGTTTTGCGAGATTTCAATGGCGAACGTTCAAACTCCGGGACAACATTGAGGAGATTGTAGCCTCCGAGGATTCTGTTTGAACCTACCTTGGCCTTCCGCCAAGTGGAGATCTCTTTCCTTGAACCCGTGTTTGACGCTTTGGAGCGTTCAGGGTTGGAGATGCTGGTTTCGAAGCACCCCCGTGTTCTTCTCCCTCGACAGGTCGCTGAAGTTTATTTCAACTGGAAATCTCTAGCGTCGGGAGGAGAGGAATCGTCCTTCTCTTATCAGAAGGAAGTCGATCAAGATGAGTGGGAGTCAGCTGTTCTTACCTTCGATATTCAAGATGCTCTAGCTCTCTCTTTCGATCTTCCCAACTCCGGCATTTCTCCGATTGGATACAAGGAGAAGGAGATCAATGCATATGTGCAGAAATTCTATGGACGCAAGGATGTGGCGTTCAAAACAGCTTTACCGAGGAATATGTTGCTACCTCAGTACAGAGGTCTAGCTTACGTGGTATCGCACATTCTGACAAGTTCAGCTGGATCATATGATCAACTGTCCAAACCTAGGATTCACTGATGATGGCAATAGACGATGGGGTTGAAGTGAACCGGGCCGAGTATTATACTACTCGAGATGAAGGCACGTGCTCGGAAGTTCACCACATTACCCACTCGGCGAGAGGAGGATAGCCGGTGTGGGTAAACTTCTATTCGGAACAAAGATGTCTCGTTCGATAGAATGCATAGTTCGTAGGAACTCAGTTGTTGAGAACTCGGCCTTTGAGGACTCCAAGTACTTTGACAAGAAGTCTATCAAATTTATGACAAAGGCTGGCGCAGTAAAAGTCAATTGGCAAGGGGCCACCCGAACCGAAGAGAGCGGCGTCTCGCTCCGCCCCCAACCGTCCAAGTACTAAAGAAGAGGAGGTTGGCTAAGAATCGACCTGTTGAGGTCACAGTGGCTCAGCCACTTACCATTATTCAGCCAGCTCCTCCTTCTATTCAAGAGGAGCAACTACTCGATTCAGATACTGGAATCGAGGGAGCGACGATCAAGGACAAAGTCCAAGTGATCAGCTACGAGGGAACGAGTCCGACAAGAGGCAACCGTCACCCGAACCTACTGCTGAGTGGACAACAACCGACACCACTCGATTGCGTGCTTGCACCGAGATTCAAGCAAGAGATACCGTAAATTGCCGAGCACGCAGATCCGGTTGAAATAGCAGTAAGGACAAGAGCTCAGATGCTCTTAAGGTTTCTGCACTGGGACATTCTTATTGACTTTGCCAAATCCCAGCAGTCACCAGATGAGCTACTGACAGAGGAGCAAGAGCTCCAAGCCAAGATTGGATTCGGAGAGCCAGCTGATGTGGCGTCTTTCGAAGATTTGAGAGCCGCAATGCTCTATTTACCGAGCTTGAGAGCTCCGATCGAAACACTCCGCCCCCATCTCCACCTTCCGATAAAGGCGATAATGATGATCAAGATGAGGAGATGGATGGCAAACCCAAGGAAGCGCACCGGGGAGAATCTGCAGAGGGACAAACTCCCCTAAGAGAAGAGCCCAACACCACCCATAGTCACATCGGGTGAGGCTACAACCGCTCCGAAGTACGAGTAGGGAGCGATTGATCTCGTTCTCACGAGCAGAGGCTCGGAACCAGCTCTTATCAGATACAACCCATCGGTTCCGTGTCCTCACGTTCTGTCAATAGGGCTATCAAACGCCAAGGTGAGAAAAATCGACTCCTAGCCAAAGATGTTCATTTCAAATGGGAGAAGTACACCAAGGCTCAGAACGAAGCTCTAAGTAAGTTGGCCGCCGACATCTCCACCCCTAAAGAGGCTTCTCGACCGGATTTCAAGGAGATAGTTGAGCGAGGCCCTAAGTGCTCAAAAGGCCGATTTATCGGCCACGAGTCGGCGGCATGCTTACCGCTCAGCATAAAACTTTCTCGGAGCGGTGACTCAAGCGATGAAAACAATTCAAGGCTTCATTGATGAGAGAAACAAGATAGCAACCACCTCTCTTCAAACGGCCATCAAGCAACAGCCGAGGCCTTAAAAGCCATTCGGAAAGAAATGACGAGAATCAAATGATCAAGCTCTGCTGAAACTCCGTCGAGGAGTCGGCCGCTCGATTGAAGAAATCTAGAGCCGATCGAGAGAAAGACTGGGAAAACTACGTAACTTGGTCGTTGATTTTGATGACACAGTTACCCGGATCAAAGATTTCGTGCACAACTGGGAGCGGGACGTAAAAGCTATCCGCACCTCCCCGGCGAATATTGCCGATGCCAAAAAGGGGGAAGATATTGTGAAAGGTGAACCCGATACGGATACGGTACGACGTCCGGATCCTTGAGGGACGAGCTCGGGAGGCGGGACCCTCCTCGCAGCAGAGCCCTCACCCGCAGAGATTCGGGGGGAACAGCTCGGAGGCGGGACCAACTAATCGAAAGGTACATCTACTCGAGGTCCTTCTCCTTGATTTCCCACTACAAGCCACCCCCATCTCCTCTTCACCTGTGCACATAGACGAAATCGCTCAATTCCTTGAAGAGCCACCGAAGAAGAAGAGTCTCAAAAGCCGCCGCAGAGGTCGGGGAAGGAAATCGCTATCGAATCCACTACTCCTTCCTCCCCGATCAAGAAGTTTAAATCAAAAGCGGAGCAAGAGGCATTCGACCTCGGGAATAGCCCAAGAGCCGCAAGACAAGCTGGACCGGGAGCGTCGGCTAGAAGAGGCAACGAAGCAAATGAAAAAGCCTAAGGACAAAGCCGTCGGGGGCAAAGGAAAGAAAAAGGTCATTAATACGGTCGAAGAGCAAAAGAAGAAAGCCCAAGAAGAATTTACTAAGGCTCTTCCGACTGAAATCAAAGCTACTTGCTCGTAGTATTCCCATATCTACTCTTACACCTGAGCGTATAGCGGTAAGATCAAACGACACGGGAGGCGACGCGCAAGGACCGAGTCTCGGACGAGGAGACACTAGAGCAGCCGCTCTCCGTGAGAAGAAAAGGATGGGCCGACACGGCAAGAATGAAAAGCCTATCGATAAACCAAAGGCCCGATCCAAGAAGGCGGATCCCGAGAGGATCTAAGTTCATCGGGGGCCCCCACATCAAGCAACAACCGATTCAAAGCATGTGGATAAGTGGGTGCCGGCTGATATGAATGAACATTGGGAGAGATTGAAAGAAACTTTTATCAAAGGCTACTACGTATGGCGCATTTACCCACTTGATCGCCCGGCCGATCAGCTCTTTGAGGAGTTGATTACGAGATTTAATGTTGAATTCGGTGAACGGCTGAAGCAAGTCATGGAATCACGAGAATGTAACCTTCCGTGCCCCGACTTTCCGACGTATTCCACCGCCGAGACTTGCTAGTGGACCGCCGAGCACTAAGGACATAGAAAGAGAAGTGGAGGAAGCCGCCTACGATCCCGAGCCTCGCTCCCGTAAAGGCCGGATGATAACTTGGAGATCCGGGAGATTCGAGCTAGAGTGTATAAATACTATTACACTGGATCCCCCCGAGGAAAAATCCACCGACTTCAAGAAGAAAACGCAAGTTCAAGAAGCAAGCAGCCAGTGATTTTTTTTTCCTCATCTTTTGTAATAGCATAGGAACTCGTAATTCTTGATATATATATCGGTTCCTCCGCTTGCTAGACAATTACTCATTGTCTTTCGGCCTTTTACTTTGTGTTTACACTACCGATCACCAAGTGATCGACACACACTCACATCGGTTTCTCGATCTTGCCTTTCTCTCACCCTTTGGAGTTCATTTACTATTATCGTTTTTCCTCGGATGCTTTAAGGGGGAAATTGTTGTCGTAGGACAAGTATCTTTAATAGATATTAGAGTATAGAGGTTTTGGCATCATCAATTAGGGGGAAATTGTTGGATATGAGTCAAGTAGATTGATACTCGACTGTTCTAGGGTTAAAAGAAATTGGGGGAAATCATAGTAGTACTATGGAATTGAAGATCCCAAAACCGAGCTGATATCGGTAGATTAGTGTGTCGATAGGATTAGCCGATGTATAGGTTAGACGTGATGTAATGCTTATTATTTTTGTCTAAGTCCCTGTACGGGGTAGTTGTTGAACCGATCTTCACTGAAGATACTTTTCGGAACCCCACGTCATCGGTGTAATCGCTTGCATTCTTCGTCGGCCAGTTGATATCAAACTCGGTTGAAGATCCCGCATCACCGACCGGACCTCGGCAGAAGCATTCTCTACAAGCCGATGGTCATCGGTAGAAGAACCAAGGTGCAAGAGTATACCTTCGCAGATCGACCAACCGACTATCGAAGCTCACTTTATCGGTCCGACGACTCGGCCGAAGAAGACAGACTTTCGAGCATCGTATCCGACGTAAAAGCGACCCAAAGACTTAAAGTCCCTTCAAATGTTCAGCGAGAAGACATACGAGGTAGTTTGAACGGTCAACTCGACACTCACCAACTACAAACCTCGACCAATGAGAAGCCGACAACGCTTACCTACTCTACACAAGAAAGTTGCTCTCATGAACAGTGCATTAAGCGCCTCGCTCGCAACAAAGTTGAATAGTGGCCGTTTTCTTTGGACGCTTGTGACACGTGGCATCGTCGTCTCCAACGGACATATGTCACAACTCACAACTATAAATAGAGAAGGATTTGAAGATTTCAAGAAGAGGAATATACGCGAAATCAAGGGAAATCATTAAAACTCACAACGCTCTAGAACCTTCAAGCTTATCCGAGAGACGAACTAGTTTTCATAGAACACTTCTTGTAGTTCATCTCTCTAGAGCACTTTGATCCCTATCTTCTCTAGACTAAGCTCATTGCTAGATTCATAGCTTAGATCCAAAGGAGTTCACATTTAGTGAATTGTTCTTGTTGTAAGAACTCCTTCTCAGTTGGAGAATATTCCCTCCCTTCTAAACTTAGGTTTGGATTGTAAAGTCGCTAAGGACTATAACTTAGAGGGAACCGTCCAGGTGCACGGTATCCCCGCCGAGGCTTGCTCGAGAATAATCAACAAGTTCTCCCGCCTTGTTCGGGACCGTGGACGTAGGATCTTGCGTATCCGAACCACGTTAAATCGCTTGTGTTCATTTACTGTTTTATTGCATTGCATTCAACTGACTTGAAAATCATAAGTTTGCATAAAACGTATTTTATAAAGTGCACAGCCAAAAGATTTAACTTGCAAAAACGCGTTTTCAAAAGAGACGACTCCGGGCCTAACACTTATCCGCACTACAGTCTCCGACTGAGTTTCGTAATACCGACATCGGTCCGGCAGAAGAGCTCAGAAGCTGACTCACTTTGACCCCAGTGATCGAAGGCTTACTTGGTACTGTTCATCAGTTGCAAACATCAGTTTCAGCTGACCTTCACTGAGAAAAAGAAACAGAGCTCAGGTGTATTCACCCCCCCCCCTCTACACCTGACTTTTCGTCTCCGGACCAACACCAACCATTCTCAGGCTCCTCCTCGTGTGATCATTCCACTGGCTATCTCCTCCGGCTGTTGGAAACCCCAGTCGTCTTCCATTTAGACGGCGACCAAGGTGTTGGTGGGTGGGTGGTAGATGTCGAGGGATTGAAGGACGAACACGCGTCCACGCCCTTTTCCGGCTTCTTTCCATCGCGCTCCCCCCATTTTTCCGCTGAATCCTGTCACCACCTCAAAGGCGTCTTTGTTAAGGCTGTACATGTTTCACACTTCGCTGGTGAGGATCTTCGGGAACGGGGGTATCACGGTAGATTGTCCTCCCAATGCATCCATGGTCGCTTGTGTCGCCGATGGGGCAACCGTTGTCGTTGCCTTTCCCTTGGTGACCATACCCCCCTTGCCCTCGCTACTTCCCTGACTCCGGGTGTTTTATGAAGTGTTTTTATAGATAGCGAGCTTTTGGGAGGAAGGTTGTCCCTCCGGCATTTTCCCTTTTTCTCGATGTAGGTGGTGCCCTTAGCCTTTGGGCCGTCCTCACCCTTCCTCAACTTCTTCTTCCCTCTTTCTCCCCTAATTGTATTCGGCTAGCCGACGAGCCCTTCCTTGCTCTAGATCGATGATTTGTGAGGCCAAGAGATGATGGTGAAGGTCCTTCTCTCTTTGGTCACCGAAGTGCTCCCGATACTTCTTGTCGCTTCATGCCAGATACGCCATGGTCTGCTTCAGTGTAGGCCTTTGTACTATTCGTTGGCGGCACCTTCGAGGGCCTCTCGCGTCAGGCAAGTTCAGGTTTCCTCAGGGCATTGGTGGCGTTCGTAGAGGTAGTCGGTCACGGATACCACTGGTTGGGCATTGGAGAACAAAGTGAGTGACATAATCCTCGTGGTTTTCCGGCGTTTGACAGAGTAGTCTCGTTCGCGACGAACCCTTTGGGGGGGGTGTCCTTGCTTCATGCATCAAAATGTCGTCCCCTTTGCTGTTATTTCCTTCGTAACGGGTAGGTGCGTCATTGCCTTTGGGTCGACGTTTTCTAGGATTGAACACAATCCAACTTCGAGTCTATTAAATTGTTCGGAGACTTCGGCTTGAGTTGCTACCACCATGGAAAGGGGCTGCTCCACCTCCTCGATGGTCTCCGCTAGGCGTGAAAGTCGTACCTCCATTGTGTCGTCGAAAACTTCCTCTCCCCCCCCCCCCACCGCTGGTTTCATTTTCGCCTTATCTCTTACGGATCCGGCAGGTCAGACCATTATTGCAAACTATTTTCTTGAGATTTATGATTTGCTACGTTGAAACTTATAGAGCGTATGAAAAGAGAAAAGTGCACTCGTAATTTAATAACCTCAATTAATAAGGTCAAGTAATTTAAAAAGAGCCGATTTCTGAAAATTGAAGAAAATTAATTAATAAAGTCAAGTAATTTCCTACTAAGCTACCAGTACAATGTTCTAACTATCAAGTTATCACTACATAAACCTAGTTATCTTCTTCCAAATTTATCCAATCAATTTTTTCATCCACGATAAAAGTAACAATTTGAATTTGGGGAATATTACCTTTGACCCAAAATCTTCGTCTTCGGCGCTATATACCTAATTAGAAGTAGAAGAAGAACAAAACTCGATCCCCAAACGCCTATTCTTACCAAATTTTTCGGCCTCATTAAAACCTAAAAGAGATAAAGTCGGATCCCTAAATTTTTCGGACTCATTAAAACCTCCCAGCGCAAATGTTCCACGCCACCTCGTCACCTCCAAGCCCCGCTTTAACTCCCCCTACCTCTCTCTCGGTCTTGTACACCTGAACCTTCTCTCTCTCTCCTCTCTTGTATTGAAACGACTGATCATCCAACAATTTAAGCGATTCTCTCTTCAGTTCTTGATGGGAGGAGGGTTTCTGCATATGTGTTATAATTTCTCTCTAGTTCTTCCGTTCTGGACAGGAATGAGAGAGATATTCTAATTTTCATTTGCTGAAAAGTAAGTGTGTGCGCAACGCACACCACGTGCCTACGGACGAATTAAAGTTTGAGTCAATTTTGAAAAAAGTACGAAAATTGATTATATATTTGTGTGCGTACACAAATATATTCAAGTTTTCTTCATTTTGATCTAAAATGAGAGATATTCAAGTTTGAGACAATATGAGGTCACTTTTCTTCATATTGTGTGCATACACACACCACGCGCCTACGGACGAATTCCAGTTTAAGTCAATTTTGAAATAAGGACGAAAAGTGTTGGGATGAAATCCAGTTTAATAAGATTTGAAGATCCCAAAACCCCTAGCTGAATGATGGACCTTCGATATTGTAATAGCTTAGTTGAGTTCAGGTGTTAGGAACTCAGTATGCTAGAGTTCAGTAGTTGTGCATTCAGTAGAAGATTCTGCATTTAGCCGGAGAACTCAGTATCGAGGAATTTAGTTGGACAGCTATCGACCAACTGAATTTGCAAAGGATTTTGAGCCTGCGAACTGAATTATTCAGACGAATGTCAATGGAGGTACATCAGTTGCAGGTTCGATGATTCAGATGAAGTCAACTCATTGTACTTTGAGTTTGAACAAGCCTCACCAACTCTCATAAATCCTTGACCAATAAGGAGCCGACAACACCTTACTTGCTCTGCCATAAAGCTGCTCCTAGCCGGAAAAAGAGGAAATCTCTACAGTATCTCTACTCAACATTTAAATTATTATGGTCATTTTCCTTGTCTTATTCGGCACGTGTCTAGACTCCCTCCAACGGATCTATTCACAAATCAGAGACTATAAATAGAGAAGAGTCTTCATGCAGAAAGACATCGGGAACCAAAGCAATCAAAGCTCAAACACTCTCTAGCGAACTTACAGCGATATTCAAGTGAAGAACTTGCACTTAGATTTAGATCTTCTTTAGTTCTTCTCTCTAGAGAATTCTTGTTCCCTTTCTCTATCTAAGCGTGCTTATTGTAATTGCAATAACTTAGAACCTTGAAGGATTTTACCTTTTAAACTGTTCTTATTGTGAGAACTCCTTCTTAGTTGGGGAAATTCTAAACTTAAAAGGTTAAGAACTTTAAAGTCACTACGACTATAAGTAGATATCTGTCTTGCGTACAGATTGACTGAAGCTTGCTCAGTATAAGCAAACAAGTAAGAATATATCTTGTGAACAGATCAACTGAGGCTTGCTCAATATAATTAATACAAGAACTCATGTTTAGTTCATGAAAGTGGATGTAGGACCCAGCGTGTCCGAACCACTTTAAAAATCGCATGTGTTGATTTTAATTGTTGTATTTATTAAATGTTCATTCTGCATTCAACTAAGTTTTAATCAAAAAGCATAAAACGGATTTTCACTGAGACGACTCTTTTAAGGGCCTATACTTCCGCTCACAACCTCTGTTGTTGAACTATTGTTCACTGACATAAGTCAGTGGGACTATAATCAGTAGGAGAATCTCTGCCCATGCGGTCGAGAAAGTTTATTTGGCTTACTGACAAGTTCAGTAGCAATCTTCAGCATCAGCCGAGTTTCGCGTTCTGAGTTTTGAATTTGCATTTAGGTGTATTCACCCCCCCCCCCACAACACCTGAAGCTCCTCTCTGGACCAACAATTGGTATCAGAGCGGTGTTCTTCTTGATCATCGTTATGAAGGAAAAACTAGGGTTAGGAACGATACCTTCCTCCTCGTATGTTGTCGCGGCTCTGATTGTTGCTCATGTGTCAGATTTTCTGATCTGTGTCCCGGCCTTTTTCTTCCTCTGGGTGGTCAGAGAACTGAAGAAAATAAATTTTATCGTCTCTCTCTCATACACGCTGTGTGCGTGAGTTATTTGTGGGTGTGTAATCTGTTTCTGAACAGAATACTAATATATATAGGCTTCAAAAGCTAATATAATATTAATATATTTGTAGTCCATTAATTTAATTATATTTCTAATGGGCTTCCACATAATTAACCCATAATATAATTAATTAATCCAGTGGGCTACTAATATTTATCAATTAATTGGCCCAGCCAATTAATTCCAGATAAATAACATTATTAAATAATATAAAAAATACATTAATCCATTAATAATGATTTCTGAGAGACAATAAATAACTAGGCAACTAATTGGGCCAGATCAGTGATCCAATACAAGAAATAAAGTAGGGTCTCAAATTAATTAATTATTCATGCTCAGCCCAGAGCAAAATTAATTAATAAACACAGATTCATTCCACTAGAGAATCCGTGCTGACTTACCCTTTTATCCCAAATTGAGCAAGGGCTTGTATTTTAGACTTAATCAATCTCCGTATTTAAGATAGAAATATCCGTTAATTAATTAAGCTTACTGACAACTTAAATTAATTAACATCTTATATTCCTGAGTAGTACCACTCGACCTTATTAACACACCTGAACTTAATCAACCAGCCGGGTTTAGTGTGCTAATCCTTTCGAGTTCCTTAGGGGATATTATCAACCCATTTTACTAGGATACGGCTGCAAGATACAAACAACCAACCTGAGCCACAAATAACTACTAACACCCAAGATATGTAGATCCGGTCGCGATGACGTTCACCATAGTAGGTCAAAGTGAGAGATAGCCAAATGTGCTCAGTTGAAGTCTTACTAAGCTTAACACCAGCTAAGTCACCAAGATCTTGGTTCTCCACTAAGGTCAGTTAGGAGAACACATCTCACTGTGATCTGTCAATACACCACCTTAAGTGTACCTGTAAAGACAAACAGCTAAGACAAGCCACTTCTTATCTAAACTGCAGCTTAAACCGACAACTTATCCTTAAGTTGTCTCAGCTGTGATAACTGTATATTATCTTGTCAGTTCAACCAATTTGTGTTGTCTTCTGTGATACCCGACACACCACACAAATCTAACTTTTATACGAGATAAATGATAACATGTGCAAATATACATATTTATCAGATAGGAGAATAAAACAGTGGTAAGGACAAAAACACATTGTATACAAGCATAAAAAGTGCTTCCAGTATACAAAATCCCAACATGTTATCTGTTTACTGGTCTAACTCGAATAGATCCTGAAAACCGTTTTCTCTGCACTTGCATCTATTCAAAGCATCCTATACCATATCTTTTTAACATGTCTGATTTTTCTTGTATTAGGACAGTACCTATGTTTTTGGCATAAAACTATGCGGTATGGCGGGTAAGGATGGAGACTCACTTAACATCGCTGCATGACATAGCATGACTAACGTTCTAGAAAAAGAACCTATTGTTCCTATAATCGACAACGTCGAAATCGTAGTACAAGGAGCAGCAGGTGCCAATATTGGCCCAAAGGTCCCAAAAGACAAAAGCCTCTTCACACCTGAAGAGAGAAAGCTGCACAACCTTGACCGAGTCGCATGAAATGCGATACTAACAACTCTCAGTGACTCGTATCTAGGAATGGTGTACGAATTCATGATAGTAAAGGAGCTATGGGATGCTCTAGATGTACTAAGCTAAGGAACTCCACAGATAAAAGAAAATAAACTGGAGTTAGAGCTGCAGAAACTCGAAACATTTGATATGCTTCCAGGGGAGTCTATTGATGATTTTAGTGTCAGATTCATGAATCAAATCAACATTATCAACGGACTGGGGAAAACATTCAGCAACAAGGAGACGAATGCAAAAATTCTAAGGGCTCTTAACAGGCCCAAGTGGTACTCTTTTGCTACATGTTTAAAGAGAACTAACCTGAACTCTGTTACTCCTGATTATATATTTTCAGAATTAAAGGAAGAGCAGTTCGAGTTTAATCTCCCAAACACCCCCGGTGCTGAGATTGAGGTGCCAATGGATCACGCTTACAAGGCATCAGTCAACACACCCAGAGCAAGTCCCTCAATCACAAGTTAGCCAGTTGGAAGCTCAGTGACAATACCATCTGCTGACAACTTGGCTGTGAAGTACGCTCTCCTTGCTGTGAAATACCAAACGGAGAAGGACAAGTTCCGAAGAATGAAGATGAAAAGGGCTTCCAAAAGCTATCAAGGTAAAAGAGAGAATGATCACTAGAAAAGTGAATCTAAATCTTTACCTGAATGCAGGAATACTTAAGCTGCCCCCGTTGGACATAACAATACACCAAAAAGGGAAGGCAGGAGCTCAGTATGTTACAGCTGCAAGAAGCCAGGGCATTACCAATACGAAAGTCCAGAACTCTCAGTAGCTCAAAGAGCTAAACGGCAAGCTTGGCGTGACAAATTTGTCAAAAAGAGGCAAGCCTACGTAGCTGGAGAGTTATTTGACTGCTCAAGCGATGCAGAACTTTTCATGGAATCATTTGATGATGATGTTGCGTTCGTCGGGATTGAAACAGAAGACACTGAACTGTGTTTCATGGCCGGGGAAAAGGCTGAAGTAAATTCTGATCCTAATATATATCCCTCTTCATCATGTACACACGACACGAGCTCTATTGCAGGTGAACCGCTAGATGTGGTTCTTGCATATGAAGATCTGCTCGAAGAACAGATCCAGATGAGCCAACAGTAAGACAATTCAAGAGATGGAACTTCTGAAAGCTGAGAATCAGAGACTTTGATGAAAGGTCAGGACTCTACTGAGTCTGAAGCACTTGTGCTGAGACAGAAGGAAGAGATTAAATCTCTGATGACTAAGTCTCAACATCAAGAAGCACGGATTTCAGTCTTGAGCAAAGACATCTCTGAGAAAGATACTGAGATAGCTAGGCTCAGCCAGAAACTCGCAGAAGTACAGAAGGATTATGAGTCACTCAGAAAGAGTGATGAAGTATGGCGAGGTTTGATGATAGAGCAGTATCTAGGTTACACGGTATGCTTAGAGCTTAGAGGTCAGTTTCTGTTAAGGAAGGACTTGGCTACATATATGAAGTATCTACCTCTACCTCGAAAGGCTCAGAAAAGTTGGTTGATCGGTTTGTCCGAGGGAAGATTCAAGCTACTGAACCTATCACCCCTCAGGAAAAGAACAAATAGAAATTGATCGCACCTCAGCCCAGCTACAAGAAGTTGACCCATGGTTCAAGCCCCAAGAAACCCAGATCCAACTCAGGGGGAACCAAAAAGGTCAGGTGGGCCGAACAGTATGGCCAACCGCAATGGACTCACCCAGCTCAACATGGATCGTGCTACTATGAACCAAGATTCAAAAGCTTAAAGGTTTAGAAGAAGAAGAAGGTTGAACCTCAGAAAAATAAAAAAGTCAGCAACTCTGAGTCCAGTGGAGAAGTCAGCTGACAAGAAGGGCAAGAAACAGACAAAAACCATCAGGGTTGTCAGACAAGTTTGGATTCAGAAGTCCACTAACATCTAAGGACCCAAAGCTGAACCCAAAGATTACCTGAATCTATTTCTATTTTACAGGTACTAAAGGACCCTTGGATTGTGGACAACAGATGCTCAAGACACATGACACATCAGAAGAATCTGCTGACCGACTATGTTCAGCAAGAAGGAGCCAGAATTGAGTTTGGTGACAACTCCAAAGGCTATATAAGGGGATACGGAACGCTGAAAATAGGGACTGCAATAGTTCCTAGAGTATCATATATTGAAGGACTTCAACATAATCTCCTTTCTGTCAGTCAATTCTGTGATAACTCCAATAAAGTGACTTTTGACGCAGGTTTTTGTGATGTTCTTGATAAATCTACAGGAAAAACTGTGTTATCAGGGTCGCGGTGAAGAAATATCTATTATGCTTAATAGAATAGCGATGAACCTGAAGCTCGCCTGATAGCACATACGAAGTCAGATAACATAACAACATGATTGTAGCACAGACGACTGAGCCATCTGAACTTCAAGACTATGAACAAGCTAGCAAGGGATGCTAAAGTCAGAGGACTGCCCAACAAATTTTTCAAAAGACACAAGAATTGCGAGCATGCTTGAAAGGGAAGAAAACAAAGTCAAGCAATCCGCCTATTCCGTCACCTTCCACTGATGGAATCCTTCAGTTGCTTCACATGGATTTATTTGGGCTAGTCAATCCAGTGACGATCAGAGGAAAGAAATATGCTCTTGTAGTCATTGGTGACTATTTAAGATATAAAAGTGTGATTTTCACCGCCAATAAATCTGACGTCAAATCTGAACAGCCGAAACTGCTGGAACAGCCAAGCGTCGAGAAGGATATCATGATTCAAAGGATACGCTCAGACCGTAGAACAGAGTTTCTAAACTCAATGATGAAGGACTACTGCGAAGCTGAAGGAATTCAACACGAGACCTTAGCGGCATGTATGCCTCAGAAGAATGGTCTTGCTGAATGGAAAAACAGAACTCTTAAAGAAGCAGCAAGAACATTACTCGCATACTCAGGTCTACCATTGAAGTTCTGGGCATAAGCTACTGACACTGCCTGTTACACTCAGAAGAGATCTCTATTGACTCAGATGTACATGAAGACACCATATGAATTATGGAAAGGGTGAACTCCTTCTATCTCTCATTTTAATATTTTTGATTGTTCGTGCTTTATCTACAATAACGAAAAGGACCAGTTAAAGGTCTTTGATAGCAAGTCAGACCAAGGAGTTTTCTTAGGATACTCCAGGTTCAACAAATCTTTCAGGGTCTTTAACTACCTGACCCTTTGCATGGAGGAAAGCCCTCATGTTGTATTTGATAAATTTACTTCTGAGGACAGGAAGTCAAACTCTCAACAAGAAGCTGAAGAGGTTAGGAGCAACCTATAGGATCTAAGCTTAAAAGATAACATCGAAAAGATCCAGCATTGTTAGGAAGATGAGACAATGAAATTCAAAATTAACCAACAAGCAGTGTAGCTAAATAGAATTATTCTACTGAACAAAATCAATCCTAGGTAATTCAGGTCGATGAAGAAACCCCAGTGGTAACTAAGACCACTACTGAGAATAACAGCTCAGGGGGAACTATTAATGTTCTTAATCTGAATAACCCAAAACCTGGTGACTCAGTAGAACCTGATCTTGTTACTGAATTGTTTCAATTACAGAATAGTACAACTGAAATTCCTAATACTCCTACTATCTGTGTAGAATCAATTCCAGATAAAGTAACAAGACGTCGTCATTTATGGTTAGATGCTCATAGCTCAGATTTAATAATCGAAGATCCTTCAGCTAGTGTTAAGATAAGATCCAGATTTTGTCAGGGAGAAAGTGCCTTATACTCCTAATTCTTATCTACTGAAGAACCTCAGACGATTGATGATGCACTGAATGATGTTGACTGGATCACTGCTATGCAAGAAGGGCTCAACCAGTTTACCAGAAATGATGTATGGATGCTTGTAGATAGACCTAGACATCAGCATGTGATAGGAACGAAGTGGGTCTTAAGAAACAAGCGAGATGAAAACAATGTCATTGTCAGGAATAAAGCTAGACTTGTTGCCAAAGGATATTGTCAAGCAGAAGGGATAGATTTCGATGAAACGGTCGCTCCAGTTGCAAGATTGGAAGCCATTCATCTATTCCTAGCATATGCAACACATCAGTAGTTCATAGTCTATCAGATGGATGTGAAGTCAGCTTTCTCGAACGCTGTACTGAAGGTAGAAGTCTATGTTGAACAACCGCCCGGCTTTCAGTAGGGACATCAAGTTTACAACTTAAGAAATCACTATATGGGTTAAAACAAGCACCCAGGGCTAGGTACGATACCCTATCAGACTTTCTACTTCAAAAAGGTTTTTAGAAAGGAACAGTAGATCGCACCCTATTCAGTATCAAGTCAGAAGATGATATCCTACTGGTGCAGATCTATGTGGATGACATTGTTGGTCCCGAGAGTAACGTTCAGGTGTAGAGGGGGGGGGGTGAATACACCTGAAAACCGATTTCTCAACTTCAAACGCGAATAGTCCTTTTCAGGAGTGTGTCGTACTGAACTAATTCAGCAGACCAAATAAGCTGTTCTGAATCACGTGGCAGAGTGACTAACTTTACTGAGGCCTGCTAGCTGACTAGAGTCAGAATTCAGTACCGTTAAGATAAAGTTCAGTAGTGCGGAAATGTGCAGGCCCAAATTCAGTTGAGTTAAGAAAACATTTTTTTTATCAAAACAGTTTCAGTATGTTAGTGCAGTCGATTAAGCTTGCTGAAACTCAGTTGAATGATTTAAAGATATTTTCAATATGCACAGTAATCAATGCAAGAGTAAATAATAAACACAGAACACAGACGATTTTTAAAGTGGTTCGGATCCAACAATCCTACGTCCACTGTCCCGAAAGATCAGGAGGCTATGTATTATACTGAGATAGTCTCAGTCGGTTTGTACACTGGACAAACACTGGTCTTGAGATTTATACTGAGCAAGTCTCAGTTTACAAGGTATCAAACTAAGTGTTTGAAAAACTCTCCAACTATGAAGGAGTCCTTTACAATAAAGATCAGTTCAGATATGAACTCCTTCATCTAAGCTATAGATATGAACAACTGAGCTTAGGTTAGAGGGATAGGGAACGAGAAAGTGGCTTCTAGAGCGACGAACGGCTAAGTATAGACTTGGGTTCGTGTTCAGTCGCTTGGATACTAGAGGTTGTATAATTCTGGTTCAGCTTAGTTCCCTATGAGCAGGTATGTAGTCTTTCACCGGAGATTACTTCTTCGAACTACTTGCGGAAGACTTAAGACGTTTGTGAGTCGCTCTTTAAATGCTCTGCGTTTGTGGTTCGCTTGTGTTCTCTTGTGTGCTCGTGAGCTTCAATTTAAATTGTATCCCTCTATTTATAGAGTAGTGGCAAGGATAGATCCGTTGGAGATGACAATCCTTGTGTCTCTCTCTTTTGGGTAGCTAACGGCTCTTTCGAAGTATGGTTGCAGTGTCCTTTCCCTCCATTTCTGGAAAGTTGTTGACTTGCAGCTTTAATCACAATATGGACAGTTGGATGCTTGTCATTGGTCGAGGTTCAGGAAAGTAGGTGAGACAGAACAGACTTCAAGGAGATCTGAAGCTGACTTCTCTCTTCCTCGTATTGACTCTGCTAATTTGACTTTAGAGAATCCTGACAGTCAGAAGACTGTCCAGCCGTTGCTGAGTCTGATCTCTTATTCAGTAGCATGCTCCTGCTAAGTCGGCTCTACTGAATATCAACTCTGAGTTCAGTGAACTACTCCCGCCGGAGTTCGGTTCTATCGACTCCTTTCGCATATCGCTCCCGCCGAGTCCAAGATCACTGAGTCTTCTACTTCTGGTATTGAGGCAGGTAATCTACTGAGCGCCTGAACCAGATGAAGATTATCTACTAAGTCTGAACCCTTAGAGACAGAACAAAATAGGTTACAACTGAATGGTTCATCAGCCAAGATAGGGTTTTGGGATCTTCAAATCTTCAGTAAATATTCAGAGCACAGGGCTACTGAGTTATGTCTTAACTGATAGTGAGAAGACTGAATCATCTCCCAACATTTTCCCCCTATTTGATGATGCCAAAACCTAACGCTATGACTTATCAGAAATAGAGCTCCTTACAAGTATTACAAGTAGAATCAGTGGAGTTGTTCTTCAAGTCCTAGACTACTGAGGGAATCAGGGAAGAAACATCAGAACCTATACAGAAACTAATCAGCAATTTCCCCCTTTCTAACAACATTTTCCCCCAACACGGTAATCTATCAGAATCTAACAAGTAAACCTGACAGAATATATCATTACTCAGTGAGTGAGTGAGTCAGTAATCACTTGAGTGATTATGTGTGTTAAGCATAAAAACAAACAGGGACATATAGACAATAAGGAATTGTCAGGGCCAATAACAGTGATGATTTTATATATGAAGAATTTCAGTTCATGTACATCAACTGCTATACTAAGAAAGATAGAACAGAAAATACAAGAAACACAGAAGCTAACAATCATCTGAACTGCTTGATCCTGTCTTTGAATTCCTTTGATTTAGATTCAGGAAGAGGCACTCCATACATTCTATATGTGATCTTCCTGAGCTTCTGTTGGTCCCGAGAGCACGTTCAGGTGTAGAGGGGGGGGGGGTGAATACACATGAAAACCGATTTCTCAACTTAAACACGAATAGTTCTTTTCAGGATAGTGTCTTGTTGAACAGGTTCAGCAGACCAGATAAGTTGTTCTGAATTGTGTTGGCAGAGTGACTGACTCTACTGAGATCTGCTAGCTGACTGAGAGTCAGATTTCAGTATCTTGCAGATAGAGTTCAGTGGTGCGGAATAGTGTAGGCCAATTCAGTTGAGTTGGAAAACGTTTTTAATAAAACAGTTTCAGTAGATTAGTACAATCGCTTAAGTTCGCCGAAACTCGCTTGAATGATTTAAGAAGGCTTTTCAAGATGAACAGCTAAATCAATGCAACAAAGGAAAAAGAATACGAGACACAAGACACAGAGATTTTTAAAGTGGTTCGGACACAAAAATCCTATGTCCACTGTCCCGAATGATCAGGAAGCTATTTATTATACTGAGGTAGTCTCAGTTGGTTTGTACGCTGGACAAACTCTGGTCTTGAGATTTATACTGAGCAAGTCTCAGTTTACAAGGTTATCAAACTGAGTGTTTGAAAAACTCTCCAACTATGAAGGAGTTCTTTACAATAAAGAACAGTTCAAAGATAAACTCCTTCGTCTAAGCTATGGATATATTCTATTGAGCTTAGGTTAGAGGGATAGGGAACAATGAAGTGGCTTCTAGAACGACGAACAGCTGAGTATGACTTTGGGTTCATGTATCGTCGTTTGGATACTAGAGGTTGTATTTAACTGTTCAGCTTGGTTCCCTAAGAGCTAGAATATAGTTCTTCGCCGGAGATGAATTCTTCGAACTTCTTGCGGAGAACTTAGGCTTTTCGAGTTTGCTCGTTTGAATGCTCTGTGTATGCGGTTTTTCTTTTTCTTTCTCTTTTCGTTTCTTCCTGTGAGCTTCAAATTTGATTTATCCCTCTATTTATAGAGAAGAGACTAGGAAAGATCCGTTGGAGATGATGATCCTTTGTCTCTCTCTTTTGGGTAGCTAACGGCTCTTTTGTAGCATTTGCAGAGTCTTTTCCCTCTTTTCCGGAAAGTTGTTGACTTGCAGCTTTAGTAGGTGTAGGACAGGTGTCTGCTTGTCATTGGTCGAGGTTTAGAAAGTGGTTGAGACAGAACAGACTTCAAGGAGATTTGAAGCTGACTTCTCTCTTCCTCGTACTTGACTATACTGATTGTCTTTGAAAGATTCGACGCTCGGTACGACCGTCCGGCCGTTGCCGAAGTCTCGATCTTTGATTCAAGAGTGAACTCCCGCCGAGTCCGCTTTTATCGAAGATCAACTTTGAGTACAATTGAACTACTCCTACTGAGTTCAGTTCAACTGACTCCTTTCAGTATACTACTCCTGCTGAGTCCAGTATTTACTGAGTCTTCTACTTCTGGTGCTGAGGCGGATAAGCAACTGAATGCCTGAACCAGAGCAGAGGGTCTACCGAGTCCGAAACCCTCGTAGACAAAAACAAAGTTACAACTTAAAGGTTCACCGATAAAGATAGGGTTTTGGGATCTTCAAATCTTCGGACTAATTCGTGAGCACAAGGCTACCGAGTATCGGTCAAGATGTAAGATAGAATCATTTCCCACTACATCTAATACCGCCGAGGATAGAATCATCACCCAACAATTTCCCCCTATTTGATGATGCCAAAACCTATCAACAAAAAATCAACATCTAACACTATGACTAGTCAGAAATAGAGCTCCTTACAAATATTACAAGTAGAATCAGTGGAGTTGTTCTTCAAGTCCTAGACTAATGAGGGGATCAGTAAGGTAAAGTCATAATATAGAGACTAAGCATATTCTCCCTGTTTTTAACAATATTTTCCCGAAATACAGCAAGTCTAACGAAATCGGGCTAAGCAATAAACGGACGGAAAATCGAAAGTGAGTGTGTGAGTCAGTAATCACTTCAGTGATTTTGAGTGTTAAGCATAAAAGAACACGGCTATTCAGACAATAAGATATTGTCAAAGCTAAAAATAGAGATATCATATATAATGTAAGAAAATTCAAGATGTATACATCTCTGCTATACTAGAGAAACAAAAGAGTACAGAAGCAAGGTATCATCTAAATTGCCTAATCCTGTCTTTGAAATCTTACGATTGAGATTCAGGAAGGGGCACTCCATACATCCTATATGTGATCTTCCTCGCCCCGCAGATCTCAAAGAAAGTCCGCCGGGTTTTCTTCATCAAGGAATTTGGCTTCAAAGAACGGCCTTCACTTCTTTCTCAATGACACCATAATGAATAGATCCATCAAGTCTTCGTGGGGGTGGCAGTATTCTGGGGTCTGGGACTCTGACTTCGACATTCTCTTTGACAGCTTTCTACATCCAGGCGTACATGTCTAAGTCTGTTCTCATATTCCATTCAGTATAAGCTTCAGCTTTGCGTTTTTGCACTGCAATCTCCGTAAGTAGTTCCTTTTGATGAACTCTATCTTCGAGCTTCCCTTCTCTCGAGTGTATTATACCGGCATCCATTCATCGCTCTGGCCATCCGTAAGTCTTCGTATCGCAGCTTACTGAATTTCCTGTATCTGTAAGGAATATCAGCTTTTGAAGGAATCCTCTGACTGGCTTCTTTTTCAGTTGTGATTCTGAGTGCCTCAAGATCTGCTATTTTGATCCGTTCTCTGGCAGCTTCTATTTGCCTGGCCTCTTCTCCTCTATAAAGATATCTGTCCATTTGAGCCCAAATTGCATCCATTTCAGCATCCTGTGCCTTAGGGGCAGTATAGGAGGGCTTGTGAGGCGGCTCTTCCTCTGAGTTAGCAGGAGTTGATGATTTCTCTTTTGAAGTACCCTGCTTCTCAGTAGACTGTTGTTGTTGCTTCTCCTTTTCCTTGTCAGCTTCATCGCTGAGTTTGAGCTTTCTAGGAGGCAGTCTTGTAGTAGATGGTCTTTTGCCGCCGCGAGCTGGAGCCTTTTTCTTACCTTTAGCAGGCTTAGCTTTTGGTTTGTTGGCTGCTTCAGCTTCGGCTATCTCCCTAGCCAGTTTCTCATCTGCGGCTATCTGAGCCTCGTCCTCCGGAGTAGTATATCTCTTAGATTTCTTGGAGGGAGGGGTCGGGA
The DNA here is from genome assembly GCA_028984105.1 of Lavandula angustifolia. Classification (NCBI taxonomy): domain Eukaryota; kingdom Viridiplantae; phylum Streptophyta; class Magnoliopsida; order Lamiales; family Lamiaceae; genus Lavandula; species Lavandula angustifolia. Next base: position 12,661,412 of record CM054805.1, read on the forward strand.
GCTTGAGGATTTTCTTTCCTTTTCCAGTAACTGGAGGTGGAAGAGGAGCTTCTTCCTCTTCTAAGTCCTCCTCATCTGCGTACTCAGCAACTTCCTTAATGATGTCAAGTGGAGTCTGAGTTACCTGAGTCGCTACTTCTCTGGTTCCTGAGCCACTGGGGCGCCTCGCTGATGCCGCAACCGGCAGCTTGAGACACCCCGTGCCTCACCGGTTGTGGTAGGTTCAAGAGGGAGCAGATATCCGAGCCGAGCTTGCTCCCCGCTACCGACCTTACCTTCTGGGAGTCTTCGTACACCAGCTCCTTGGTAGCTTCCGCCTTAGTTGATTTTTCAAGCACGCTTTTGTCTGCTTAGCCATCCTTTCCCCCTTTTTGGCATCATCAATGATAATAGGAGGTGGAGCGGATACCTTCTTGTTCAGGCTGGAGTACGACAACTCGTTCAGTTTAGTGTGGAACTTGGTCAGCTCCTCGTGCAGCTCATTCTTCTCATGGATCATCTCAAGTTTGTACTCTTTATGAGACTGATCTGCTACAGCCTTGAACTCGTTCATCTTTTGTTCAACAGTCTCTTCCAGGGCCTTCGAATTGAGTTGAGTCTCGAGCTCGTTGCCCGAGAAATGTTTGTGACCGACTCAAGCATGAGAAATCTCGAGAGGCCTTGAGATTTTCAATCAACTTATCCCCGGCCTTCCCGAATCAATCCGAGCCGAGCCTCGAAGTCAGCTCGCAGAGTGTCTAGCGCTTAAGATATGATGTTGGAGAAGTCAGGGACAGAAGATTCTGACAATGTGGTTCTGAGTCCCTGAATCTCTGCGCTTGTGCCTTGGGCAGTCTGTCGCCATGTCTTGTGGACTGCATGGGTAAGAAGCCTGTTCTGAGTACCCTGGCTTCTGAGAGCCTTCGCCACTGACTTCGATCGTCGGCTTTTGGGGCTGGGCGCTACTTCGAACGTCGATTCTAGCAAGAGCCGAGAGGTGCTCGTAGAAGTCAAAGTACCAGCCGCCGACTTCCCAAGAGCAAGGATACTGAGAGGAAGTTCAGTAGGCGTGGGAGTATCCTTGTCCGATTGAGTTCCCTTATCAGGCTTCTTAGGGCCTGAATCACGGGGCGGGTCCTGACCATCGGGATCAGACCCATCAGAGGGTGCTGAGGCCGATGCTGGTTGACGGTCATTCAGATTGCCAGCATGGCAGCCCTCAAATCCTCCAAGGTTCCGAGATCGGGCCGGCTCGGAGTAGCCGATCCGCCTCTCGATCCTCGCCTCTTCGTGGAGTTGTTCGCAGGAGTGATGTGTGATGAGACGTTGCAAATTGTGCCACTCCCCGGAACCCGAGCAGCCTTGTGAAATCTCGCCCGTCTCGCAATGAGAACTAGCTCGGCCGTGGCCCGAGATCTCCAGTATGTGCTCGTGATCTCTCGGGATGCTCTAGATTGAAGAGCCGAAGCTTCCATCCCGATAGACTCTTCTTCTCGAGGTCGTCTCGGATTCCCTCTATCTCGACATGAGACACCTGTTTCTCACCGAGGGGAGACCCGCCGAGAGGAGGGACATCCAAGGGGCTCTCTAGGGTTTGAACATCTTCGACCTGGACTTCTTTAGTTGGGACCCCTTGGTCCACTGCTTCTTCATGTTCAGTGGAGATGGCATTCTCCATCGACGGAGTCTTCTCGAAGACTCGGATTCATCTCTCGAGCCGTAGAGGTTGTTCCAAGCAGCCACGCCCCGCTCTACCTCCGTCTCCGCAGGGCAACGATGTACTGACCTTCTTCAGCCTTCTCGCCGGTGCCTTAGGCGTTTTAGCTTGAGGAGACCTTTTCTTTGAAGGCGCGGTCTTTTGAGGCGTTGTTTGCAGAGTTGTAGGCCCGGAGCCAATCGCCAAGGGACCGCCGCCCGCTTCAAATCCGACCTTTTTAACGTTGAAGTACCGCTTGTCAAGCAAATGTGATCTCGGTCGAAGTGCGTGAGTCTTCGATCATCACCGAGATCTTCGGGCCCATAAAGTAGCTTCCCTTTGGCGCTCAGCCTGTTAGATGCTTTGTCAAATTTTGCGGACTGCACCATAAATTCACGTATGAAAAACTCCGTCCAGTTGATCTTGGCCCTGTCATAGATGGCTATCATCAGTTGTAGCTTTGGTCTGGACACCTGATCGAATGATCATGCTTGACTCATTAGCAGCTGAGTCACGATGTATGCAAGAGCTCTATACTGAGGTAGCATAGTATTCTTGGGAAATGCGGCTCTGAAGACTATAGGCTTCCCACAGAAAATGGATAAGTAGTCATCCATTTGATCATCAATGTATCTCACGGTGCTGACGCCTTCGCTTGGCATATTGAAGCTTCTCCGAAGAGCCTCTCTGATTGACATCTGCTTCACCTCTATATTCGTCCTCGAGGGATCGCCACCTGTGTGGACGACGAATTTCCCTCGGATATCTCCGTCTACTGAATCGGAATTCAAGTAGATCTCTGCAACTTGTCGGGGAAGGAAGAATGTGGGCTTCTTTGTCAGAAAGCCTTCTAGACCGGTTTCTCTGAGAGCTGAGAAAATCTCCTCCGTGTAGTCAAGGTCGCAGACGTCAAACTCCATGACCGGGTTCGCACTGCATACCGGCCTTTCTCAGGATTTCTTGCATATTCTCTGGAGCATAGACAACATTTCCTGACTTTTTATCTGTAACAAAGAAGATTATCAGTATCGAATGGATATATATAAAAAATATAGTGATGCTGAGTAATCGTATAAGTTGTCAAAAAGATTTGATATCATACCACTGAAATTTTTGAGAAATTTTTTGAAGATTTGAAAGAGATTGCAAGTAAGGTTTGCAAGTAATGAGATCTCAGAAATTTCGGAGTTAAAGATTTGATAGTTCGCAAATGGCGATTTCAAAGATTTGATCGTAAACATATATCTAAGAGAAGGTGAACAGTTAACGATCAACGGTTCAGTTTAAAACCCGCTTTTTGAGATGGACGGATAAGATTAAGTATTATAAAATAGACAATGATCAAATTAGCCGCCTAAGTCAAAGACAGTTGTATATAGCCTAAGAAGTAACTATGATACGACATGCGTTAAATGCGTGGCAGAGTTCAGCAAGCTTATGCATAGAATGTCGTGCATTAAATGTAAACCGTTAATATTAAATGACAATTCTTAAGACATTGAATACGGTGCTGAATCTGAATCATAAATGCATAGAACTGTTCTATTGGCTACTACCGAGTAGAGATACGCAAACCTCGTCACCGAACATCGTAGTCACCGATACCTCGTGTAGATGGTTGTCGAGTCTCTACGCACCGATTTTACTCAGCACCGAGAGTGAACATTCCCCCTACCGAATGCTCCTCTCCCGAATCCTCTTACCGACCGGAGTCGCAGGGTCCAAAGCAGACCTAGCTCTACCGAAAGTTCTCTCGAATCCGGCTTCGCCTAGAGGCTTGGCCAAGATATCGGCCTTTCGTCTGGCCAAGATGGGATCTTTTCCATCCCGATATCCTTTTTCTCGACATGGTCACGAATGAAGTGATGTCTGATGTCCACGTGCTTGCATCTTGTATGAAGTATAGGATTCTGAGTGATTGCAATGGCACTGGTACTGTCGCAGAAAATTGGCACTTCATTCTGATTAACGTCATAGTCGCATAGCTACCGTCCTCAACCCAAAGGATTTGGGCGCAAAGAACTTCCCAGGCAGCCATGTATTCAGCCCCGTGAGTCGACGTGGCTACCGAGTGATGTTTCTTTGAAAACCATGAGATCGCCTTACTACCAAGGAACTGACACATTCCTGAAGTTGATTTTCGGTCAATTCTACACCCTGCATTGTCTGCATCAGAATAACCAGTTAGTTCTATATTATCATCAGCTGGATACCATAAACACATGTCAGGTGTTCCTCTGAGAATCTTCTTTGCTGAGTCCATATGACTCTGCTTTGGATTCGCCCGAAATCGAGCATGCACACCTACAACATAAGTTATGTCGGACGAGTAGCCATAAGTATAATAAAGAACAATTATAAAGCACGAAATTCGGGCCTTGGTCTATCGATACTCCCTCTTTATCAAGATCAATCTTCATATTCGTGTTCATCGGGATCTTGATAGGTTTGCCGGATGTGCAACCGAATCTTTTGATGAGGTCTCGAGTGTATTTACCTTGATTAATGAACGTTCCCTTCTCAGATTGTTTGACTTGAAAGCCGAGGAAATAGTTCATTTCTCCCATCATTGACATCTCGAACTTATCCTTCATTATTTTCTCAAACTGCTGACACATGATGACGTTCTTCGAGCCGAAGATGATGTCATCTACCTAGATCTGCACGAGTAATAGGTCGTCTTCCAATCAAATGCTGAATAATGTGCGGTCTACTGTGGCTTTCTGAAAACCTTTCTGAAGAAGAAACTCAGATAGGGTATCGTACCAAGCCCTGGGTGCTTGTTTTAACCCATACAGAGCCTTTTTGAGTCTATAAACTTAATGTCCCGAAAGTTCTACCTACTCAATCACACAAAGATTTTAATTAAACAATCTAGCACAAAGAAAAACAAATGCCATGATCACATTATATCAATTAATTAAATCTTAGAGCGCGACTTATAGGACTTACCACAAGATATCATGCATGAGATGCAAATGAACTTTAGTTGTTCCCCCTGGGTCACCAGGTTCAGGGGCATTCAGCTCAGGTTCAGGGGCATTCAGCTCAGGAACTTCAGGGGCATTCAGCTCAGGAACTTCAGTTGTTCCCCCTGAGTTGTTATTCTCAGTAGTGATCTCAGTTACCTCTTGGGTTTCTTCATCGACCTGAGTTACCTGGGATTTACTCGCTCGAGAGAGTCAATCTCGCTCGCCTACCTCTCGCCGTAGGTTGAGATTCAAGCAGACTTGTCTTCGCTCCTCATCTCGAATAATCATCCCAACATAGCCGGATCTTTTTGACTTTGTCTTTTAAGCTCGATCCCGTAGCCGCTACCGATGTCCTCGTATTCGGATTTAGAGTTATTGCTCCCCGTCTTCGCAGCAAACTCATTAAAAACAACATGAGGGCTTTCTTCCATGCAAAGGGTCCGATAGTTGAATACCCCGAAAGCTTTGCCGACCGGGAGTATCCTAAGAACACTCCCCGATCCGACTTGCTATCAAAAGTTTTCACCGATCTTTCCCATTATTGTGGATAAAGCACGAACACCCAAAAATATGGAAATAAGATAGAGAAGGCTTCCTGCCGTTCCATAGTTCATATGGTGTCCTCTTATGCTGCTTTGTCAGTAGAGATCGGTTCTGAGTGTAACATGCAGTGTCAGTAGCTTCTGCCCATAATTTGGATGGGAGTCTTGAGTCTGCGAGTAGAGTTCTTGCTGCTTCTTTGAGTGTTCGATTCTTTCATTCAGCAACCCCATTCTGTTGAGGGGTGCCCGCAGCAGATGTCTCATGCTCTATTCCTTCTACTTTGCAGAACTCCTCCACCATAAAATTAAGGAACTCAGTTCCTCTGTCTGAACGTATTTTGACAATTTTGGTGTTCTTCTCGAAACTGTGCCTTTTCAGAAGCGTTGGTAACTCTGTTTTGACGTCAGACTTGTTGGCAATAAATATAACCCATGTGTATCGCGAGTAGTCATCAATGACCACTAATGCATACTTCTTGCCTCTGATCGTCACCGGAGAGACTGGACCGAACAAATCCATATGTAGCAGCTGAAGGATTCCAACAGTGGAAGGAGATGGAACAGTAGATTTTGTTTCTTTGTTTGCTTTCCCTTCGCATAGCTTCACACCGAGTGTCTTTGTTGAATACTTCATTCGGCAGTCCTCTTGCTAGAGTGTTTCTTGCTAATTTGTTGAGCGTTTTGAAGTTGAGATGACTGAGTCTTCTGTGTCACAGCCTCCCCGTTCGGTTGTCATTCTTCGCCAACAAACAAGCTTCAAGTTTAGCTGAGTTCCAGTCAGCTACATTGAAATTCTTCTTGCGCGAACCTGATAATACTGTTTTCCCTGTGGATTTATAAATAACATCACCGAAACCAGCATCAAATATCACTCTATTCGAAGTTATCACGCAATTGACTAAACTAGAGAAGGTTATGCTCGAAGTCCTTCAACATATGATACTCTTGGAACTTTGGCAGTTCCAATGCTGGGTGTTCATTAGCTCGGTATAGCCTTTGGCATTGTCTCCAAACTCGATTCGGGGTCCTTCTTCAGTTGTATAATTCTTCAGCAAGTCCTTTTGGTAAGTCATGTATCTTGAGCATCCGCTGTCCACATACCAAGGATCTTTGTGCACCTGCAAAACAGAATTATATTTAGGTACCCTTTATTTTTGATTTGGGTCCTTAGATGTTAGTTTTGGTAACCCATATTTGTCTTACGACCCTGGTGGTCTCAGACAATTTATTTCCACTTGTGTCAATGTATCTGACCACTGGACTGGTCGATGCTGACTTTTTAGGCTTTTCAAGTTCGGGAGTCCCGATCTTCCGGGAGCGGGGCGGATCGGCCGACCTTCGCCTTCCCGTACGGCTTTCTTCTTCTTCTGACTTTTGGAACCTCTCCTGACTATAGGATCATAATAATATGACCCATACTGAGCTGGATGCGTCAGCTGAGGAGGTCCATACTGATCAGCCCATTTTGATTTGTTGGTTCCCCCTTGACTGAACTGGGGTGTTTTGGTGCTGATCTTCTTGACAGAGTGCTGATGTGTAGGATGAGGTGCCTTCATCTTTTGTTTGTTCTTGGCTAGGGGATTCAGTATGTCTGTATTGATGGTCTCCCCTTGAACAAACCTATTAGCAAGTCGCACTTCTGAGGGTACGAGGGCAGATGAGGAAGTTCCCTGGCTGAATCCAAGTGCTTCCTTACAATGCTTGGGCTTGTTGCTTGCTAGCATAGCCTCTAGCTTCTTTTCGCCGCCCATGTAACGCTCACCATCGTTTCTCCGCACATCATCACTTTTCTTTAGTGTTTCATGCTCGGTCTGAAGTCCTGACAGTTCTTGCTCCAGTAGACTTAGTTCAGTATCTTTCTGAGTTAAGTCGTTGGTCAGAACTGAGATCCGATCTTCTTGATGCTGAGACTTGGCAATCAGAGAGTTTATCTCCTCCCTGAGTCTCAACACAAGTCCTTCAGACTCATTAGCAACCTGACTCTTCTGAGAAAGTCTCTGATTCTCCACTTTCAGGGTATCCAATTCCTGAAGAGTCTTACTGAGCTGCAGACTCATCTGAATTTGTTCGTCAAGTAGTTCTTCATATGCGATCGCGACGTCCAAATTCTCATCTGCACCTGAAAGAGTGTCGTGTGTGCAATGTGAAGAGGAATTAAATGGTTCATGAGAGTTTACCTCATCATCTTCTCCCGCCATGAGACACTTTTCAGTATCTTCTTCATTTTCAAGTTCTAAGTCCATGAAGGTTGCTTCATCATCCGATGAATCCATGAAGGAGTCGACTTCATCTGAGTTATCTGAGAGTTCACCAACAATGTATGCTTGTGTCTTCTTGATGAACTTCTCCCTTCGAGCTTTGCGAGCTGCTCGTTCAGCGGTGCTGAGCTCGGGACAATCATACTGATAATGTCCTGGCTTCTTGCAGTTTTAGCAGGTGGTGATTCTTTCTTCTTTACTTTCACTGTATTTTTACTGTGCTGAGTCATCCTGTTTCCTGCATTCAGAAGTATGTGAGTCAGGAGTGCGCTTAGGTGTGTATTCATTCTTACCCTTAGAGTCTCTGACAACTCTTGAGAGCTTTCTGCGCCTCTCTTTCTCCTTTTTGGTATTTTACTGCAAGCAAGCATATTTCTTGGCTAGATTGCCTTCTTGTATGTCAGTGGGTGAAGGTCCAACCTTGCTAGACGCTGGAGCTGCTGAGCTGACTGATGCTTTGAATGCATGGTCAATTTTGGTGTCAGCTTCAGCTCGCTACTTCCTTTGAGGTAAGCCAAACTCGAACCTTCGTTTGAGTTCCGAAAAGATATGGTCGGGAGTAACAATATCTAAATCGAATGACGTAATAAAGTAGCAAAAGGAGTCCAATGACTATCCGGGCAAGTGCTCCTCAAAATCTTGAGATTCATTTCTCGGTTGGAGAATATCTTTCCCGACTCGTTGATGGAGTTCATCGATTCGTGAATCCGACGTTGAGATCTTCAATGGTGTCATCGAGCATGAGCGACAATCTTTCCAAACTTTTGGAGTTCCAAATAGCAGTTTATTTGCTTTGATCTTCCGAGTCCCCCGACTCAATAGTGCTAGAGCATCCCAGAGTTCCTTCGCGGACTTGCAGTCATGAACTCTCCCGAGGTAGGAATCATTTAAGGTGGTCAGTATGGCGTTTCTGGCGATGCGGTCTAAGTTGTGAAGCTTCTTCTCCTCTGGGGTGAAGAGACTTCTATCCTTGGGAATCTTCTTCCCGGTCACCATTCTACCTCCATCTGCTGGATCCTGGGTTACGATACTATCTATCATGGGGACGATAGTCCATCCTCAAGAACTTCGTCATGTCGCCGTGGAGAGAGGTCAGATGAGCTTCCATTCTGACTCGCCATACGCCGTAGTTCTCTACTGAGAACATGGGCACCATCCTTATACCTGACATATCAGACATAATTGATAATGATATGAATAAAGAATGATATGCTGTGAAAACATTTTCTCGGATCCGTTCAAGTAGACCCGCTTTTAGAATAACAAGAGTCTTAGAGAACTCCCCGCTCCGATACCAATTGTTGGTCCCGAGAGCACGTTCAGTGTGTAGAGGGGGGGGTGAATACACCGAAAACCGATTTCTCAACTTTAACACGAACAAATCCTTTTCGTGATAGTGTCTTGCCGAATAAAGTTCAAAGCAGACGTATAAGCCGTTTCCGAATCGTGTTGGCAGAGTGACCGACTCTACCGAGATCTCGCTTAGCCGACCGAGAGTCGGAATTCAAGATCTTGCGATAGAGTTCGATGGTGCGGAATAGTGTAGGCCCAATTCGGCTGAAGTTAGAAAACGTTTTTAATAAAACAGCTTCAAGAGATTAGTGCACCGCTAAGTTCGCCGAAACTCGCTTGAATGATTTAAGAAGGCTTTTTTAGTATGAACAAGTTAAATCAATGCAAAGGTAAGAAAAAGTATACGAGACACAAGACACAGAGATTTTTAAAGTGGTTCGGACACAAAAATCCTACGTCCACTGTCCCGAATGATCAGGAAGCTATTTATTATACTGAGGTAGTCTCAGTTGGTTTGTACGCTGGACAAACTCTGGTCTTGAGATTTATACTGAGCAAGTCTCAGTTTACAAGGTTATCAAACTGAGTGTTTGAAAAACTCTCCAACTATGAAGGAGTTCTTTACAATAAAGAGCAGTTCAAAGATGAACACCTTCGTCTAAGCTATGCATATATTCTATTGAGCTTTGGTTAGAGGGATAGGGAACAATGAAGTGGCTTCTAGAACGACGAACAGCTGAGTATGACTTTGGGTTTGTGTATCGTCATTTGGATACTAGAGGCCGTATTTAACAATTCAGCTTGGTTCCCTAAGAGCTAGAATATAGTTCTTCGCCGGAGATGAATTCTATGAACTTCTTGCAGAGAACTTAGGCTTTTCGAGTTTGCTCGTTTGAATGCTCTGTTTATGCGGTTTTTCTTTTTCTTTCTCTTTTCGTTTCTTCCTGTGAGCTTCAAATTTGATTTATCCCTCTATTTATAGAGAAGAGACTAGGAAAGATCCATTAGAGACGATGATCCTTTGTCTCTCTCTTTTGGGTAGCTAACGGCTCTTTTGTAGCATTTGCGAGTCTTTTCCCCGCTTTTCCGTAAAGTTGTCGACTTGCAGCCTTAGTAGGTGTAGGACATGTGTCCGCTTGTCATTGGTCGAGGTTCGTAAAGTGGTTGAGAGAGTAACGTACTTCAAGGAGATTTGAAGCTGACTTCTCTCTTCCTCGTACTTGACTATGCTGATTGTCTTTGAAAGATCTGACAGTTCAGACGACTGTCTGGCCGTAGCTAACAGGCCCGACCCTTATGCATAGCGGGTGGGGCAAAGGCCTAGGGCCCCCAATTTTTAGGGGCCCAAATTTTTTGAAACTCATTATAGACATGCAGTCCAATTATCAAAAGAAGACTTAATAAAAAAAAATATCAAACCCAATATTTCGAGCCACTAAGTAATCTATTATTCAATCTAGATTAAATAAGTAATGCGACTATCCATTATCCAAAGGCTATTTCAAAATATTAGAATATTTAAGTTTTTTTTGTAATAATTATTCGATATTTTTTAGTTTGTAGTAATCTTTTATGGTTTTGCTATTAAAATGATGCAAACATAAGTATAAAAAACCATTATGTGCTATCTCTAGTTGATAAAAAGACTTTCGGAACTTCAATAATGGACCCCGTTTTTACTTTTCGCCTAGAACTTCAAAATGTCAGGGCCGGCCCTGAAGGGAAGTACAACATTTAGCAAGTACAACACAAAATATTAATCAATTTTCTGCATAAAATAACAATATTAACTCTACATTTAAAAATAAGGTGGGTCCATCATTACTCACTACCTACCCACATTCTTATACATACTCTCTCTCCCAAAATTTATCTTTTACACGATTTCACTCCGAACTCAGAAAAATATGATTTTTAACTTTTTGGAAACTTTAAATAATTTCTCCAATTGCAACATAAAAAAATTTCTCCAATTGCAACATAAAAAAATTTCTCCAATTGGAAACTTTAAATAATTTCTCCAATTGCAAAAACGGAATCGAAGCATACTCAAATTATGAAGAAGTAAATGCATGAAATTGAAGGATACTCAACTGATCTCCAGGAAACTTTAAATAATTTCTCCAATTGAAACTTTAAATAATTTCTCCAATTTCGTCAGCACTTAAATTTCATACACGCCCCCCGTCTTCAATTTAGGTTTTCTCGTTTTAATTTGTATTAAATGGACTAACTATTTTATGTATTTTAAATGAGGTATTGGAAAAACTTGATCTTGATGATGTTATTGATGATTTTGCTTCTCAAAATGCTAGAAGATCTAAATTATTTCAATAATTATTCGATCCTTGTATTTTTTTTTTAATTTGTTGCACTTTACGGTTTCTACTTTTAAAGTTATGTGTGTAGGCACAATGAAAGTATGTCTATCTTTAGCTAGCAAGATGATTCACGAAGTATAAATAAGGAGGGGCCCCGTTTTTTGTCTTCGCCTAGGGCCTCCGAAATGTCAGGGCCGGCCCCGGTTCTTTGAGTCCGATCTTTGATTCGCAGTGAACTCTCTTGCCGAGTCCGCTTTACCGAAGATCAACTCGAGTACAGATGAACTACTCCCGCCGGAGTTCGGCCTCAACCGACTCCTTTCAGCATATCGCTCTCCGTTGAGTCCAAAGATTTACTGAGTCTTCTACTTCTAGTGCTGAGGCGGATAAGAAACTGAATGCCTGAACCAGAGCAGAGGGTCTACTGAGTCTAAAACCTCAGAGACAAAAACAGGTTACAACTTAAAGGTTCACCGATCAAGATAGGGTTTTGGGATCTTCAAATCTTCAGACTAGTTCAGAGCAAAAGGCTACTGAGTATCGGTCAGTACAGAAGATAGAATCATTTCCCACTACATCTAATACTGCTGAGGATAGAATCATCACCCAACAGCTTCAGTATCTCTGCAAAGTCCGCTGGATCATCTTCCTCTAAAACTTGGCTTCAGCAGCATCCTTGATCTCTTTCTCAATAACTCTATAGTGAACAGAGCCATCTGACATCAATCTTGTCTGCAATGGCCTTCTAAACTCTGGCAAATATTTCTACGTCGGTCCTCAGAAGCCATTCAGCAAAGGCGATGGATTTGTGCTTCTTAGGCCAAGCACCTCCGTAAATAATATCTTTACATAATCAGCCTTCGTGAGACTCCCACCTTTGAAGTTCTTTCCGAAGGCATCCATTCATCAACTCTTGGCCATCCCGTGGAGTTTGAGATCGCAGGTTTCCCGAATCGTCCCGTATCCGTAGGGAATGTCCCGCTTTTTCGAGAATCCTCCGACTTGCTTCTTTTTCGCCTTTCACCCTCAAAGCTTCCAAGTCTCGCTAGTCTCGAGCCTTTCTCCGGTTGCTTCTATCCGTCTTGCTTCTTCTCCTCTATACGTATACCTCTCCATCTGAGCCCAAATATCTTGCATCTCAAGATCTTGTTCCTTAGAAGGGACATTGGAGGGTACATGAGGTTCTTCTTCTGAATCAGCAGGAGTTGTGGATTTTTCTTTCTGAATCAGCATCAACAAATACGCCAGGGGTGGGAATAGATACCTTCATGTCCAGACTTTTGTAAGCAGTTGCTAGATCGTCCAAGGCAGATTGCAGCTTAGTCAGTCGTTCATGCAGCTCGTTCCTCTCTTCCGTGAGTTGGTCGCTGTATTTCTTGTGAGAAGCGTCTCGCGCCGTCAGATCTCCCCGCAACTATTTATCCACTCTCTCTTCTATGGCCTTCTGAATGGATTGGAGCCTAAGGTCTGAGGCTTGAGAGATGGAGGAGACTGATTCAGTGTGAGCTTTTTGTGCGGCCTTATAGTCTTCAAGAAGTTGGGCTTGGCCAGCCTGAATCGTCTTCAGTTGCTCATCAAAGTCGGCTCTTTGTGTGGCGAGTGCATTGTTCAGGATACTGGAGAAATCAGGAACAGGTGAGTTCTGGATGGTAGTCCTGAGTCCCTTGATTTCAGCACTCTGAGCCTGAGTGGTCTGCCTCCACGTCTTGTGGACGGCGCGGGCGAGGAGTCAGTTCTGAGTCCCTTGACTCCTCAAGGCCCTGGCCACTGACTTCGAGCGTCGGCTTTTCGGGCTGGGCGCTACCTCAATGGTAGATTCGAGTAGCAGCTGAGATGGTTCTGCTGACTTCGAGGTACCACAACGCCGACCGTCCCGGGGGACCAAGGATGCCGAGAGGGGGTTCAAGAAGAGATGTGGGAGTATCCTTGTCTAGTCGAGTTCCCTCATCGGCTTCTCGTGGCTCGAATCACGGGGTGGGTCCTGACCATCGGGGTCAGACCCATCTGAGGGTGCCGATGCTAAAATGGGTTGGAGGTCGTTCAGCATGGCTAGTATGGCAGCCCTCAAGTCTTCTAGTGAGCATACGTCAGATGGCTCGGAGTAGCCAATCTTGCTCCTTATCAGTAGCTCCTCCTCGTGGAGCTGTTCGCATGAGTGGTGTTTGATAAGGCGGTTCAGATTGTGCCACTCCTGGAACGCATCGCATGTGGAGCCTAGCCCGCCTTGCCAGTAGAATGAGATCAGTATGGCTGGCTATCTCTGGGATCCTTTCAGCAATCTCTCTGGGAGTGCTCGGGATTGAAGAGCTAAAGCCTCTATCCCGATTGACTCTGACTCGAAGCGGTCTCCGAATCTTCAACTTCTATTGGAGACGGCTGCTTCTCAGCAGAAGGTATGCTGCTCAGTGGAGGGATGTCCAAGGGGCTTTGAGATGGTGGAATAGATTCAGCTTGGACCCCTTGGTCCACTTTCTCGTCACGCTCAGTGGAGACGGCCTTCTCCACTGACGGAGTCTTCTTGGATGACTCAGATTCATCCCTCAGTTGTAGAGGAGGTTCAGCAACTACTGCCTCTGGCACTGTCTCCGGTACGACCTCACTGACTTTTTTCAGCCTCTTGGTCGGAGTTTTCGGAGTAGATTTCGGAGGGGACCTCTTCTTTGTGTGAGTGGAGGTCTTCTGAGCTTCGGACTTAGGATCAGCGGGCCCTGACCCTATCTGCTAAAGGGCTGCTGCCCTGCTTTTGAACCGGACTTTCTTCAGGTTGAAGTATTGCTTGTCAGCGAATGTTATGTTGTCCGTTCCGTAGAAATCTTCTATCATCACCGATAACTCCAGTCCATATAATAGTTTCCCCTTCACAGTAAAGAAGGCGAAAACTCTTCTTGTTAAACTCGCGGATCGCGTCATGAATTCTTTCGTAAAGAATTCGGTCCAAGCTTGATCTTTGCTCGATCGTGTATGGCCATCATAAGCCGAAGCTTCGGCCTTAACACTCCGATCAAAGGACCCGGCTTAACTCGTCAGCAACTGAGTCACTATATAAGCGTTGCTCTGCATCGAGGGAGCATGACATTCTTCGAAATGCGGCTCTGAATGTAGTCGGCTTCCCACAGAACTCTGATATATATTCGTCCATTAGGTCGTCTTTATGAGCTACGGTGTTGAATCCCTCACTAAGGAGTTGGAAACTTCTCTGAAGTGCCTCTCGAATCGATATCTGCTTGATTTCAGTAATGGCACGGGAAGGGTCGCCAACTGAATGAACTATGTAGCGGCATCGGATGTCCCCATCAACTAATTCCCGAGTTCGAGATAGAGCTCGCCTATTCGGCGCGGGGAAGAAGGATGGCTTCCTCGCCGAAATCCTTCGAGGCCGCCTCTCCGATAGCGCATAATATCTCCTACATGTAGTCGAGTTCACAAACATCGAACTCCATCATGGGCTCAGCACTGCACTCGATCCTTTTCAAGGATCTCTTGTATATCATCAGGAACGGTTATTTGAGTTCCTGCCATATTCAGTAATCTGCAAGAACAATAGATCAGTATCGAATAAAATATTGAAATTTACATATGCAATACTGAATGATCATTGAAAGTTTACCAAGGATTTTTCTGAGAGTTTTTGAAAATAAGTTATGCAAGGAGCAAGGATTTTCTCAGAAAAACTTAGGGTTCAAAATTTATGCAGAGTAGAAATGGCAGTTTCTAAACTTTGAACGTGTATATATATGTTAAAGAAGATGAACAATTAATTATCTACGGTACAGTTTGAATTCGCTTTATGAGATGGACGGCCAAGATTTGATTTTATAAAATAGGCAATGATCAATTAGCCGCCTAAGTCAAAATAAAGTTGTAAATAGCCAAAGAAGTAACTTGATACGACATACATTAAATGCGCCGCAGAGTTCAGCATGCATTACATAGAATGTCGTGTATTTAATGTAAACCGTTATATTAAATGACATTTTCTAAGGCATTGAATACGAAGCTGAATCTGAGTCATAAATGCACATAATATTTCATTGGCTACTGAGTAGAGATACGCAAACCTGTCAGCTGAACATCGTAGTCAGTTGATACCTCGTGTAGATGGTTGCTGAGTCTCTACGTATCGAATTTACTCAGCATCGAGAGTGAACATTCCCCCTTGCTGAATGCTCCTCTCCTGAATCCACTTACTGACTAGAGTCAGTAGAGTCCAGCAGACCTAGCTCTACTGAAAATTCTCTGAATCTGGCTTCAGCTAGAGGCTTGGTTAGTATATGTGCCCTTTGGTGGTCAGTATGGATCTTTTCCATCCTGATATCCTTCTTTTCGACATGATCACGAATGAAGTGGTGTCTGATGTCCACGTGCTTGCATCTCGTATGAAGTACAGGATTCTGAGTGATTGCAATTGCATTGGTACTGTCGCAGAAGATCGGCACTTCATTCTGAATAACATCATAGTCGTGTAGCTGCTGTCCCAGCCAAAGGATTTGGGCACAGCAACTTCCGGCAGCCATATACTCAGCTTCAGTAGTTGACGTCGCTACTGAATGTTGTTTCTTTGAGAACCATGAGATCAGCTTATTGCCAAGAAACTGACACATTCCAGAAGTTGACTTTGGGTCAATTCTACATCATGTATAGTCAGCATCAGAATAACCAGTTAGTTCAATATTATCATCAGTTGGATACCATAAACCCATGTCAGGTGTTCCTCTGAGATAGCGGAGAATCTTCTTTGCTGAGTCCATATGACTCTGCTTAGGATTTGCCTGAAATCGAACGCAGACACCTACAACATAAGTTATGTCAGGTCGAGTAGGTGTTAAGTATAATAATGAACCAATAATAGCACGAAATTTAGTATGGTCTACTGATACTCCCTCTTTATCAAGATCGATTTTCATGTTAGTGTTCATCGGGATCTTGATTGGTTTGACGGATGTGCAACTGAATTTCTTGATGAGGTCTCGAGTGTATTTGCCTTGATTGATGAACGTTTCCTTCTTAGATTTTTTGACTTGAAACCCGAGGAAATAATTCATCTCTCCCATCATTGACATCTCGAACTTGTCCTTCATCATTTTCTCAAACTGTTGACACATAATGACGTTCTTTGATCCAAAGATTATGTCATCTACGTAGATCCGCACAAGTAGGATGTCGTCTTCCAGTCGAATGCTGAATAATGTGCGGTCTCATCGTGCCTTCTCAAAACCTTTCTGAAGAAGAAACTCAGATAGGGTATCGTACCAAGCCCTGGGTGCTTGTTTTAACCCATACAGAGCTTTTCTGAGTCTGTACACCTGATGTCCCTGCTGAAAGCCGGGAGGCTGTTCTACATATACTTCTTCTTTCAGTACGCCGTTCAGGAACGTAGACTTCACATCCATTTGATAAACTCTGAATCTCTGATGTGTTGCGTAGGCTAGGAATAGTCTGATTGCCTCCAATCTTGCAACTGGAGCGAATATTTCGTCGAAATCTATCCCTTCAGCTTGACAGTAGCCTTTTGCCACGAGTCTTGCTTTGTTCCTTACTATAATGTTGTTTTCATCTCGCTTGTTTTTGAAGACCCATTTAGTTCCAATCACATGTTGATGCCGGTCCGCCAACAAGCTCCCAAACTTCATTTCTCGTGAACTGATTCAGCTCCTCCTGCATGGCTATGATCCAATCAGCATCCTTAAGTGCATCCTCAACTGACTGAGGTTCTTCAGTAGTCAAGAAGAAGGAATATAAGGCGCTTTCTCCCCGATGTAATCCGGATCTTGTCTTTTACGCCCGCCGAAGGATCTCCAATAATCGGATCGTAAGTATGAGCGTCCGACCACGATCTACGATGTTTCAACTCTTCATCTCGAAATTTGTTCAACACGGATAGTAGGTGAGTTAGGCATTTCAGCTTGTACTATTCTCGAGATTGAAGTAATCTCGCTACAGAGTGTAGGTCTACCGAGTCACTGTGCTCGTGGGCATTTAGCTCGAGAACATCATTTGTTCCCCCTAAATTATTATCCTCGCAGAGGTCTCGCTACCACTTGGGTTTCTTCATCGACCTGAGTTACCCGGGATCGACTCGCTCAATAAAGTCAATATGTTCAGCCTACTCGCCGGGCCGAGATTCGATGAGACTTGTCTTCGTTTCTTCATTTCAATCATCATCCCAACATAGCTGGATCTTTTCAACTTTATCTTTTAAGCTCGTAACCCGTAGCCGCTACCGATGTCCTCGATTCGTGTTTAGAGTTCCCGCTCCCGTCTTCAAGTAGCAAACTTATTAAAAACAACATGAGGGCTTTCCTCCACGCAAAGGGGTCCGATAGTTAAAGACTCGAAGGCTTTGTTGACCCGTAGTATCCTAAGAAGACTCCCTAGCCTCGACTTGCTATCAAAAGTCTTTAACCGATCCTTCCCATTATTGTGGATAAAGCACCTAACACCCAAAAATATGGAAATAAGATAAAGAAGGCTTCCTGTTGTTCCATAATTCATATGGTGTCTTCTTATGCTGCTTTGTCAGTAGAGATCTATTTTGAGTGTAACATGTGTTGGGATTTTGTATACTGGAAGCACTTTTTATGCTTGTATACAATGTGTTTTTGTCCTTACCACTGTTTTATTCTCCTATCTGATAAATATGTATATTTGCACATGTTATCCTTTATCTTGTATAAAAGTTAGATTTGTGTGGTGTGTCGGGTATCACGTAAGACAACACAAATTGGTTGAACTGACAAGATATAAACAAGTAACATAATGAGACAACTTAAGGATGAAGTTGTTTCGCTTAAGCCTGCAGCTTAGATAAGAAGTGGCTTGTCTTAGCCGCTTGTCTTTACCGGTACACTTAAGGTGGTGTATTGAAGGATCACAAAAGGAGATGTGTTCTCCTAACCGACCTTAGTGGAGAACCAAGATCTCGGTGACTTAGTTGATCTTAAGCTTGGTAAGACTTCACCGAAGTGCATTTGGCTATCTATCACTTTGACCTACTATGGTGAACGCCCAATGAGCGACCGGATCTACGTATCTTGGGTGTTAGTAGTCATTTGTGGCTCGGGCTAGTTGTCCGTATCTTGCCACGTATCCCAGAATGGGTTGATAATATCCCCCGAGGAACTCGAAAGGATTAGCACACTAAACCCGGCCGGTTGATTAAGTTCGGTGTGTTAATAAGGTCGAGTGGTACTACTCGAGAATACAAGATGTTAATTAATTTAAGCAAACCGTAAGCTTAATTAATTAACGGATAGTTCTATCTTAAATACGGAGATCGATTAAGTCTAAAATACAAGCCCTTGCTCAAATTGGGATAAAGGGCTAAGTCAAAGACGGATTCTCTAGTGGAATGAATTCGTGTTAATTAATTAATTTTGCTCGGGCCGAAGCATGGATAATTAATTAATTGGAGGCCCAAAGCTTTATTTCTTGTATTGGATCCCCGATCCGGCCCAATTAGTTGCCTAGTAATTTATTATCTCTCGAAATTCATTATTAATGGATTAATGTATTTTACATTATTTAATAATGTTATTTATTCTGGAATTAATTGGCTAGGCCAATTAATTGATAAATATTAGTAGCCCAATAAATTAATTAATTATATTATGGGTCGATTTAATAGAAGCCCATTGGATTATAATTAAATTAATGGGCTACAAATATATTAATATTATATAGGTTTTTGAAGCCTATATATATTAGTATTTTGTTCAGAAACTCACACAATTGATTCATAAAATTGAGAGTGGCGTGAGTTTATAGAGAGAGAATAAATTTATTTTCTTCAGATCTCTGACCACCCAGAGGGAGAAAAAGGCCGGACACGTGATCGAAGATCTCGACACAGAGCAACAATCTGAGCCGCGACAACACACCGAGAGGAAGGTAGCCTTACCGTAAACCCTATTATTCCTTCAATTGGTATCAGAGCCAGGTTTAGGCTCTGATTGTTGCATAATTAGGTTTTATTTCGTCGTTATCGGGCTATTTCGTGTTTGGGGCGGCCTGCGAGCCACTGTTTTGACCCCGTTGTAACGTTTTTCTCGTGAGAAAATCCACGAGTAGTTGATAGGATCAATGTGCTATGTGATTGTACTGTTTGTTGTACTGTAATTGGTCCGATTGGCACGAAAATCGAGGCGCGACAGAGCGGAAGGGCGAAAACCTAGTTTCTGGCAGAACACGGGCGCCGACTTGCGACAGCGCGTGAGGGCGCGTGCTACAGTATCCTTCCGATCCGTTCAGATAGGTTTGTTCATCTTCGCGTTAGCTTCGTCTGGATAGGTCGCACGACCCATTCCGATTTCTGGTTTGTCCGGAATAGCTTCGGAAAGGAGAAGTGGTCGTGCTGTCCAGAAATTCCCAAATTGGCCAGAAACCCTAGTTTTCTAGTTCCGCCGCATTTTGCGGCGGCGATTCCCCGGCGGTTCCGGGGTCGGATTTCCGATAGGCTTGGACCTATGGAATCCTCGTCTTACGAGCTTCGCGTTGATAGGTCGTATGGGATCATCCGATCCCGGATGCGACCGGAATTGACGTCTGAAGTTCGCTGCTCGTTATGAATTCGTTCCGACGAATCGTTTGAAATTCGGGAAATTGAGGAACTAATCTTGGCCGGAATCTGTTACCCGGTGGTCGTGAGTGTTCCAATTACGTTTCCCCTCTTTCAATTGATCGAATCGCGTCTCGGAAGAGGAAAATTCGGGCGGCGGAGATGGCAGCACGGCGCCGTGTTTCTTTCGCGATGGACAGGCCGACGGTGCCGGCCGTTGCCACGGCGCACGTCCGGGAGACGTCTCGGGAAACCGAGTGGGAGCGAGAGGAGGTCGGAGGAGGCGGCGGAGGCCGCGACAACCGTGCGCGCAGACGGCACGCAGATGCGCGCATACTCCCGGCGATGCCTCGTCGCGATTCCGGCGTGCGCCGGCCGAAGAACGGGCGGCAAGGCCGCGGACGACCTCCCCTTGACGACGGCGGGCTACGCCGCGGCCCGGAGGGGCGGCGGCGGCGGCCGCTTGCCGAAGAAGACGAGCCGACGTGGCACGTCGACGTGGCACACCACGCCGGCCATTTGCCGACCGAGCTTCCACGCGTCTCGCCACGTGGAAGACCCCCGATGACGTGGCGACGACGATTCGATGCGCTTCGACGCAGTTTTCATTCGAAGATTTTCAAGATTTCGAAGATCTGTATTTTTATCGGGCAATGTAATAGTTAGGGATTACGTGTTTTAAAGCCCGATAACGATTTTAAATTTCCTATTTGCGCGTTTATTTATTATTATGTTTTAGCATGCAATTATGTGATTAATTGTGCTTAGAAAAGCATGTAAATAGGATTTATGTCATTGTTAAAGCATGTTTTATTTTTCGCGAGCACGTTTTATTATATGCGCTTAGAAATTGCATGCTTTAGGAATTATGTGATATGCATGATTCGTTACAAACCTTTTGAATAAAAAGACTAAGCAATTTTTAAAATTAAATGTTTAATTAGATTCCATTAATTTGGATATTAAACAATTAATCGGACCTCCATTAATTGGACTCTACACGAAAGTAGTAAGATTGTGTGAGTAAACGTCCACCCGCGTGGCTTGCTTCGCATTTTTGAGCTACCAGCTTTGTGAGATGAGTTTTCCAAAACAATATTTAATTATTATTGAGTAGTGGGAGCGAAGCCGTAAACGTCCACTGCGTGGCTTGCGTGCCTAGTAAACACGAGTACTCTAGAAGATAATAATTAAATAGGATGGCTAATTAGATCAAATTGAATGCGGCATGGTTCGAGTAAGTATGTCAATTTCGAGAATTTGATTCTATTTTGGTCAAATTAATGGTCAATGCTTAGATGTCACCGCAGTACAATTCACTTCCCTCGAAGTCCCTTCCCGCGTTTTAATAGTGACATGGTCCAGAATATCGAACTATTAATTCCATTCGTCTTAAGAACCTTGACGTGGATTGGAATTAAAAAAGCTAGGTAAATAGCTTGGTTTAGGGTTACGCTAGTAAACGCCCACTGCGTGGCTTGCTAGTGGAATTCCTAGAGCGGTTCGAGGTTTTTAACATCATTGGTTTTTCAAAAGGTTACAATGATTGTTAATTACGAATTATGTGCAAATATTAATTTTATACATGCTTTTAATTTATATTTTTTCGTATATGTCTCGTTCAAAAAACTTTAATTTCGAGTTCCTAAACAAGCCTCACCAACCAAACCCTAATGGGTTTACAATTTTAAATAATTTTACAAAGTGGAAGAGATATCTTACCTTCCCAATAAATGCTCGCAAAGGTTCTATAAGAACTTCTTTTTTAGGACCGCTATGTCTAAGAATGAGTTTACTTTGAGTATGTTACTCAAATCTTTGGTAGCGGTCAAAGAGGTTATAGAAAAGGGCAAGAGTGCTCAAGTCTTGAATATCCCTAGTAGTTCAAGGAATCCTCTCGAAATGCGGAAACCGAAAAAAAGAACAAGAAAGGGTGGACATTTCAAGAAGAGCAAGCTGGGAGTAAGAAGACGGTCCTTACCGGCGACATGCAAATGTCAAAGGAGAAAGGAAGGTTCTTCAAGAATGGTAAGAAAGGACACCGGAAGAATTATAATCCGGATGTCAAGGCAAAATGTAAAAGAGACGCGAGTCGCTCTTGTAATCGGAAACCGTTGCTCGTTTCCTCTTCTACCCATGAATGGGTAGTGGATTCGGGGCAACCGTTCATGTTTGTTACACCTTGCAAGGTTTCTTGCGT
The DNA here is from genome assembly GCA_028984105.1 of Lavandula angustifolia. Lineage (NCBI taxonomy): Eukaryota > Viridiplantae > Streptophyta > Magnoliopsida > Lamiales > Lamiaceae > Lavandula > Lavandula angustifolia. Next base: position 12,683,227 of record CM054805.1, read on the forward strand.
AAAAGGTAATTGAGCAATGGCGAGGTGGTAGTCTCAATGGGCAATGGATTGAAAGTTCATGCAATTGCCATTGGAGATTTAAATCTATCTTTTGATAGTTCTCGTTTTTAGTACGTAAAGATGTTTAATATGTGCCCGAGTTTAGGCGAAACATTATTTCTGTTTCAAAACTCGCACCATGGATGGTTATAAATCAAGTTTTGATAGTGAAGTTTCTATCATGAAAGACGATGATTTTATCTCGTGGTGGACCATTAAACCGATCTTTATATACTATTACTTGTAAACCGCGTAGTTCTGTTAATATTGCTTCCTCATCATCAAATCCTAAGAAGAGGAAAGAGTCTTCTAAGGTAAACCAAACTTATCTATGGCACTTAAGACTAGGTCACATCAATCTTAACGAGACTCGAGGTTGGTGGAATATGGATCATTGGAGTCTCTCCAAGATTGAACCGTTTCCAACTTGTGAAACCTATTTGGAAGGAAAGATGATGACTAGGCCTTTGAAGGCAAAGGGTTATAGAGCCACAGAAGCATTAAGTTTGATACATTCTGACTTGTGTGGGTCTATGTCTACACAAGCTCGTGGAGGGTATGAGTACTTCGTCAAATTTACTGACGATTACTCGAGGTATGGATATATTTACCTTCTTCGCCACAAGTTGGATTGCTTTGAAACCTTTAAGGAATTCAAGGCAGAAGTGGAGAAGAAGCTAGGTAAAGAAATCAAAACACTACGATCTAATCGTGGTGGGGAATACCGTCCAACGAGTTCAAGGACTACTGACGCGAATGTGGGATTACATCCGCACCCGACATCACCGGGCACGCCCGAGCGAATGGTATGTCAGAGAGAAGGAACCGAAGTCTCTTAGAGATAGTTCGGTCGATGATGAGTTATGCAACTTTGCCAGTTTTCTTTTGGGGATATGCCCTAGAGACTGCAGCATACTTGCTAAACCGTGTGCATTCCAAGTCGGTACAAAAGATCCCTTTCGAGATGTGGAGCGGGCACAAACCCAAGATGCACCACTTAAGGATTTGGGGTTATCCAAACTTATGTGCTAAATAGGCAAAGCCGACAAATTGGAATCACGTTCGAAGTGATGTTGTTCATAGGGCATCCGAAGGAAACGAAAGGTGGATACTTTTATGATCCTAAAGAACGAGAAGATCGTTGTTAGCCCTAACGCCGGTTCTTAGAAGAGGATTACATTAGTAACCAAAAATCTCGAGTCGACATCATCCTTGAGGAATTTCAAGGTGGTCGGGTTCCACTTGAACATCCAAGTTGTGCAAGATAGTACTCCACGAGTAATCGCACAACCGTTAACACGCCTCCCGACACCGTTCGACGTAGTGGGAGGGTGATATTTACACCCGATCGGTATATGTTCACTATAGAGACGTTTAATTATCTCCCCGCGGATGAACAAGATACCGTGGATCCCTCGGACTTACAACGGCAAAGTGGGAGATGTAGATGCACCATGGACTCATAATTTGAGTCCATAACCGACATGGATGTATACGAGATCACCGAACTACCTAAGGGCTTCAATGCTATTGGTAGTAAGTGGGTATACAAGAGAAAGAGAGAGCACCGAATGAAGAGATCATGGCGTTTAAGGCCGGACTAGTGGCGAAGGGTTTTACCCGTAAAGAAGGTATCGATTATGAAGAGACCTTCTCGCCTATAGCAATGATCAAGTCCATTCGGATTCTCCTTGCCATATCGCCCTCACATGAAACTAGAGATCCGACCAATGTATGTCAAAACCGCTTTCCTAAACGGTCACCTTGAAAAAGGTAGGGACATCTACATGAAGCAAACGGATGGTTATGTGAATAAGGGCGAAGAGCATCTAGTTTGGAAGCTTAAGAAGTCTATTCATGGACTTAAGCAAGATTTCTCGGTTATGGGCACCGGCTAAGCTGACGAGGTAGTCAAATCCTATGGATTTGTATCCTCGTCCTAACGAGGTGTGTGTAACATATTTGTGTTAACGGATCGCTGGTGTTTCTTGCATTTTATGTAGATGACATCCTTCTCATTAGCAATAATGTTGAAGTGTTATCGACGTAAAGACGCGGTTATCCGAGCGCTTTCAAATGAAGGACTTAGATGAAGCCGCTTACATCCTTGGGATCAATGTTATTCGAGATCGCCGTAAGAAGGATGTTAAGCTTGTCACAAGTGTCCTACATCGACACCGTTATTGCTCGTTTTAGCATGCAAAATGCCAAGATAGGTTCAAGCACCTTTCGTACATGGCATTTTTCTATCCAAGAATCGGTGCCCTAAAAAACGCCCCGAAGAGATAGAAAGTATGAGGCTGGTACCATATGCTTCCGCCGTCGGTAGTTTCATGTATGCAATGCTTTGTACGAGACCGTATATCTCATATGCCGTAGGCATGGTCTCAAGATATCGCCTAATCTCGGACAAGAGCACTGGATCTGCGGTGAAAAATATTCTCAAGTACCTTAAACGGACTGGAGATTATAGAATTGTTTACCAATCAGTACGATCTTGTGCCTTTGGGTTATACGGACTCGGATTTCCAGTGCCGAGAGACGAGAAGAAGTCGACCTCGGGTTATGTGTTTACCTTGGGAGGTGGAGCCGTTTCATGGAGGAGTGCAAAGCGTAAATGCATTGCGGACTCAACCATGGAAGCGCAGTATGTGGCCGCTCGTAAGCTTCGAAAGAGGCAGCTTGGCTCAAGAATTTCCTCCAAGATCTTTATATTGTTCGAATTTGCCTAAGGCGATCACGATTTATTGTGATAATGCGGGTGCAAGTAACAAATTCTAAGGAACCTAGATCTCACAAGGCGTCTAAACACATAGAGTGAAGTACCATATTATACGAGTATTCGTAAATCGAGGTGACCCGGTGATTGACAAAATTGGAACCGAAGTCAACCTAGCTAATCCTTTCACGAAGAGCTTACCACTCCCGCTACGAGAAGCATGTTCGTGGCTTTGGGATGGTAGAGATGCCCCACTTAGGACTACGTAAACTTTTGTATAAGTGGGAGAAGATGTCGTGATAGATAGGATAGATAGCTAACATATAGCCGGGTACTAGTTTGTACCTAGATAGCCGAGATATAGACACATTGTATACTAAAAGTTTACTTTAGTATAAGTGGGAGAATTGTTGGGATTTTGTATACCGGAAGCACTTTTTATGCTTGTATACAATGTGTTTTTGTCCTTACCACCGTTTTATTCTCCTATCTCGATAAATATGTATATTTGCACATGTTATCCTTTATCTTGTATAAAAGTTAGATTTGTGTGGTGTGTCGGGTATCACGAAGACAACACAAATTGGTTGAACCGACAAGATATAAACAGTTAACACTACGAGACAACTTAAGGATGAAGTTGTCGGTTTAAGCCGCAGCTTTAGATAAGAAGTGGCTTGTCTTAGCCGCTTGTCTTTACCGGGTACACTTAAGGTGGTGTATTGAAGGATCACAAGTGAGATGTGTTCTCCTAATCGACCTTAGTGGAGAACCAAGATCTCGGTGACTTAGTTGATCTTAAGCTTGGTAAGACTTCACCGAGTGCATTTGGCTATCTATCACTTTGACCTACTATGGTGAACGTCCAACGAGCGAACGGATCTACGTATCTTGGGTGTTAGTAGTCATTTGTGGCTCAAAGCTAGTTGTCCGTATCTTGCGTGCCGTATCCCAGAATGGGTTGATAATATCCCCCCGAGGAACTCGAAAGGATTAGCACACTAAACCCGTACGGTTGATTAAGTTCAAAGTGTGTTAATAAGGTCGAGTGGTACTACTCAAGAATACAAGATGTTAATTAATTTAAGCAAATCCGTAAGTTTAATTAATTAACGGATAGTTCTATCTTAAATACTGAGATCGATTAAGTCTAAAATACAAGCCCTTGCTCAAATTGGGATAAAGGGGTAAGTCAAAGCACGGATTCTCTAGTGGAATGAATGCGTGTTAATTAATTAATTTTGCTCGGGGCCGAGCATGGATAATTAATTAATTGGAGGCCCAAACTTTATTTCTTGTATTGGATCCCCGATCTCCGCCCAATTAGTTGCCTAGTAATTTATTATCTCTCGTAATTCATTATTAATGGATTAATGTATTTTACATTATTTAATAATGTTATTTATTCGGAATTAATCGGGCCGGGCCAATTAATTGATAAATATTAGTAGCCCAATAAATTAATTAATTATATTATGGGTCGATTTAATAGAAGCCCATCGATTATAATTAAATTAATGGGCTACAAATATATTAATATTATATAGGTTTTTGAAGCCTATATATATTAGTATTTTGTTCGTAAAACTCACACAATTGATTCATAAAATTGAGAGTGGCGTGAGTTTATAGAGAGAGAATAAATTTATTTTCTTCGTATCTCGACCACCCGAGGGAGAAAAAGGACGGGACACGATCGAAGATCTCGACACAGAGCAACAATCGGAGCCGCGACAACACACCAGGAGGAAGGTAGCCTTACCGTAAACCCTATTATTCCTTCAACATGCAGTGTCGGTAGCTTCTTCGCCCTTGCATTTGGTTGGGAGTCTGAGTCCTGCGAGCGGGGTTCTTGGCCGCTTCTTTCGAGTGTTCTATTCTTTCTTTCTAAGCAACCCCATTTTTTTTCGAGGCGTGCGCGCGGCAAACATCTCATGCTCTATGCCTTCGCCTTGCGTAACTCCTCCACCATAGAATTCGTGAACTCAATTCCTCCTCGTCCGAACGTATCTTGATGATCTTGGTGTTCTTCTCGACACTGAGCTTTTTCAGAAGCGTTGGTAACTCGGTTTTGATGTCAGAGTTGTTGACAATAAATATGACCCATGTGTAGCGTGAGTAGTCATCAATGACCACTAAAGCATACTTCTTGCCTCTGATCGTCACTGGAGAAACTGGACCGAACAAATCCATATGTAGCAGCTGAAAGATTCCATCAGTGGAAGGAGATGGAACAGGAGGATTTTGATTCTTTGTTTGCTTTCCCTTCAGACATGGTTTACACTGAGTGTCTTTGCTGAATACTCCATTCGGCAGTCCTCTTGCTAGAGTGTTTCTAGCTAATTTGTTGAGCCTCTTGAAATTGAGATGGGCCTGAGTCTTCGCTGCGAGCCATCCCGCTCATTGTCGTTCTTTGGCCAACAAACAAGCTTCGTGTTCACTCGAGTTCCGCCACCTATATAGATAATCATTTTGCGCGAACCTGACAACACTGTTTTCCCTGTAGATTTATCAATGAGATCACCAAAACCAGCGTAAAATTGACTAACAGAGAGAAGATTATGCTGAAGTCCTTCAACATATGATACTCTTGGAACTATTGCGGTTCCAATGTTGAGTGTTCCATAGCCTCTGGTATAGCCTTTTGCGTTATCTCCAAACTCGATTCGGGGTCCTTCTTCAGTAGTATAATTCTTCAGTAGGTTTTTTTGGCATGTCATATGTCTTGAGCATCCGCTATCCACATATCAAGGGTCCTTGTGCACCTGCAAAACAGAATTATATTTTGGTACCCTTTATTTTTGATTTTGGGTCCTTAGATGTTAGTTTTGGAAACCCAGATCTCTCTTACGACCCTGGTAGTCTCAGATAATTTCTTTCCACTTTGATCAACATATTTGACCACTGGACTGGTCGATGCTAACTCTCGGGGCTTTGCGGTGTTGGGGAGTCCCGATCTTCTAAGTAGGCGGACTCGCCGACCTTTGCCTTCGTACGGCTTTCTTCTTCTTCTTCTGACTTTTAGGTCCTCTGCTGACTATAAGATCATAGTAATATGACCCATACTGAGCTGGATGTGTCAGTTGTGGAGGTCCATATTGATCGGCCCACTTTGCTTTGCTGGTTACCCCTTGACTGAACTGGGGTGACGTGGTGCTGATCTTCTTGTCAGAATGTTGATAGCTAGGATGAGGTGCCTTCATCTTTTGTTTGTTCTTGGCTAGGGGGTTCGGTTTCTCGCCGTTGATGGTCTCCCCTTGAACAAATCTATCGCCTAGTCGGTTTTTTGAGCGTACGGGGGCGCATGAGGAGGCTCCATGGCCGAATCCGAGTCCCTCCTTACAATGCTTAGGCTTGTTGCCGGCAAGCATAGCCTCAAGCTTCTTTCGCCGCCCATGTATCACTCGTCATCGTTTCTCCGTGACATCATCACTTTTCTTCGCCAGCTCATGCTCGGCCCGAAGTCCCGACAGCTCTTGCTTCGCAGACTCCGGCCCAGTATCTTTCGAGTCAAGTCATTGGGTCGCATGCAGATCCGACCTTCTTGATGCCGAGACTTGGCCATCGAGAGTTTATCTCCTCCCCCGAGTCTCAACACAAGTCCTTCCGACTCGCAGCAACCCGACTCTCCCGAGAAAGTCTCTCGATTCTCCACTTTCAGTGGTATCCAACTCCCGAAGAGTCTTACCGAGCCGGCACTCATCTCGAATCCGCTCGTCGAGTAGTTCTTCGTATGCAATCGCGACGTCCGCATTCTCATCTCGCACCTAAAATAGTGTCTTGGGTGAAGAGGAGTTAAATGGAACGTGAGAGTTTACCTCATCCTCTTCCTCCCCGCCATGAGACACTTTTCGCCGTCTTGTTCAGCCTTCAAGCTCTACGGCCATGAATGTCGCTTCATCATCTCGATGAATCCATGAAGGAGTCGACTTCATCTCGAGTCGTCCGAGAGTTCACCGGCAATATATGTTTGTCGCTTCTTGATGAACTTCTCCCTTCTAGCTTTTTGTGCCGCTCTTTCGCCAGATGCTCGAGCTCGGGACAAGCCGATCGGCGATAGTGTCCTAGCTTCTTGCGCTATATAGCCTTGTGACTCTTTCTTCTCTCGCTTTCACCGTCTTTCGACCGAGCCGAGTCATCCCGTTTTCCCGCATTCGAAGCGTGTGCGAGTCGAGTGCGCTTAGGTGTATATTCGGCCTTACCCTTGGAGTCTCTCGACGACTCGAGAGCTTCCCTGCACCTCTCCTTCTCTTTCTCGATACTTCACCAAAGCGCAGCGTACTTCTTGGCCAAGTTTCCTTCTTGTATGTCATTGAGTGAAGGTTCAGCCTTGCTAGACGCCGGAGTCAAGTTGTGCTTGATCGTTGCTTTAAAAGCATGGTCGACTTGGGTGTCGCCTCCACTCGTTGCTTCCTTTGAGGTAGACCAAACTCGAACTCCTCGCCTTTAAGCTCGAAAAGATATGTTCGAGAGTAACAATGTCTAAATCGAATGATGCAATAAAGTAGCAAAGGGAGTCCAAGCACCGTCCGGTAGTGCCCTTAAAATTTTGAGATTCATCTCTCGGTTGGAGAATATCTTTCCCGCACTGTTAATACAGCCTCATCGATCCGTGAATTCGACGTTGAGATCTTCAATGGAGTCACCAGCATGAGAGATAGTCTTTCCAACTTTCCGAAGTTCCGGACCGCGAGTTTGTTTGCTTTAATCTTCTTCGAGTCCCCCGACTCGCAGCGCTAGAGCATCCCGGAGTTCTTTCGCGGACTTGCAGCCCCGAACTCTTCCGAGATAAGAATCGCTCGAGTGGTCAGCATGGGCATTCCCGGCGACGCGGTCTAAGTTGTGAAGCTTCTTCTCCTCGAGGGTGAAGAGACTTCGTCTTTAGGGATCTTCTTCCCTGGTCACCATTCCTCCTCCTGTGCCGGGTCCCCGAGCTACGACGCTATCTACCATTGGAACGATAGGTCCGTCCTCTAGAACCTTTGTCATGATGTCGTGGAGGGAGCTCGATGTGCCTCCATTCTCGACTCGCCATACTCTATAGTTCTCTATTGAGAACATGGGTACCATCCTCGATTCCCGACATAACGTATATAGTGAGTAATGATATGAATGAAGAATGATATGCGGTGAAAACGCTTTTCCGGATCCGTTACATTGGGACCCGCTTGAATAACAAGAGTCTTAGAGAACTCCAAATTCTCCGATACCAATTGTTGGTCCCGAGAGTAACGTTCTGTGTAGAGGGGGTGAATACACCTAAAAACCAATTTCTCAACTTCAAACGCGAACGCATCCTTTTCGAGAGTGTGTCATCTGAACTCCAATTCAGCCAGACCAAATAAGTTGTTCTCGAATCGCGTGGAAGAGTGACTGACTTTACTGAGGCCTGCTAGCTGACTAGAGTCATAATTCAGTACCGTTCATATAAAGTTCAGTAGTGCGGAAATGTGTAGGCTCAAATTCAGTTGAGTTAAGAAAACATTTTTTTTATCAAAACAATTTTTGTATGTTAGTGCAGTTGATTAAGCTTGCTGAAACTCAGTTGAATGATTTAAAGATATTTTCAATATGCACATTAATCAATGTAACAGTAAATAACGAACACAGAACACAAACGATTTTTAAAGTGGCTCGGATCCAACAATCCTACGTCCACTGTCCCGAAAGATCAGGAGGCTATGTATTATACTGAGATAGTCTCAGTCGGTTTGTACACTAGACAAACACTGGTCTTGAGATTTATACTGAGCAAGTCTCAGTTTACAAGGTATAAAACTAAGTGTTTGAAAAACTCTCCAACTATGAAGGAGTCCTTTATAACAAGGATCGGCCCGTATATGAACTCCTTCGTCTAAGCTATAGATATGAACAACTGAGCTTAGGTTAGAGGGATAGGGAACGAGAAAGTGGCTTCTAGAGCGACGAACGGCTAAGTATAGACTTGGGTTCGTGTTCAGTCGCTTGGATATTAGAGGCTGTATAATTCTGGTTCAGCTTATTTCCCTATGAGCAGGTATGTAGTCTTTCGTCGGAGATTACTTCTTCGAACTACTTGCGGAAGACTTAAGACGTTTGTGAGTTGCTCTTTGAATGCTCTGCGTTTGTGGTTCGCTTGTGTTCTCTTGTGTGCTCGTGAGCTTCAATTTGAATTGTATCCCTCTATTTATGGAGTAGAGGCAATGATAGATCCGCTGGAGACGACGATCCTTGTGTCTCTCTCTTTTGGGTAGCTAACGGCTCTTCGAAGTATGGTTGCAGTGCCATTTCCCTCCATTTCTAGAAAGTTGTCGACTTGCGCTTTAATCGAATATGGACAAATGGTACGCTTGTCATTGGTCGAGGTTCGAGAAAGTAGGTGAGACAGTAACGTACTTCAAGGAGATTTGGAAGTTGACTTCTCTCTTCCTCGTATTGACTCCGCCGATTTGACTTTAGAGAATCCCGACACTCGAAGACCGTCCTACCGTTGGCCGAAGTCCGATCTCTTATTCAGTAGCATACTCCTGCTAAGTCGGCTCTACTGAAGATCAACTCTGAGTTCAGTGAACTACTCCCGCCGAGTTCGCTTCTATCGACTCCTTTCAAGCATATCTGCTCCTACCGAGTCCAAGATCACCGAGTCTTCTACCGGGCATCGAGGCCGGTAATCTACTCGAGCGCCCCGAACGAGATGAAGATTGTCTACGAGTCCGAACCCTCGGAGACGTAACGAATGAGTTACAACTAAATGGTTCATCAGCCAAGATAGGGTTTTGGGATCTTCAAATCTTCAGTAAATATTCAGAGCACAAGGCTACTGAGTTATGTCTTAACTGATAGTGAGAAGACTGAATCATCTCCCAACATACATCATCTTTGGATCTAGGAATCTGACCATGTGTTAGAAATCTGAGCAGATGATAAAGGAAAAGTTTGAAATGTCGATGATGGGAGAAATAACTTATTTCCTTAGACTTCAAGTCAAACAATCCAAAAAGAGAATATTCATTAATCAAGCTAAATACACATGAGATCTCATCAAGAAATTCGGCCCGAATCCAAAGAAATCGATGAAGATACCCATGAATACCAATCTCAAGATTGATCTGATAAAAAAGGGAGTATCTGTAAACTCAACTGGTTATCGTGATATTATTGGTTCATAACTATACCTAACAGCTTGCAGACCTGACATAACTTATGATGTAGGTGTATGCGCGAGATTTCGTGCAAATCCCAAGCGAGCCATCTAGATCTCGTAGAAGAAAATTCTTCAGTTACCCGAAGAGAACACCCGATGTCAAGGTTATGGTATCCTGGCGATGATAATCTTGAACTATCTAGTTATTCCGATGCTGATTATACGTGATGTCGAATCGATAGAAAGTCAACCTCGGGAACTTGTCGGCTTCTTCAGCAGAAGCTCATATCTTGGTTCTCCAAGAAACAACACTCGACAGCTACATCCACTACTAAAGTTGAATACATGGTTTCCTGAAACCCGCGCGCTCGAGATACATGGCTTCAACAATAGCTAGAGACTATGACATACATCAAGATGAAGTGCCTATCTACTACAACAAACGGTATCTAGTGCAATTGCAATCACACTAATCTTGTTCTACATACTCGATGCAAGCACGTGGACATAAGGCATCACTTCATTATAGATCATGTCAAGAAGAAAGATATCAGATGGAAAAAGATCCACACCGATAAGCAAAGAGCCGATATCTCGACCAAACCTCTAGCCGAGACCAGTATTCAACGATCTCTCAAGCAGAACTAGGTCTACCGGATCCCACCGACTCAATCCCGGGAAGACGATAGGCACTGAGCGAGGGGGAACAAACTCTCACTACTCGCCGAAATACTCAATGTCTTCATAGTGGTATCAACCGACCGCTGGATGTTCAACCGACAAAGTTGTGAGTATTTATTCAAGCATTTGGTGATCGCATGTTATAGCATTTATTTCCCTCCATTAATGTTCATCGTACGTCATTAAGCATATGGTTCTCATTAAACGCACGACATTCCATATGCTGATTGCGGCGCATTAAACGATGTCATTCCGCCTTACCTATTAAGTGATAAAGATAATAAGGTCAAGATTATGGCGACTAGTAATCATAACCTCTTATAACATTTAATCTCGAGTCGTCCACCGTTTCAAAAAAAAATGATTAATCTCAACCGCACAAGAATAAAAACGTTCATATTCGCTTCACATATATATTTTTGTGTCCATCTCATCTAAGTTACTTTTCCACCATTTATGAACGATCTTGTGCTCGCAAACATAACTTGCTTAGAAATCCATTATATTCAAGCACATATCTTTCGAAAATTTTCTAAACCGCATCCGATACTTAGTGACTCACTCTATTTTCGAGTGCTAACACTTGTTTTTGCAGATTCGCCTTTATCATCATCTATGGCAACGTCCCCAAACAACGAAGTTCTCATCGCGCCGACATGCAGAGAGACCCTCGACTCCAAGAGAGTCCGGGTTCGAGCCGATTCTCTCCTTCTCGATCCCGCAACGTCGAGTGTATTGACAACATCTTTGATGCTATGGCGACCTCCGTCATGGCGGCCCCATTCTCTCGAGATCTCCATCTCACGCCTTCCCGAGGCAAGCCGCGAGTTCCACATGAACATCCGACAAGACGACGAGGTTCCCGATATAACTTGTATCAACTTCATGCGCGAGACCGGCCTCCTAATGTCGGGACAGAGCGGTGCATTGCGGCACATTAATAATGCATACATGAGAGCTTCGATCCGCACGATGAAGGGATCTCTCCGATTGGCTACAAGGAGACTTCTATTAATTAGTATCTCCGCAAATTCAAGGGACGTAAAGACGTGGTGTTCAAAGCAAGACATTCCCGACGAACCACCGCTCCTTGAATACAGGGGGTTCCGGCTCTACATTATGAATCACGTATTGACCCAACTCCGGGATCTTATTATCAACTTTTTCGGTCAGGATTCAGCTAATGATGGCCATTATGGACAGAGTTAAGGTCAACTAGGAACGCCTTTTTCGGATCGAATTCAAGTGCTCGCCCTCCGTAAATTCACTCCCCGAATGAAGACAACTCAAACCTCTTCAACTCATTCCCAAGGGCAAGCCGCTTCTACGGCACCAAAGTCTCTATTCTTCTTGAAGATTATTGCCAGGGAAGAGTGGTTTCCGCTGATGCATTCTTGTTCGATAAGAAGAACGTGAAGTTCTTAAATGCAGCAGCAGCTGAGAAATATATCGGGTGTGGACTGCATGACAAGTGTCCACTGACTATCTCTTCTGATACCCGCCCAACTCAGTAGAAGAAGTGGAAGGTGTTGAAGAAACCGAACCTTCCGCAGTGATTCCCGAGAGCACCCTCTATTCAGATTTAGAGTCCGGTTAGGGAGGACTCCCGAGAGAGAAAGGTCAACAGCATTCACCCGAGGAGACTCAATCGGATATCCCAGCTGACATTCCACCGACTGGAGTTCTCCACATCGGTTCCCACCTCGTACTGCTATCTCAGAGCAGAGCTGCTAAGGGAAGTAGTTGATGAAATTTCCAAGATTTTGAACAAGCCGATCTCATGGATATAGCCGATGGAGCGAGGGTGCAGTCTGTCTCGTGTTCCCCGGAATGGGATCTCGCTGGAAGAGATGATCCACCTCGTGACGTCTTTGAACCGCTAAGGACGAGCGGAGATACTCAAAGATGAGATCGGCTATGGCGAGCCTATTGACATCGACTCCATGGAAGATCTTAAAGTCGCCCGTTGATGCTTCCCGAGTCACAAGGGGCAACCCGAACCGACCACTCAAGTGACTCATCTCGACTTGCACCGACTCACCACCTAAGGATGTGAGACCAGGAGGATCTGCGCAGAGGGAAATCTCCCAAGGATGATCACCACCTCCTCCTCCATCATCCGGAGCAATCATCCCCACGCCATCCAAATCTCAGCCTAAGCATCGTGTCGCGTTATCAAAGCTACCGAAATTCGAGACCTAAAAGTAGCATCGATAAATAAGTGCATCAAACGTCAAGGTCATAAGAACCGTCTCCTCGCAGGCATGTGAACACAAAAATGGAGCCAATCCACCTGAGCTCGGAACCAAGACATATCGGGCGACTTATCTACTAAAGTGCGGAGGATCAGCACTCCCACCGATATCAACGTTGAAGCGATCCTCACTAAGGCACCTGAAGCACAAAGGGCACGATCCCGACAACTCATTTTCGAGATCATACTGCCAGAACCGAGCGGACTTAATACTACTATGCAATCTGTTTGGAGATATCAAGCAGCCTTCTCTCGAAACTAGTTAGCACATCTATCGGAGAGTTGACCAACAAGTTCTCTTGCCTAGCAACAATGTTCGATGATGCCAAAAAGGGGGAAAGTAGTAGATCAAGACAACTCGACCCCTGGAACTTTGGAAGAGGTAGGCGACTCCAACCCTAATTAAGCACAGCAAGCAAGGGGGAAAGTAAAGGGAAAGAAGCTCAACAGCTTGAAGGCTCGTGGAGAGGTCGACCGACGAAGCAATCGACTGAAGTGGCGAAGTACCTCAAACTCTAACCAAGAAGAGTCGCTAAAAAAAGTCGACCCCAGCCCACAGGCAACGGCCAAGCCCTGCTTCTCCAAGCCCTCCCAAAAGCTTAAACTTAAGTTTAAAACACGCGAGGAACAAATTGAATATGATGAACAGTTGGCGCGCGAACATGAAAAAAAGAAGATGTTGAAGAAGTAGACCAAAGCCAAGAAAGACGTACAGTCCGGGATCCGGTCCTGGCCAACACGACCCAAATACCGCTTAGGCAATCAAGGCGACTGCAGCTTCCTAAAACTCCACAAAGTCCAAACAAGTTGAGAAGCTTTCAAACTCCTAAGTCCAAATCAAGTGAGAACTTAACCGACTCGGATCTGCAACTTATCTCTAGGCACCGAGCTCTCGGGAAGAGATAGTAAGTCGAGATGAAAGAGTTGTGGGATAGCTATGAGAGAGGTTTGGATCAAACAGACGGCTACGAGATAGATCGGAGAAGCGGAGAGAGAAGCTATGCTTGTTGATCTAGAGGCACTGGGACCGAGGGACGGAGAAGGAGGCCTCGAGAGAGAGTCCCTGTAAAAGACGTGAGTATCCACTACAACCTCCCAAGTTTTTTAGGAGAAGGGTACCTATAAATGAGGTGAAAAGAGTAATGTTACAAGAGGACTAATGAGTGGATTCCATACACGATCAATCAACGATGGGGAACGGGTGAAGATAGACTTCATCAAAAGATTCTACGCTCCGGAAGTTGTTTGATGAGTAGCTCGATCCTCGAGGAGCTATTCATAGAAATTCCAAATAGTTGGATCCCCCCACTCTTTGTCAAATTCAAACCCTATCCGGAACAAACAGGTAAAACTCTTAAGGCACCCGAAGTTCCGAACCCACCTCCTCTCACGTATCAGGACAACATATGCAAGAAGGAGATTGAGGAAGAATCCTCGATGCTTCATCAATAGTAAAGGTCCGGACAAGAAGGATGATGAAGACAAAGAAGAGATCAAGGCCCCGAGGAATCGTGTCTACTCGCTATGTCCTTGAACTTTCGGAGAAGGAGTCCGCGACTTCAAAGCGGCCCAATCCAACTATTCAAGAAGAAGTCCACTGATAGTATTCTAGTCTTCTAGCTTTTAGAATTAGAATGTAAGTATACTTGTAATATTCTCAAATCATATATGAAATCTCTTCTTTTGGCCTTCGACAACTACTCATTTGTCACTTGGTTGTGTTTTTTATCCTTCAACACTAACGGACATGCGATAGGTCACACACCCACATATATGCTTATATGTTTCTCTCGTAGTTCAGTTGTTTGACATCCTTTATTAGGAAATTTCCGTTAAGTAGGATAGGGGGAAACTGCTTTCTTTTTCTATTTAACGGGGAAATTGTTAACTTTTGTGTTGATTAGATAGTCACCCATCTTCCCTTTGTTAGAGATAGTCTTATTGTAAAGAGCTTCGTGCTATGTTTGCCTCGATTACATTAACTTAGATTATCTTGTAATATTGTTTGAGTAGCATGCGTCGGTAGAGGTAGTTGTTTGTAAAAGGTTTTGTCATCATCAAATAGGGGAAATTATTGGGATGAAATTCAGGTTTAATAAGATTTGAAGATCTCAAAACCCGCTTGTTGAATGAATGGGTCTTGGATATTGTAATAGCGTAGTTGAGTTGATTGTTAGGAACTCGGGTAAGTTTCAGGATTCGATACAGTTATGCATTTAGGATAGAAGATTATGCACTCGGTCGGAGAACTTCGGTAATCCGGAAGTCGGTGGACATCTATCGATCCCTTCATCTGCCGAAGAGATTTCGAACACGCAAGTTTGAATTGTTAGACGAATGTCGATGGAGGTACATTAGTTGAAGGTGCGAAA